>JBAIZL010000404.1:302500-325000 GCA_036971475.1 Prosapia bicincta
TTGGAGAACTTTACATTTTGTGATTGATTCTTGTGTAAAATGTTAAATGTCCTTAACAATATTAACATGGTACGTAAAAATGAAAACCGTGTACAAGGTATTGTTAAATATAAACATATATACATATATATATATATATATATATATATATATATATATATATATATATATATATATATAAACCCGCTGAGCAGAATAAGGTATTTAAACGTATTGTAAATCTAACTGGCAATACATTCCCTTTCCCAGACAGATAACACATTTCCAACGTATCTGTTGCGCTGAGTCTCCGAAGTACGGTTAAACAATCTATCAATCGCGCCATAAGGCATCGAACACGCCAGCGGTTTCTGGACGAAAGGTAATAAATAACCGTGCAGAAAACGAAAACAAAGTGTTACTCAAACTGAAATCGAGGTAGACAATAGAGTTTGACCAATCACAGTCAAGGCTGTTCAATTAAAAGTGTTGGCAATAAACTTGAAATATGATGATTGAGGGAACCTGTGCAGACGATCTGTGCTCTTCGACTGACAGACGCGGCTTTATCTGTGCATCAGAAAGGTATACGTCTGTGTACTTGGAAGCTTTGTGCAATATGCAATGCTTTTTGTAATCATCTGTGTTATTTCCGTAATTTTACAATGTCATTTTAAATATAATTAAGCAAACTTTTACATTGAGATTTTTTGTCCCTTCAATATAATTGCAAATTCAGGGTTAAACTTTTAATTGTTTAAAATTAACTGTGTTAAAGGCAAGTTTTCATATTCAGTTCCTAATACTAGTTCACACTCTCCCTATTTATATATGATTATTAGATATTATCATCTCATCTAGCATTGACGAGGTGAACCCAACATCAGTTTCAGAGCGAATCAGCAAATACAGTATATATATAAAGAAATAAGACAAAATAGTATTCCTGATGATGTTGGTACTGTTTACCAACGAAAAGCTTTGAATTGTACATTCAATCAATTATTCTTATATTTGTATTTTGTCTTATTTCTTTATTAATACACAAGAATACATATTATAGTATATATAAATAAATAAATATATATATATATATATATATATTGAAAAAATATTTTCAATCGTTATTAAAATACTTTTTAGTCATCCACTCAAGTTCAAATACATATTTTAAACTTGTAAAGGATGACAGTCAATGTTTTTACATTTTTTTTTTTAAATTGAGAGGCTGAAAACTTTTAATAAAAACGGCAAGGTAAACAATATAGTCATTTCGTCACATTTGGATTAAAATAAGGGATAAAATATGAATTGATAAAACAGCTGATTTTATTGTATAGGCTATGTGGTGGATCAGCTGTTTCAACGCATAGGTTATATTACTTTATTTATATTAACTGTAATTATTGAATAAAATGTTACAAAAATAAAAGCTTTCTTTGATTACATAACTAAGTAGGCATTGTCTTTAAATTGTTTTCTTATAATACTTGTTTTATATAGATAAAACATGTTAATAACCGCTAATAAAATTTATTATTCAAACATTTGTGTACATTTCTATTGCAAAGCAATCGTCTTCAGAGAAAATTACTTACTAACTCCTGTAATACTGGAACTCCTAACTCGTACCTACTAACTCCTACCAACTAACTCTTACCTACAAACTCCAACCTACTAACCCGTACCTACTAACTAATACCTACTAACTCCGACCAACTAACTCCTACCAACTAAGCCGTACCTACTAACTCCCACCTATTAACCCGTACCTACTAACTCCTACCAACTAACTCGTACCTACTAACTCCTACCTACTAACCCGTACCTACTAAGTCCTACCTCTTAGCCCGTACCTACTAACTCCTACCAACTAACTCGTACCTACTAACTCCTACCAACTAACACGTACCTACTAACTCCTACCTACTAACCCGTACCTACTAACTCCTATCTCTTAACCCGTACCTACTAACTCCTACCAACTAACTCGTACCTACTAACTCCTACCTACTAACCCGTGCCTACTAACTCGTAAATACTAACTCCTACCTATTAACCCGTACCTACTAACTCCTACCTACTAACTCGTACCTACTACCCGTACCTACTACCCGTACCTACTAACCCGTACCTACTAACTCCTACCTACTAACCCGTACCTACTAACTCGTACCTACTAACTCCTACCTACTAACCCGTACCTACTAACTCCTACCTACTAACTCGTACCTACTAACTCCTACCTACTAACCCGTACCTACTAACTCCTACCTACTAACCCGTACCTACTAACTCCTACCTACTAACCCGTACCTACTAACTCCTACTTACTACCTCCTACCTACTAACCCGTACCTACTTACTCCTACCTACTAACTCCTACCTACTAACCCGTACCTACTAACCCGTACCTACTAACTCCTACCTACTAACCCGTACCTACTAACTCGTACCTACTAACTCCTACCTACTAACCTGTACCTACTAACTCCTACCTACTAAGTCGTACCTACTAACTCCTACCTACTAACCCGTACCTACTAACTCCTACCTACTAACCCGTACCTACTAACTCCTACCTACTAACCCGTACCTACTAACTCCTACTTACTAACTCCTACCTACTAACCCTTACCTACTTACTCCTACCTACTAACTCCTACCTACTAACCCGTACCTACTTACTCCTACCTACTAACTCCTACCTACTAACCCGTACCTACTAACTCCTACCTACTAACCCGTACCTACTAACTCCTACCTACTAACCCGTACCTACTAACTCGTATATCCTAACTCCTACCTACTAACCCGTACCTACTAACTCCTACCTACTAACTCGTACCTACTAACTTCTACCTACTAACCCGTACCTACTAACTCCTACCTACTAACTCCTACCTACTAACTCGTACCTACTAACTTCTACCTACTAACTCCTACCTACTAACCCGTACCTACTAACTCCTACCTACTAACCCGTACCTACTAACTCCTACCTACTAACTCCTACCTACTAACCTGTACCTACTAACTCCTACCTACTAACCCGTACCTACTAACTCCTACCTACTAACCCGTACCTACTAACTCCTACCTACTAACTCCTATCTACTAACTCGTACCTACTACCCGTACCTACTAACCCGTACCTACTAACTCCTACCTACTAACCCGTACATACTAACTCGTACCTACTAACTCCTATCTACTAACTCCTACCTAATAACCCATACCTACTAACTCCTACCAACTAACTCCTACCTACTAACTCCGACCAACTAACTCCTACCAACTAAGCCGTACCTACTAACTCCCGCCTATTAACCCGTACCTACTAACTCCTACCAACTAACTCGTACCTACTAACTCCTACCTACTAACCCGTACCTACTAAGTCCTACCTCTTAGCCCGTACCTACTAACTCCTACCAACTAACTCGTACCTACTAACTCCTACCAACTAACTCGTACCTACTAACTCCTACCTACTAACCCGTACCTACTAACTCCTACCTCTTAACCCGTACCTACTAACTCCTACCAACTAACTTGTACCTACTAACTCCTACCTACTAACCCTTACCTACTTACTCCTACCTACTAACCCGTACCTACTAACTCCTACCTACTAACCCGTACCTACTAACTCCTACCTACTAACCCGTACCTACTAACTCGTAACTCCTAACTCCTACCTACTAACCTGTACCTACTAACTCCTACCTACTAACTCGTACCTACTAACTTCTACCTACTAACCCGTACCTACTAACTCCTACCTACTAACCCGTACCTACTAACTCCTACCTAATAACCCATACCTACTAACTCCTACCAACTAACTCCTACCTACTAACTCCGACCAACTAACTCCTACCAACTAAGCCGTACCTACTAACTCCCACCTATTAACCCGTACCTACTAACTCCTACCAACTAACTCGTACCTACTAACTCCTACCTACTAACCCGTACCTACTAAGTCCTACCTCTTAGCCCGTACCTACTAACTCCTACCAACTAACTCGTACCTACTAACTCCTACCAACTAACTCGTACCTACTAACTCCTACCTACTAACCCGTACCTACTAACTCCTACCTACTAACTCCTACCTACTATCCTGTACCTACTAACTCCTACCTACTAACCCGTACCTACTAACTCCTACCTACTAACTCGTACCTACTAACTCCTACCTACTAACCCGTACCTACTAACTCCTACCTACTAACCCTTACCTACTAACTCCTACCTACTAACCCGTACCTACTAACCCGTACCTACTAAATCCTACCTACTAACTCGTACATACTAACTCCTACCTACTAACCCGTACCTACTAACTCCTACCAACTAACTCGTACCTACTAACTCGTACCTACTAACTCCTACCAACTAACTACTACCTACTAACCCGTACCTACTAACTACTACCTACTAACCCGTACCTACTAACTCGTACCTCTAGTTAGTTATTTTTGTGATATTCTTCTGAAGATGATTGCTTTACAACCGAAATGTATGCAAGAGTTTAAATCAAAGTTTTATTTCTGGCTAAGAAGTTCATTTATTTAAAATAAAAAATTACATCACAGATGCTACAAGTTATTACTTGCTAAATTTTCTTGTTTTTATTATTAACTGGAAAATGTAATTTAAAAGTAATAAATTTCTACATGTCTTCTGACCTTTGTTGAATCATAATGTTATATTTAAACAATTGTTTCTCTACATATAAATGTTTTTATTTTTACATTTCATGTGCTTTTGATTAGTGGGCTTTTACTATGCAAAACATATAAGTAGAAGTTATATGGGCTTTTGTTTTACATCGGTTGTCTAAAATAAATCTACGTCCAACACAGATATAAAACAACACCTGGAATAATGTGGCTAACTTTATGGTACTATAAAATATTTATTGGAACGGTTGTCTTTAGAATTACGCGTTAAGTTGTAAATCCAAAGAGACATAAAGCTTTACAGATTCCTCAAGGACCAGTAAATATACTTTCTGCCAAAATGACGTGGTACAAGAAAGGATTGCCTATTGTATTGAATTAAAGAAAAGATTGTTACTATATTCCGTAATATCAATAAACCCTCCAAAGACCAAAACTTGAAAACCTTTTTTAATTTCAAAGTTTTTGGCATAGTCACTTAGAATATACTTGCTACAACAAAATAGGCAAATGAAATAAAAGTACATGGGTGGATAGGTTTAAAGTATGGCAAAGTTTTTGGCATAGTCACTTAGAATATACTTGCTACAACAAAATAGGTAAATAAAATAAAAGTACATGGGTGGATAGGTTTATAGTATGGCAAAGTTTTTGGCATAGTCACTTAGAATATACTTGCTACAACAAAATAGACAAATAAAATAAAAGTACATGGGTGGATAGGTTTAAAGTATGGCAAAGTTTTTGGCATAGTCACTTAGAATATACTTGCTACAACAAAATAGGTAAATAAAATAAAAGTACATGGGTGGATAGGTTTAAAGTATGGCAACGTTTTTGGCATAGTCACTTAGAATATACTTGCTACAACAAAATAGGTAAATAAAATAAAAGTACATGGGTGGATAGGTTTAAAGTATGGCAAAGTTTTTGGCATAGTCACTTATGAATATACTTGCTACAACAAAATAGGTAAATAAAATAAAAGTACATGGGTGGATGGGTTTAAATTATGGCAAGGTTTTTGGCATAGTCACTTAGAATATACTTGCTACAACAAAATAGACAAATAAAATAAAAGTACATGGGTGGATAGGTTTAAAGTATGGCAAAGTTTTTGGCATAGTCACTTAGAATATACTTGCTACAACAAAATAGGTAAATAAAATAAAAGTACATGGGTGGATAGGTTTAAAGTATGGCAACGTTTTTGGCATAGTCACTTAGAATATACTTGCTACAACAAAATAGGTAAATAAAATAAAAGTACATGGGTGGATAGGTTTAAAGTATGGCAAAGTTTTTGGCATAGTCACTTAGAATATACTTGCTACAACAAAATAGGTAAATAAAATAAAAGTACATGGGTGGATAGGTTTAAAGTATGGCAAAGTTTTTGGCATAGTCACTTAGAATATACTTGCTACAACAAAATAGACAAATAAAATAAAAGTACATGGGTGGATAGGTTTAAGGTATGGCAAAGTTTTTGGCATAGTCACTTAGAATATACTTGCTACAACAAAATAGGTAAATAAAATAAAAGTACATGGGTGGATAGGTTTAAAGTATGGCAAAGTTTTTGGCATAGTCACTTAGAATATACTTGCTACAACAAAATAGGTAAATAAAATAAAAGTACATGGGTGGATAGGTTTAAAGTATGGCAAAGTTTTTGGCATAGTCACTTAGAATATACTTGCTACAACAAAATAGGTAAATAAAATAAAAGTACATAAGTGGATAGGTTTAAAGTATGGCAAAGTTTAAAAATAATGAGAATCCATCGTTTTGGGAATTCATATATATAATTTCGTAAGCTACATTTTGAGAGAAACATTGTGGGAGCTTGGAAGGTCGTACAGAGCTGGGAGGTAGCTCAAATTAAAGGTATTGGCACGAAGGAGGGGGACAAATATAAATTTTTCACAATTTACAACATTTTTAGGGTTTTGAGGAATTTAAAGTTACCAAAAATCTCCATAAGAAATACATTGCAATGACAAACAGCTGAGTATGATTTTGAAATATTTAAGCTGACTACAGCCCAGAAACAGCTGTATAAATAACAAAATAAAAACAACTGAGTACAAATATTTTATCAGTATTTAAGATTAATTAGATATATGAACCTGGGATCAGGTTTAGTAAATGGAGTACGTCTTATCGTACTAGATATGTTGGACAAGTGTATTAAATTAGAAATAATCACTGGTTCTGGAAAAGGAAACATCATATTTTCACCAATAATTGAATTAATATCAACAGATCCTAACGTCTCATTTCAAATGAAAAGGAACCAATTTCCCTTAAAACTTGCGTTTTCAATAACTATAAGTAAGGCTTCAATCGACCAAACCTGTTTTTACACATGATCGACTTTATGTTGCACTAAGTAGAGTAAAATCTCAAGATGGGTTAAAGTGGGATTGAAATAAATATTGACAATATGATTGGTCAAAAAAATCAAATTGAAAACACATTTACAAAACAGTTTATGAGAAAGTTTTGGTTTGAAAAAAATGAATTATAATAAATTAATTTGTATTAGAAAAAATTATCAAACAAAAGCTCAAAATTTGTTTCAATATGAATAAGGGCATTGCTCCTACAAGCCCCTAGTATATTATAAATCTACACTTGTCCACTTTTGACAGAATAAGTAATATAAACAACAATTTCAAAACTCAATTCCTACTTAGGTCAACAGAGAAAACTTTTTAGTTTTTTTTATTAAATAATTACAATAAATAAGAATAAAGTAACTTAAACCTAATGCGTTGAAACAGCTGTTCTACCACATAACCTACAACATACAATCAGCTGTTTTATGAAATCATATGTTATTATTTATTTTAAGCCAAATGGGACGAAATAGCTATATTGCATACCCTGCCCCTTTTGTGAAACGCTTTTCTCCCATATAAAACTAAAATTAGTTCCTTATTAAATTTAATTAATATTTGAAAAAACTGTATTAACATCAAGTGACATCCACTACAAGCTTTTTTTATAAAATGTTTTTCTCCCTCATAAAACTATATTAATTTATTATTAAAATTAATTAATGAACTAATATTGGAAAAAACTGTATTAAAACTAGGTGTTACCCACTACACGTTTAAAAAAAATGTATTTGAACTTGAGTGGAATAATAAAAAGTAAAATATTAAAAAAAATAAAAATAATAAAGGTTTTATTAACGACTAAATATTTGAACAAGATATATATAAGGAGAGTGTGAACCAATGGAAGTAATTGGAAAGTAATAAAATCTATAACGTTGTTATAACGGATTCAATGGGTTTGAGTGTTATAGTGTTTCGTTTTAATAAAATATGAACCATCTATTTTTAACCCTGAATTTTCTAAGCCCGTTATTCATGATCTTTATTTTATTTTTTTAATGCGTGAAATATTCGTACTAACAAAATTATTTTTTCAATGAAAGATCATAACATAATTCTAAGGATGTTAATAATATGAGTTTGAACTAACGCATTAACCCCATCATTATAATTGCAGAAACTACGAATTTTTTTCTTTATTATTATCAAAATGTCAGTATTAAGAATAAAATTTGTTTTTGTTTTTGTATCGAGGTTATAATGATATAGGTTTTTAAACAATTTTACATTTTCTCAAAGAAAATTATTTTAGCGAATTTATTGTTGAATTAAATAATCCCCAACAAATTAACTAACGCTTTCCTCCATTCACCGATTGTCTCTGTGCTTGCTTTCAGTTGATCACAGTCGCCATTTTGCTTTACTCAACCTTCGCCGCCATCTACTACGCAAAATACACTTTCCTAAAAGAAGTGGAAAATTCAGATGTAGACGATTTCCTGATTCGCTCCACACGCAGCCTAGAGAAGAGCATGTTCTCCGGTTTGGACGCTAATACATTTCTCAGAATAATAGACGCCATTACGTCCAACAAGTACCGTTAGCAGGCAGTCGGTATATCATACCGTTTCTCTCCATGGACATTCATTTATCTTTTTATATTTTATTGTTAAGCTACTCTTTAGGTATTTTATTAATATGTTGTATTATTAATGTTATCATTAGACAGGCATTTTTATTATATCTTTAAACCTAATCTCAATTTTTTTAAAAATAATTAAGACTATTATGATGAAAATTGGCATCTAAAATCCGTTTTATATACGATTGTTTATAATAATATTAATAAAATTAATATTGATATAATAAAAGTATTTATTCATATAATATATGATATAATAAAATTATTTCGAATACAAAAATTGTTTTAATTTATACATGTTTAATGCAATATATTACATATAGTGATATAATATTTCTTGTAATTTAATAATTGAATACAAATATTTAATATGCAAGAATATATGAAACAATATATAATTCAAAACAATTTTTATATTTTAATTTGAAGTATTTTTATTCATTTATTATCCTACGAGAAAACGTATCACCATATTTAACATAGCCTATAGTGACAAAAATATATAAATTAAATCAATTTTTGTATTTGAAATATTTTAGTAATATATATATATATATATATATATATATATATATATATATATATATAAAACATATAACTTTACAACACTGTTTTTTTGTTATTCACTTATCACTTTCACTATATACTTCAACAAGAATCTTATTAAGATTAGTTTTATAAGCTCATAAGATTCCTGTTTAAGTAATAATAGTGAAAGTGATATATATATATGTGTGTGTGTGTGTGTGTGTGTGTGTGTGTGTGTGTGTGTGTGTGTGTATGTGTGTGTGTGTGTGTGTGTGTGTGTGTGTGTGTGTGTGTGTGTGTGTGTGTGTGTGTGTGTGTGTGTGTGTGTGTGTGTGTGTGTGTGTGTGTGTGTGTGTGTGTGTGTGTGTGTGTGTGTGTGTGTGTGTGTGTGTGTGTGTGTGTGTGTGTGTGTGTGTGTGTGTGTGTGTGTGTGTGTGTGTGTGTGTGTGTGTGTGTGTGTGTGTGTGTGTGTGTGTGTGTGTGTGTGTGTGTGTGTGTGTGTGTGTGTGTGTGTGTGTGTGTGTGTGTGTGTGTGTGTGTGTGTGTGTGTGTGTGTGTGTGTGTGTGTGTGTGTGTGTGTGTGTGTGTGTGTGTGTGTGTGTGTGTGTGTGTGTGTGTGTGTGTGTGTGTGTGTGTGTGTGTGTGTGTGTGTGTGTGTGTGTGTGTGTGTGTGTGTGTACATGCGGTATTAGTCTTCAACTGTGTTTGGACTCACCTAGTCATTGCTAGATGAGATTCTGGTGAGACATCAGATATGCGTTTTTATGCACTACAAAAAGAATGGGTGCACTACGGATAGTAACGGTATATACATGTATAAACACATTCACATTACTACTGTATATATGTATGTATACATTATTTGCAAAGAATGTAACACCTAGCATTAAAATCTTTTATATAACAACGGATATTTTGTTTAGATTTAAAATAAAAATTACTCATTTCCCTTAGACAGCGTGCACTAAGTAACTTGAATGTGTTTCACTTCTTGTCCCTTATTATATATTATAATCTAGCTTCAAGCTTTGAGAAGTACATTGTCATTTATAAATATACAGTGGAACCCCTCAATCCCGAACTAATGTGGCTATAGCCTGTTCGGATTTGGAAAAGTTCGAATTTGACGAAAAGTTAGGATTTCGGATTTGCTGTGTATTTTGCATTTTACAGAAGTGAATATTTTAATTAACGAGCAATATTAGAGCATTCATTACATATTTCTGTACGAAAAATTGAACAGTTTTAAAGTGCTATAAGTGAAAAGCTTTTGGAACACGCCATCACGCGAAAGTTTCTGTGAATGAAAAAATTGACAATTGGCTGTATTTTTATAGTTTACACAAGAGAGGCAGAAAGAAGTTCCTGTTAGTGGCCTATTAATACAAGAAAAGACATTACAGTTAAATAAATAATGAATAAATAAATCCATCAAATCATGTTCGGATTTGAAGGGTTCTACTGTACATTAAAACGCCAATATCTAGTAGCACAATTATGTCCCATATGGTAAAGCAACTTGTGGAAAGTATTAGAAGATTAGTGATCTTATTTTTGATAGAATAAAAACCTGTTTTTATTGAACGAGAAATTATGGCTGCACTGTAGTTTCTTAAATAAATATTACCTAGTAGGTACTTCGGAAGGAATCGATGTCTAACATTCCGGAAGCAAGAATACATTGCCAAGAACTTGATATGGGTTGAACTTATTTTACTGTTCGTAAGACTGAGAGAACTCGAAGTCTTGATACATTGAACAATAGAATATCTAACTATATTATCTCCACGGAAAGGGAAATTTTAATGCCTAAAGTAATATATATTTTTGTCATTCACGCTTCTTCACAAAGACTTGTGTAGCCGGACTTGAATAATACATCTGTATTAATGATAAATCAGAAATTTTGCTAGTAAAATAAATTTAAAAAGTGTGCAAAAAACAACACAAGAACAACATAAATACTCCGCACCCCAAGCAATTATTTTAGTTGCTTTAATACGTTAGTATAAGGGGGCACTGAAATTATTATTTCCTACAAACATATTAATTTATTAAAAACACTAACATATATGATTAGGTTACACTTGGCTATAGTAGGACTTATTTTATTGATTATATTAAGGGCGGCCATTTTGGGAGATGGCTTTTATCAACTCATACCAAGACTGACCTCTTGGTTGTTTAAGGTTAAAAATAAGTAAGTGCTATTTTAGGCACGTATAACATACTAATATATGTTCAAATGTTTTAAGTGAAAAACTAGTTGCTCAAGTGAAGGTGGAATCAAATAATAATAATTTCTATATCAATTAAAACAACCTCTCACCACAAATTCAACAAATTTTATTTTAACCTTATGTACATTTCGACTACAAAGTAATCATCTTCAGAGGTATTTTTACAAATAACTAACTTACAGCTAAACCTATGCGTATTTATAAGCAACGGGAACTCCTTGGCCACGCCCCCTACACTGTCCGACCAATCATGTTACGAGTAACAACTAGGTCTGGTCTAACAGAAGGAGTTACCGTTACATTATTTTTGAATTTTACAGTAATTATTAAATTTACACATTTAACAATTAAAACTATAACTATCTCTTAACTAATAGATACAATTGGGAATTCGGGATAGGCCCTTTGTCAGAATTTGACAAGTTGTTGTTAATAATAATTTCGTTACTAAATGCAGAAGTTTCTCGAAATTCCGAGTCCTGATAATTCGAGGTTCCGTTAAATTCAAGCCTATTTGTATTTGAGCCTATTTTATCTATTTAAAAGAAAATGATGAATCAGGCGTCCAAAAATGTTTAAAATAATACGGTATGCAAAGGAAATGAATTGGGCTTTCAATGAACCTGCATATAAAGTTCTATAAACTGATTTTGTGCATTCTTAACTATACTACTATATTAGGGTTCATTAAGACACCAATTTTTTCGTACACACACACACGCGTCTTTGCGTGTAATCAAAGGTTTTGGTAATCCAAGAGCGTCTCTGTCCAATCTGCCTCGAATTATCGAGACTTGACTGTATATTAAGTGTTTGTTTATGACACTTTGGTTATGACACTTTGGTTATGACACTTTGTTTATGACACTTTGGTTATGACACTTTGGTTATGACAAAATAACTCTTTTACCGAAGCAATATATAACATTTTGTGAGTAATGTTTTGAACTGAGTATTCTTAAATAATATTATTTTTAAAATTAATAAAACAAGTAACAAAAAAAATTCATTTAGTGTTAAAATTAATTATAAACCCAAACACAAAAAGATAAAACAATGACATAAAATATAAGAAAATATAGGACAAAATTATGTCAAGCAGAGGTCCAAAGAAAACTAAATGTTACTTATTCTATTGACCAAACTGTGAATTATGAATAAATTAAACATAATAAACCAAAATACCTCTACAAAAACAATGTATCAACTCTAAACCAATTCAATGCCATACATTTGTAGCTGATAAAGTATTTTTGCGTGGTTTATTGAGTTTTTATTGTAATTAAAGATGAGGCTCAGAAATGAATGTTTAACTGTGTCCTTGAAAGAAGGACGTAGGAACAGAACATAGGATAAACAGGCAAGTTATAGTTGACAAGGAATGGTCAAATAATAATCTTTACTTATGTTAACGTAAAGTAAATTTTAAACAAGAATTTATTAGAAAAGACGCAATCCATAAACAGTTGTTAGAACGTAAATTGATTTCTGTTTGAAAATAAATCCTAATTTTAGAAATACCGCTTTCACTAAAATGTTTAAGATTAGCTGCACTATTGTCTACTCCATTATAGATGTAATGAAATATAGCTACAAAGCATGAAGTTTCAATGGGTTTTAAATAATTAACTAGCCTAAACTAAACGTACGTAAGCTAAACGATTGCTGAAATAAAACCGTGTGTCCTCCCTTTGGGGACTTAAATCCAGTTATGGAGAAAAAAAATTGTGTTTTTGTGTGTTTTATCGTTAAATTCCTTTTTTTACAAATATTGCAAATAGTACAAATATATTCGGTTAGGATTGGTTTGGTTGTAAAAATCGTAATAACTGTCACGACATAGGGTAATCATCATTGGACATTAGCGTTAACAAGTAAATTGCTTTTTTTTAAATAAACCTAACCTAAGCGAATCCTTTGTTGGTAGGTGGTAAAATATCAGTATCACTTCTTAAAATTAAAATTTTTAAAATTTATTAATATTTTTAGCTTAAAAATTAAAACCTTCCATATTTTTAATAAATTGTTATGAAATCCCAATAAAAATAAAAATTTTTAACGAAAATGAATTATTTTTTAATGTTATTTCGCCCTTACTTTATACCTGTTCACCATTCATTTACAGAATTATAGATTAATATTTTTATTTAATGTCTCTTAATAACTATTAATTTTTATATAGGCTAATGACAGATCACAGACAATTAATTCATGTTTTTTTAACACTCAACGTTTCGAATTTCTCCGAAATTCTTTTTCAAGAGTTCGTTTTTATTAAACCAACAGGCCTATACAACATAGCTTACAATTTATAAAATTCCTAAGACTACACTAAACGTAATACAAGTCAAGACTTGTAAATGAGAGTATTTATTAAGAGTTTTGTATTGTTGGTTTCTATTATGTTTGATGTAATGTTATGAATTTTATAAATTGTGAGCTATGTTGTATATTGCTTTAATAAAATCGAGCGCTTGAAAAGGATTTTCGGAAAGAAATACGAAACGAGTGTTAAAAAAGCATGAGTTAATTGTTTGAGGTCTGACATTAGCCTATACAAAAACAATTGTAGACTCCATTTGAGCACAGTATTACGAGCTATTTAAAACAACCCCATGTTGCTAAAACATTGTAATTAATGATAACGTTTAACTCAAGTCATTACATGTGTATAAGTCATTAGTATGTTCTAAACGGTAAATAATAAAATCGCTCAAAATCTGCCTACATGCCAGTTTATCGCTACATAAAAACTAGTTTCGATGACGATGTCGCCTTCATTGTTGATTGGTCACTAAATAAATTAGTTAGGCCTAAGTAGTGTTAGTAGTGGCCAATCACTGATGAAGACAACATCGTCATCGAAACCAGTCTGTATGTATTAATAAACTGTTGTGAAGTGAGATTTTGAGTGAGCTTTTAATATTAACCGTTATGAATTGTTCTCACTAGTTAGGCTCTAATTTACTTAGTATGTTCTAACTTTATTCTATTTAAGTTTAACTATACTTTCCTAATAATCCGTCAGTTCTTGAATAGTTCTTTTGCAAGAACTTTAAACCTTAGTACCATAACACGCTCAAATACTTTTGTAGAGTGTCTACAATAACATATTAAAAAACTAAGATGTAACTTCCGGCATTTCTGTTCGATGACTGAGGTATGGTTTTTACTCTCAATAAACGCATGACTTGTGGAATACCATTTCCATATGCATGAGTTATTTAGCATAACAAGAGTGGATGAAGCGACTCGAATCACTGGGCTTTATTATTCCACCCTAACTATTCACCGGTCGCCCATCAACCATCTCCTTTTTGTCATCTGGACTCTTGTATTACAGGGCTGCGCCCGAGCGCCGCGAGCGACTATCACTAGATGCAAATCTTGCATCCTCCTCGCTGCTCGCTGTTTGTCAACGAGCCTTGTCCCGCTTCAATCCAACCATTACCTCCACCTAACTGGCTTTCCATTAGATTGCTTTATAAATTTACGTTGAGGAATTTTAATAATTTAAAAGATTAATTAGCGGTTAAGCTGGTGTATTAAATTAGCGCGGACGTCAATCTATCAAATCCAAATAATATCAATGCCCTTTGAATAAACGTGTCATAATACTTTAACATTAAGTCTAAATGTAAGAATAAATATGCTACAACTCACAAATATAAAAACTTTATTTTCATACGCGTTTCAACAACAATTTGCCGTCATCGTCAGTGTTGCTACACAAATCAAATTAAGCTTAACTAAAAAAAAAACACTAAACATAACCTATAAAGTTTTAACAAAAGTAAAAACCCGATCTGGGCATTCAACAAATCAAGATATGTTTAAGTGAATTCCTACTTAGGTCAACAAAGAAAAATTTTACTATAGCTAAATTTTATTAAATAATTACAAATAATGTGAATAAAGTAACATAACATATGCAATGAAACAGCTGTTCTACCATGTAATCTATAACATTAGACCAGCTGTTTTATGGTTTTTACTTTTGTTAAAACTCTATAGTTTATGTTTAGTGTTTTTATTTTTTAGTTAAGCGTAATTTGATTTGTGTAGCATCACTGAGGATGACGACAAATTGTCGTTGAAACGCGTATGAAAATAAAGTTTTTATATTTGTGAGTTGTAGCATATTTATTCTTTAAATATACCTTTCACTCACAAGCCAGCTCGAATATTATTTAAAAATTCATTAAGTTAAGGAAAAACGCTACATAAATGTATTATTTTTACAATCGGCAATTTTGTTCTAATTAAATTCCAAGTTACATCTGTGTTGCTGTTTTTGGATCAACAGATGTACTTTTTAAATTTGAAACGTAGCTTTAAAATAATTTATTAAGATGAAGGGAGTTAATACAAAGACTTCCTTTTAGTAATATAAACAAAACAAGATATGTTTAAGTGAATGCCTACTTAGGTCAACAAAGAAAAATTTTACTATAGCTAAATTTTATTAAATAATTACAAATAATGTGAATAAAGTAACATAACATATGCAATGAAACAGCTGTTCTACCATGTAATCTGTAACATTAGATCACCTGTTTTATGAAATCATAAGTTATCACTTAATCCAAATAGGACGAAATAGCTATATTGCATAACTTACCGCTTTTGTAAAGGTTTTTCTCCCATATAAAACTAAAATTAATTCATTAAATTTATAAAATCTATATAGAGTACGGTAGTGTAATTATTACATTAATTTAATTAATTCATAGTTTAAATCTGTATCAACATCCAACGTCATCCACTACAAGTTTTAAAAAATATACTTGATCTTGAGTGGATGAATAAAAATTATTTTTTGAAATACTTGAAAATTTGAAAATACTCGATTGAATTTTTCGAAATACTCGATTGAAAATTTGAACTATATATATATATATATATATATATATATATATATATATATATATATATATATATATATATATATATTTCGCAATATGTATTCTTGTGTATTAATAAAGAACTAAGTTAAAACACAAACTCAAAAATTATAATTGAATTTACAATTCAAAGCTTTTCGTTGGTTAACAGTATTCCTGATGAATATTCCTGATGATGTTGGTACTGTTAGCCAACGAAAAGCTTTGAATTGTAAATTCAATTATAATTCTTGTATTTGTATTTTGACTTAGTTCTTTATATATATATATATATATATATATATATATATATATATATATATATATATATAGGGAGGGTGTGAACTAATAGAAGGAATAGAAAAAAAATGCCCATGAACATTCAACTGAATTGTGAACAAATCTATTTACATAATAAAATACATTAGTTTCAAGTACCTTAGGATTCTATTTAAGATTTTCTTTGATGATTTATTTTTACTTTGAGTTCAAAGGAAAATTACTAAAACAATCTCAAGAGTACCACAACGTGATGATTTTGTAAAGTGTAGGAGCTGTTTAGGTGTGAAACCTTTTTCCTTAGTGTGGTGGCCACACCAAAATTAGAAAGCGGAAAATCTAAATTTGTAGTATGAGACAAGTCTTTGCAAGCGTTAAATAGTGGAAGGGAAATATCTGTTGTCTTCGTCATGTGCAATCTTCACACCTTGCAAATACCTTTACTGCCCAATTAGATTTTTTAGATTTCTAATCTTTGTGCAAACGCCACAATAGTAAAACAGTTTCAGGCCTATCGAGGGTAACGAAAAGGTTCCAAAACGAGATCGTTGTTATTCTAGGCCCTTAACCTTTTCTATCCTTCACCAAAATATTCCTTTAATAACTTACTTCGTGGAACTGACTCCTTTCGTGGAATCTTCGACGGTTCCCGATATATTTTCAAGGGCCGTATATAGAGCAATCTGAAGACAAGCATATTAGATTATTGTAAAACTTTCGAGACACCTACGCGCTAATCCCCCCCCCCCAAAGAGCACTTCGGTTCTTATCGCTCATCCTGTCATCTCGCGCACATCCACTTGTTGCGCCTCCAGCAAACAAACTTGAACGGCATTAAGTCGTTTTATCACGAGCTCCTAATATTTTATATATCCCTTACAGAAATATATCCCACAGCGACCAGCTGATAAACCCTGATGAGATTATAATAGTATGTTTGGGTAAAAGCGAAGCTTGCTAAGTCGTGCGAAGAATTCAAGAAGGCCTATCTGGTTCCGGCACATCTCCCCAGTCCATTAACGTCGTTTCAACCGGTTCCCTTCGCCCTGAGACCTTCTTAGATGATCTTCCGATTGACAACATTTCAACAGACCATGCTTGTCTTATTAATGGACAGCCAGGGCTGCGAGAAAATTTCACTGGCTTCCTTGTTTCGGTTCTGTATTTAAGTAACAAATTTATTTTAAACAAAGGATTTTCTCCATACTAAGGAATGTATGTAACTATACAAGCACAATTATTAATTTATTTTTTTTACTATATTTAAAAATTACTTAACTAAGTGAATACATATGGCTTACTTGCTGACGCGTTCCGAAACCATCGTTCCTATTACGAAGCAAAGACTCTATTTTTTTTATAATAAAATATTTTTCGAATCGTTTTAAATCTTTCTACGCGTATTATTAATGAGCAAGCTAAATATATACATTAAATTACTAAATATATAATGATTTTGTAGTTTACGAATACTGATTTGTATGAAACAATGTTTTATAAAATCCCCAAGAAATGTACGGTATTTAAACCCATCCAGCTAGTAAATTGTCTAGTTTTTATTCTAAAATGTTTGATGCGCTAACCCAAAAGCTTGGTTACAGGAATAAAGTTTTTTTCTTCCAACTTGGCAGGAGACAAAACGTTTTTTAAACTTAAAAGCGGGGAAAAGAGTTATTAGATACAGTGAAACCTCTCATATCCGAACTAATTGGGGCTATAGCCTGTTAGGATTTTGAAAAGTTCAGAATTGACGTAAAAGTCCGGATTTTAGATTTACTGTGTATTTTGGATTTGATAGAATGCGTTTTTTTTTATTAACTAACAATATTAGAGCATTCATTACATATTTCTGTATAAAAAATTAAAGTTTTCTAGTGCTACAGGTGAAAAGCGTTTGGAGCAACGCCATCACTCGAATGTTTCTGTGAATGTAAAAATTGACGGGGCTGTAATTTTAGGGTTTACACAAGAGAGGCAGAAAGGAGTTCCTAATAGTGGCCCATTAATAGAAGAAAAGGCATTACAGTTAAACAAATTAATGAACGTTTGGAATTTACTGCTAGTAACAGATGGTTGGATAGATGGATGAGAAGGCACAGAATTAGACGACTAACGGTAAGCGGAGGGAAGTTGTCAGCTGATAATTTTGCTGCAAAAGAATATTTAGACGAATTCTCAGATTTGATTTCGTCTGACAATTACTGACCCCAGCAAGTGTTTAATGCGGACGAGACTGGATTGAATTTTAAAGCCCTTCCCACTAAAAGTCTTGCTTCTAAAGAGGAGACTTCTGCGCCAGACTTTAAAACAAGCAAACAGCGTCTGACAGTTTTAGCTTACAATAACACCGCATGTACACATAAGCCACCATTAATGATGATTGGAAAATCTGCCAAGACACAAGCCCTAAAAATATGAACTTGAATGCTCTCCCTGTTCCGTTCAGAAATCAGTGTAAGGCATGGATAACTCGTATTATTTTCAAGGAGTGGTTCAAAAATAAATTTCTTCCTTAAGTAACAAAATTTAATGAAAAAAAACTGCCACCAAAAGTTCTACTTTTGATAAACAATGTTCCTTTACATCCTTCAGACATGCAGTTGGTATGTAAAGACATAAAAGCAATATTTCTCCCACCTAACATGACATCGTTGCTTCAGCCTATGGATCAAGGTGTGCTGCAGAACATAAAACTGAGCGACAGAAAAAAGCTTCTGCAAACACTAATTGAAGGAGATTGTTCTCTTTCTATTCCAGAAAAACTTAAGACGATTACAATAAAGAATGTAATTTACTGGGTATTGAATCCTGGAGTAATATCAGTAGCACTTTACTGCAGAAATCTTGAAAGAAGCTTTGGCCTAGCCTTGAGTTTGTGGAAACGCTCACATAGAACACGGGACGATGAAACTGAGCTCCTTCAGCTCATTCAAAGAGTACCAGGATATGGAGATGCTGAGGAACGTTGCTTGGAAGAGTGGACAGTACTAGATAACAATGAAGAATAAACCGAGCATGACACGGTGTCTATGATCCAGGATCAACACGATGACAGTGTAGCAGACAACGATAGCAAGGAAACTGATTCCTCTGCGAATGCTGTTACTCATGCCGACGCTGCCATTACGTAGAACAACATGCACCTGTAACACCCAATGATGTTATGCTAATGCGACGAATGCTGTTACTCATGCCGTCGCTGCCATTACGTAGAACAACATGCACCTGTAACACCCAATGATGTTATGCTAATGCGACGGATGCTGTTACTCATGCCGACGCTGCCGTTACGTAGAACATGCACCTGTAACACCCAATGATGTTATGCTAATTCGACGGATGCTGTTACTCATGCCGACGCTGCCGTTACGTAGAACATGCGCCTGTAACACCCAATGATGTTATGCTAATGCGACGAATGCTGTTACTCATGCCGACGCTGCCGTTACGTAGAACATGCACCTGTAACACCCAATGATGTTATGCTAATGCGACGAATGCTGTTACTCATGCCGACGCTGCCGTTACGTAGAACAACATGCACCTGTAACACCCAATGATGTTATGCTAATGCGACGAATGCTGTTACTTATGCCGACGCTGCCGTTACGTAGAACATGCACCTGTAACACCCAATGATGTTATGCTAATGCGACGAATGCTGTTACTCATGCCGACGCTGCCGTTACGTAGAACAACATGCACCTGTAACACCCAATGATGTTATGCTAATGCGACGAATGCTGTTACTCATGCTAACGCTGCCGTTACGTAGAACATGCACCTGTAACACCCAATGATGTTATGCTAATGCGACGAATGCTGTTACTCATGCCGACGCTGCCGTTACGTAGAACATGCACCTGTAACACCCAATGATGTTATGCTAATGCGACGAATGCTGTTACTTATGCCGACGCTGCCGTTACGTAGAACAACATGCACCTGTAACACCCAATGATGTTATGCTAATGCGACGGATGCTGTTACTCATGCCGACGCTGCCGTTACGTAGAACATGCACCTGTAACACCCAATGATGTTATGCTAATGCGACGAATGCTGTTACTCATGCCGACGCTGCCGTTACGTAGAACATGCACCTGTAACACCCAATGATGTTATGCTAATGCGACGGATGCTGTTACTCATGCCGACGCTGCCGCTACGTAGAACATGCACCTGTAACACCCAATGATGTTATGCTAATGCGACGAATGCTGTTACTCATGCCGACGCTGCCGTTACGTAGAACAACATGCGCCTGTAACACCCAATGATGTTATGCTAACGCGACGAATGCTGTTACTCATGCCGACGCTGCCGTTACGTAGAACATGCACCTGTAACACCCAATGATGTTATGCTAATGCGACGGATGCTGTTACTCATGCCGACGCTGCCGTTACGTAGAACATGCACCTGTAACACCCAATGATGTTATGCTAATGCGACGAATGCTGTTACTCATGCCGACGCTGCCGTTACGTAGAACATGCACCTGTAACACCCAATGATGTTATGCTAATGCGACGAATGCTGTTACTCATGCCGACGCTGCCGTTACGTAGAACATGCACCTGTAACACCCAATGATGTTATGCTAATGCGACGAATGCTGTTACTCATGCCGACACTGCCGTTACGTAGAACAACATGCGCCTGTAACACCCAATGATGTTATGCTAATGCGACGAATGCTGTTACTCATGCCGACGCTGCCGTTACGTAGAACATGCACCTGTAACACCCAATGATGTTATGCTAATGCGACGGATGCTGTTACTCATGCCGACGCTGCCGTTACGTAGAACATGCACCTGTAACACCCAATGATGTTATGCTAATGCGACAAATGCTGTTACTCATGCCGACGCTGCCGTTACGTAGAACAACATGCACCTGTAACACCCAATGATGTTATGCTAATGCGACGAATGCTGTTACTCATGCTGACGCTGCCGTTACTTAGAACATGCACCTGTAACACCCAATGATGTTATGCTAATGCGACGAATGCTGTTACTCATGCCGACGCTGCCGTTACGTAGAACAACATGCACCTGTAACACCCAAAGATGTTATGCTAACGAATGCTCAACATTGTATTATCGGGAAAATTTACGTCTCTTTGCCAGATGAAGATTACTGATTCTAAGTGAAAAATATAGTTAAGTGTTTTTGTCCTTTCTATTTAAGTGAAACATATATTTTAGTGTTTGTATTTTTTTATTTCTATTTTACTGTCAATAAATTCTATGTTAATGAAGTGATACAGTAGTACAGTATAATTCTGCCTGTTATATACTTTTTTTTACAGTGTCGATTCCAATATATTACACATCTCAGTCCTGTTTTACGTAAGTAGCAAACTCTTAATACACACTTCATTAAATTTTAGATACTCTTTTAAAATTTGGTTTTCATCAAACCATGTTCGGATTTTGCGGGAGTTTGGATTTTAGGGGTTCTACTACATCTACTTTTTAGTGTTCTTTTTTTTAATATTTAGGCAAGAAATCGACTAAGTTTTTTTTTCAGTTTCGTTTTTCGTTTAATTTCAAATAAAGTTTGGTATGTATTTGAGTACATTTATCTCCCTTTCCTAGCATTACAATGCTTTCCTTTGTTGGCGCGTTTCGGAATGACTCCATTTTCAAAACTTAAATAGTATGTTTACTTCTTTAGTTTTTTTAAATAGTAGGCTACGTTTTAAGTAAGTACTATTTAAAAGTCATTCCGAAACGACTCAACAAAGAAAAATATTGTAACGTTAGGAAAGACAGAAAAATGTACTTGAATATATACAAATATTCCGAACGGAAGATAAGATGCGTATATTAGACATTTGAAGTTCTCTATGATTACGAAAAGGGTTGTTAACATAGGTGGGATTTCAGTAACCCCTTG
>JBAIZL010000404.1:330000-355000 GCA_036971475.1 Prosapia bicincta
GCGTGAATAACGAGACATGTTTACTTTATAAAGTGCTGAATACGTTTATTGATTCGACTCTTTGAACGAGAGGCAAAGAACTGTTTCTTTGGTTCAACAAACCCTCGGAAATCTGCAATGAGGATGTTCTTTCTCTGGTACTTATTCTCGCCACTTTGAGTTCGCCCACACGAGTTGGTGAAAAAAGAAGATAATTTATGCGCGATCAAACTAAAACATACATCTCTAAATTGTGTATGCTGAAATCTAAAGGATTTTTTATTGCTCGTGGTATTTGGTTTTAGGTCTCTTCAGCCCAAGGAATAGTTTGTCAGCCCAGAATAGAGGCTTTAGGACCTGAACTGCTTTTTCTTATTTTTAAAACTTTATGTAAAAGTTCAAATTCCAATTTCATTTCTACAATAATCAATTCATATGCCTATATAATTATAAATCGGGTAATTCCTATTTGTATTGTAGGTAAGCGATTAAAAATAGTCTTAGCAATATTATTTTATAGTACGGTTTTTTAATTTAAAAGCAAATAAACTTTACACTAAACACTTGAACACATATTAGAATGCTACTCTTGCCTCTAACAGTAGAGGTAAGTGCTACTATAGGTAATTGGTGCTATAGGTAAGTGCTATTATAGGTAAGTTGTGCTATAGGTAAGTGGTGCTATAGATAAGTGCTACAATAGGTAAGTGGTGCTATAGGTAGGTGCTACTATAGGTAAATGACGCTATAGGTAGGTGGTGCTATAGATAGGTGCTACTATAGGTAATTGGTGCTATATAGAAGTGCTATTATAGGTAAGTTGTGCTATAGGTAAGTGGTGCTATAGATAAGTGCTACAATAGGTAAGTGGTGCTATAGGTAGGTGCTACTATAGGTAAATGGCGCTATAGGTAGGTGGTGCTATAGATAGGTGCTACTATAGGTAAGTGCTACTATAGGTAAGTGGTGCTACAGGTAAGTGCTACTATAGGTAAGTGGTACTATAGGTAGGTGCTACTATAGGTAAGTGGTGCTATAGGTAAGTGCTACAATAGGTAAATGGTGCTATAGATAAGTGGTGCTATAGGTAAGTGGTGCTATAGGTAAGTGCTACTATAGGTAAGTGGTGCTATAAATAAGTGCTACTATAGGTAAGTGGTGCTATAGGTAAGTGGTGCTATAGGTAAGTGCTACTATAGGTAAGTGGTGCTATAGGCAAGTGGTGTTATAAATAAGTGCTACTATAAGTTAGTGGTGCTATAGGTAAGTGGTGCTAAATGTAAGTGCTATTATAGGTAAGTGATACTATAGGCAAGTGGTGCTATAAATAAGTGGTGCTATAAATAAGTGCTACTATAGGTAAGTGGTGCTATAGGTGAGTGGTGCTATAAATAAGTGGTGCTATAAATAAGTGCTACTATAGGTAAGTGGTGCTATAAATAAGTGCTACTATAGGTAAGTGCTACTATAGGTAAGTGGTGCTATAGGTAAGTGGTGCTATAGGTAGGTGCTACTATAGGTAAGTGGTGCTATAGGTAGGTGCTACTAAAGGTAAGTGGTGCTATAGGTAAGTGCTACTATAGGTAAGTGATACTATAGGCAAGTGGTGCTATAAATAAGTGCTACTAAAGGTAAGTGGTGCTATAGGTAAGTGCTACTATAGGTAAGTGATACTATAGGCAAGTGGTGCTATAAATAAGTGCTACTATAGGTAAGTGGGGCTATAGGTAAGTGGTGCTATAGGTAAGTGCTACTATAGATAAGTGGTGCTATAGGTAGGTGCTACTATAGGTAGGTGGTGCTATAGACAGGTGCTACTATAGGTAAGTGGTGCTATAGGTAAATGCTACTATAGGTAAGTGGTGCTATAAGTAAGGGCTACTATAGGTAAGTGGTGCAATAGGTAGGTGCTACTATAGGTAGGTGCTAATATAAGTAAGTGGTGCTACAGGTAAGTGCTACTATAGGTATGTGGTGTTATAGGTACATGCTTTTATAGGTAAATGATGCTATAGGTAGGTGCTACTATAGGTAAGTGGTGCTATAAGTAAGTGATGCTATAGGTAGGTGCTACTATAGGTAGGTGGTGCTATAGGTACGTGCTACTATAGGTACGTGGTGCTATAGGTAAGTGCTACAATAGGTAAGTGGTGATATAGGTAAGTGGATCTATTGATACGTGGTGCTATAGGTACGTGCTGCTATAGGTAAGTGGTACTATAGATAAGTGATACTATAGGTAAGTGGTGCTATAGGTAAGTGGTACTATTGGTAGGTGCTACTATAGCTAGGTGCTACTATAGGTAAGTGGTGCTATAGGTAAGTGGTACTATTGGTAGGTGCTACTATAGCTAGGTGCTACTATAGGTAAGTGGTGCTATAGGTAGGTGCTACTAAAGGTAAGTGGTGCTATAGGTAAGTGGTGGTATAGGTAAGTGGTGCTATAGGTAAGTGCTACTATAGGTAAGTGGTGCTATAAATAAGTGCTACTATAGGTAAGTGGTGCTATAGGCAAGTGGTGCTATAAATAAGTGCTACTATAGGTAAGTGGTGCTATAGGTAAGTGGTGCTAAATGTAAGTGCTATTATAGGTAAGTGATACTATAGGCAAGTGGTGCTATAAATAAGTGGTGCTATAAATAAGTGGTGCTATAAATAAGTGCTACTATAGGTAAGTGGTGCTATAGGCAATTTGTGCTATAAATAAGTGGTGTTATAAATAAGTTCTACTATAGGTAAGTTATCACCTATAGTATCCTATAGGCAAGTGGTGCTATAAATAAGTGCTACTATAGGTAAGTGCTACTATAGGTAAATGGTGCTATAAATAAGTGCTACTATAGGTAAGTGCTACTATAGGTAAGTGGTGCTATAAATAAGTGGTGCTATAAATAAGTGCTACTATAGGTAAATGGTGCTATAAATAAGTGGTGCTATAAATAAGTGCTACTATAGGTAAGTTATCACCTATAGTATCCTATAGGCAAGTGGTGCTATAAATAAGTGCTACTATAGGTAAGTGCTACTATAGGTAAATGGTGCTATAAATAAGTGCTACTATAGGTAAGTGCTACTATAGGTAAGTGGTGCTATAAATAAGTGGTGCTATAAATAAGTGCTATTATAGGTACGTGCTACTATAGGTAAGTGGTGCTATAGGTAAGGTTAACACACTAGTATATGTTAAGTCTTCTTTAGTGAAAAACTAGCTCAAATTAAGAAGGAGCCAAATAATATTAAATAAACTTTACTTTGCAGAATTTAGTGGAAGAGAACTTTTTTTTAAATCTTGAAAACTAACAAAGGAAGTAATATGAACAAAAAGTGTTTAAAATCAATTCGTAGCTTAAAATCAACAAAAAAATATAGTTCCTTCTTATTAAATAATTACAATTGCTATGAATAAAGTAACATAACCTTAGCTTTAAAACAGATGTGTACCACATAACCTATAATATAAAATCAGCTGTTTTATGAAATCATGCATTACACTTATTTTTAGGCAAATGGGACAAAATAATTATATTGCATACATTGGCCCTTTTGTGAAACTTTTTTCTCCCATATAAAACTAAAATTAATTTATTAAATAATATTTGAGAAAAGTTTATAAACATCAAGTGTCATCCACTAAAAATTTAAAAAAATGTATTTGAACTTGACTGGATGAATAAAAAGTATTTTATTAACGATGAAACAAGATATAGGCCTGTACAAGGAGAGTGTCAACTAATAGATGGGAGTGAAAAACGCCTACCACGTACCTTTTCAAGTTACATTTACTTTTCGACCAATATGTTTGGGCTATAGAAGGGTTAAAGAGATCCGAGGTGATAGGAAATGATGGTCGCAATGACATAAGGAAGGAGGGGGTAATTGTAGCAATAACATAAGAGAGGAGCCGAGAACCAGCTCGTCACGTTGGTGCAAGTTCAATGCCACCGCTAGAGGCGCTAGCAGCAGTGATTCTCTCATGTAGTGGTAGTGCACATCTGATAGCCGACGGAGGATGGAGTATCGGCGTCCTCGTCATCCTCAGCATGGTGTTTATCACCACAACGCTCCGTATCTTGACATTCAGGTAAGGCGCCACTCGCTATAGCATTCGCTTCAACTTTATGTAGTTAAATAAAAACGTTATGGAGACATTTTTAACGTTTTCAAACTGTTAATTTTATCATTACGTATTTATTTTCACAAAATTTTTATTGAAAATTTTACAAATAATTTTCAAAGTAAAATATTAAAGATGTTTGTATGTATCTACCCTATTTACTTCTTCTTACAAATGCATTATTACTGGAAAAAGTAAATATTGTTAAAACCTGAAATTATTAATATACTCATCTTTATTTCTATTAGGAATATTTCTATATGTTTGGGTACAGTTTTCTGCCATTCCTAATGTTTCAATATTCTCCTCTGTTCTGTAAACAGAATGGCAGAAAACTCAAACATATTTGGAAAATATAATACTGTCATAAAACATCCTCCTTGTTCTCAGAAAGAAGGAGGTACGATGGTTCACGTTACCAAGGCCGTATCATCCCTTAAAAAACCTACACGTTTTCAGAAAACCCTTGTAATATATTACAATAATATCCACTAATTTAAAATAAACTAAATGGAAATTTCAACCATTACAAATCTTTTTAATAAATTATATGAACACATATTTATGAAAAACCCGTAAATCACCACTACATTGTGTATTTGACGAACACTCAAAACTTATTTGAGAAATAAGATTAAAACATGTAATATTTTAATATAAATACATAGGTAAATTATAATTAAGTAATAAAATACATTATTAATAATTATTTGTACAAATCTGTAAATCAGTAGCTTAATTTAATTGTAAAATCAGCATTTTTATTTCGAAATTGTATTTATTGATGGTCTGTATAATTTATTTATTACCTTCATTCAATAGATTTATAACTTGTCTCAATGAATGACGGAGACTATTGAAATATTTTGATCTACCAAACATTAAATTGTTGCTATCACCAAATCATCATACAGCTTACAAGTGATCGAGATCGCTAATCCCTATATCTGCATCGATAATACATAGCTTTAATGTTTTATTAATGGTTGACTAACTAAAGCTATTCACTATTTATATGATTTCGCCGGTTGATATTACCGGCAATAATCATTATAAAAAACATTAATTGATTTTAACTTTCAAATAATCAGGTAATAGCCATGCTAAATTTACCAAACATGTCTGCGTTGTCAGATTTTTAAATATTTTGACTACTCAAGCTTAGGCTGTTTTCATTTTAAGTGCACCTACTTCTCCTTCAGTACGCTTTTATATACATACATATATATATATATAAAGAAAAACTATAGATAAATTAAATAATAACATAATAAAGAAACAGAATATCGACAATAACTTTGTACATAATAAGAGAGAAAAAAATTGGACAACATTTACATTCACTGGTAGCAAAATAAACAAAATTACAAGATTATTTAAAGAAACAAATTTGCAAATTACATACAAAACTGATAATAAAACTAAAAATTTAATAAACAACAACAATAATCAAAACAATATGCACGAAAGAAATTGTGTATATAATATAAAATGTCAAGCTTGTAATAAATTATATGTAGGACTAACAAAAAAGAAATTTAAAGAAAGATACAAAGAACATTTAAACGCTTATATCAAACCAAACATATACAAATCAAATTTAGCTACTCATTGTATTAATAATGGACACAAATTTCCTGAAATAGAAAATATGAAATTAATAAAAGAATTAAATAAAGGATTAAAGATGAATATATGTGAAACATTGGAAATTTATAAGCATAAAGTTAAAGATAAATTAATTTATTAACAAATTCAAGTGAGATCAAGGCACCAAACTATTTATAAAGTCATTGACGTTATAGAAAAAATTACATAGGTGCTTAACTTATAAACATATGGTTCTTTGTAGTACATATGATTTAATTTTTGTAAAAACATTTTGTTAGATAATTATTTTCCAAAATTACTTTGCGGTAAAACGTAGTTTCTTGGCTTAATAAGACTGTTTGGAAGTGACTGAAATTACAGTAAATACCAAAACATGCATTTACTAAAGGTCATCAATGTTTTGGTGAAAAGTGTAGTTTTCAAGAATGATACTGACTTATTGAATGGTATTTTATAGTTGAGAATAAAATTGTTTAAAATATCAACAAATTTTGTGTTATTGGTTTTTGCTATGTAATAACTTATATGTTTATTCTTAATTAGGATTTTATCAATTAAGTTTTTATTATATCCGTTTTTCCATTCTGGTCCTTCGCTCAGTAGGTATTTTTAAATTTGCTTCAACGCGTCTCCATTTCTGATGGTTTAGTTTACTGAAAACGCTTTTGCCTTTCCATATTTCATTATAATTCGTTCATCAGTGAAGTTTGCAAGAAATTTTCAGTGTGATGGAATTATATATTTTGAGGTTTCATTTAGTGAGCTTTATTTTTAATAAGACAATAATTATTTTATAGCTATTCTAAAATTGAGCAAATCAAGATTTTATTGTTAAATTAGTTTGCTATTGTTGTCTTTATTTGTAAACAAAATATTTGTTCATGGCTTTAATTTTGTTATTTTAACCAATTTACAGTGTCTTTATTGTGCAATTAAAATTGTCTTAAAATTCATTATAGGTTTGAAATTAAAATATTACGCAAACCATTTCCTAAGAAATTTTCATGAGTATATAAAAAAAGTCATGAGTGTGTCTACATTCTATGTTTACAACAAGAAAAACATAATTTAAGACAAATATAAATATAAATTACCTTAAAATACATCATGAAACTCCTTCAATCAGATACTCGTCTAAGGAACAAGATAACATCAGAAAGGTCAAAACTAGATCTTTTCAAATTTTGTTTTTAAATATAAACACAATGCTGTTGGCGATAAATGTATATAAAGAAATATTGTGCCATTATGTTGTATCTGTGAGTTCGTAATTTGTATAACGTTACCTAAAATGGCCGGAGATTTGAACGCCGTGAGTGAGGTTGCGTGTACATTAATCCAGTTTGTTATTTCATTGTTTTCACTTTTTTCCTATTCTTGGGGAAACAGATTGACCGAGATTCTTTCAAACACGGCCTTCGTGATCGTGACTTTGCTAAACAAAACAATTACTTTTGATTTTAATAAAATAAACTGGTTTCTGTTTCTTCTACGGACTTTAATTTTTTTAACATTTTTTTATTTGAAAGTGTATTTTAAATTTTTATTCTATATTTTACATTTTTTCAACTAAAGAATGTTCTTATTACATCCAAGATTTTATTTACATTAGTTTTACCGTAACTTTGTGTGCTTAGAGTATTCTTAAACTAGAGTGTTGTAGGTTGTGTAAAGAATTATTGGATATAAAACATTACAGGTAAAGATGAATTTCAAAATTACTATTTTTTTGAAAACTAAACTTTAGAGTTTTCTCGAAGTTCAAAGTGTAAAGCTTTTATTATTTTTGTTTATGTAAAGGAATATTTTATTACAAAACAATTCCAAAAATGTGTTAAATTAACAATGTTATTGATTATTATAAAGTTTATTTTAAGACTTTATGAATATTATTTTTTCGGTACACGATTTCCAGTGTTTACTTTTTACATTAATATTATTGATTTCCATTTTCAATATATTAGTAGTTCACACTTGTACACTTCAGCACAGACTAAGATTTAATCTATAGCCTAACACTTACTACAAGTCTATCGTAGCCCTTGCGTTTTGCTTAAATAAGCACAACCGTTTCTGGAGATGTGTCGCATTGTCCACCGGGATCGTAGCTGAAATATCTCAATTATTAGTTACGGTCCGAGTTCACAACTCCCGTAACAAGCGTCCCGATTTAAACCAAAAGTAAGTGCTACTACAGCAAGTGTTAGAAAATAATACGTTCAAGTGGATCGGTATATTTACACGTGATGGACGGATGAATGGACGTTCTTTCCTTTACCACACTTGAAATTACCATAACATACAAATAGATCAGTAAGAATTAAATAAAATTATGTATAAAATATAAGAAAATCCTTTTCTCAGAGTGTATTTATTCAAAATACATCTATATTTCTACAACAGATCGCGATAGAATTCAAAAGATCGATTTATTAAAACAATTACTTAAACACAATTACATTAAAATAGAGTATTACGAGATATACTTTTACCTCTAAAGCTTATAAATAAATTATGCAAACAGCAGTACTAGCGTAATAAATTCTCATGGAACTCGTTTGACGATCATTCATTCAACTCTTTAAGGCGATGTGTGAATAAAGCTGTATTTAAAGCGGAGCGCAGTAATCGATAAGTTGAAAGAAAAGTGTAATCGACTTTATACACGAAATATCTCAGTTATAAAACTGCCGTCCCTTACATCAAATACAGTATTATTTTGTACGAACAATTTAATTTAAATACGCGTGTTGAAGTTCTTATAAGTAGTGATATTATTTTTCCTTAAGGATTTGTGTTGGGCACTGCAGTCGTTTCTCGATAATCAAATCAAATCCCTAAGAACTTTAGTTCTAACTTGTCTAAAACTCGGTCATCACAAAATATATTTTTGTAAGAGACAAAAAAACGTGTGGTAAGTGATATACCCTACACACGGCATCCAGAACCTTCTGCTTAACCATGTTATCGCTGTTTGCTTGTCCCGAAGATAAGAGATGCTCTTCAAGGAAAGAAGATAAAATATCTTCAAGAAGTCAACGTAAATTGGTTCCAGGAAAGGACAATTTTGCTTAGTTTAGGATAAAGTAAAACAAGTGTGTCGAGAAAGCGGAAAGTCGTACAATTTAAATTTGCGTACATCATTCAGGTCAGAATGTTTTAAAACACAGATGTAATACTAGCGGAGGAAGTGATTTTAATTAATTTAAATTTATAAATAAAACAATTAGATTACGTTTTTACATTTGGTTCAAATCAACGTAGTTGAAGGCTTGTTTTTATAAACAATAAACATAAAAACTCTTAACTACAAAAACTTTTTATTTAAATCCGGATGTACATTTTTAATGCAAAGCAATCATCTTCAGAGGAAAGTATTACAAGAAGCGCTCCGAGTACATAGGGATTTAATGACACGTTTCTATAGTTAAGAGAGTTTAGTTACTTAAAATTAAAATAATTACTCCACAGTTGCTCCAAGTTTTTCTTAAAAGCTTATTGACTTTGCGTATTTTCTAAGTTTTGAAGCTCTGCTCATAAATTCATACCTGGAATTAAATATTAATGTTCGTTTCAATATCTAATTTTAGTTTAATTCTTTCTTAAATGCAAAAACACATTATGTTCTGTATTTTCACTGGCGTTTAAATTACACTAAATCGTTTTACAGGATGTTTTTATAGTTTATAACACTATCATAGACATGTCTATCTACACCATTATTTTTATAGTTAAAGAGGTTTTATTTATTTACAACCAAAAATACCATTTCTCCAGGTTATTACTTTATATTTGGTAAAACTAAAATCTTGTCAAACCATGTATCGGATAATATGACAAACCGAATTAAATTTTTATAGGCCTTTGACTTTTGTTTGTTTGTATTTTTTAATTCCGTCTATTAGATCTCTCTCTCTCTCTCTCTCTCTCTCTCTCTCTATATATATATATATATATATATATATATATATATATATATATATATATATATATAATATATAATATATATCACACACACGCGCGAGCGCACACACACACACAAACACACACACACACACACACACACACACACACACACACACACACACACACACACACACACACACACACACACACACATATACACACACAGACATACAAATCTCAAACCGTTAATAAAATACTTTTTATTCATCCACCCAAGTTCAGTAACATTTTTTCAACTTTTGGATGACACTTATTAATACAGTTTTTTTTCAAAATTTAATTCATTAATTAAACTGAACAATAAATTTATTTTAAGTTTTATATCGGGGAAAAACTTTTCACGAAAGAAGCAGGCTATAAAATGTAGTTATTTCGTCCCATTTGGCTTTTAATAAGTGATAACATATGGTTTCATAAAACAGCTGATTTTGTTACAGATTATTTGGTAGATCAGCTGTTTTAAAGCATAGGTGATGTTTCCATATTTATATTAATTGTAATTATTTAATGAAAATTAAATAAAATAAATTTTTTCTAAGTAGGAACTTACTTTAAAGTTTTTGTTTATATTTTTGTTTCATATACATTAGATATACTTTATATAAGCAGTCAGTTTGCCATTCCAAATAGAGTTTAACGCTATTACTGTCCATTATTATTTATTTTTAAAAGCTTTTCGATTTTATTTTATTCTGAAATCTTTATTCAAATCTTATAATTTATATTAATACATTCTTTTTAGTGCTATGTATTGTTTCAAGCACGGCAGTATTATTTTGACTCATTTTATGCACAGATATTTATTACATTTGAAATCTAGGAACGCTTTAAAAAAATACAAAAAAATCAATACGAATTGCAATAAATAAAATGTAACTCAAATAAAATGTTTTTTGTTGAATAAGTAGGAATTGTGTGTGTTATATAACTTGCAATATAAACAATAAACCTTAGAATCCAATATTTTTATTGTACTATATTGTACTACTGTGCTCTTGATATCGTGTTTATGTAACTTGTTTATTCGGGAACCACTAAGATGTAAGAAGGGCAGTAAAACAGTGCCGTTAACGTTCGGTACACGTTTTTTTACTGCGCTGCCCAGTGTTTGATTGTTACCTGCGCGGTCGGTACCTGTTCTACTCCGCGAGTAGTTCCCCGACAATGAAACACATTTGGTGGTCCACATAACGGCAACTCACAAGTAAGAATGCTTTTACTCCGAAGCGTTCATGTCTCCGTACTGACGTAACCATTTCACTGCTGTGGCCCGAACTCACAGATAACACCAATCTGTGCTACTGGGACGAAATTCTATACTGGACAACTCACGTTGAAAACAACATTAGTCAAGAGATAAAATTATTCCTTATATTTGAATTTATCTACAGAACTCGTGCTGCTACATAATTTGTTCAGCTTGTTTATATGATAACAACGGGTAACAACTTCCTGTCGAGTGTAAAAACTCATCGCGTGCCATCCTCTTGTAAATTGTAGGAACTGTTATTAAGTTTACGATTTTAAAACGTGACATATTTGATTGAATGTAATATTCCGTTACATATTACACGTATTTGATATACATTTATGTAAAATTCCGAATAAAATATATCTCACTGTTTGTTCTACAAAATACTATTAAAACCAACACAATACTTTGAGGGATAAAAATGTGTATAACTATCTTAATAGCACAAATAAATAATTGACACATTTATTATATACGCTTAATATAAATAAAAAAATTTACAGTCAATTCATACTTAAGTCAACTAAGAAAATTTTTATTTTAGTTACTTTTTATTAAAGAACTACAATTACTATAAATAAAGTAACATAACCAATGCGTTAAAACAGCTGCTCTACCATATAACCAATATACCAATATAATTTTGTATAAAATAAAAGCAGGTGTTTTATGGAATCATATGTTATCACTTACTTATTTTAAGGCAAATATTACGAAATAACTGTATTGCATATCTTACCTCTCTTGTGAAAATGTGTTCTCCCATATAAAACTAAAATTAATTGATTAAATTTATTGAATTATTTAATATTTGAAAAAAAACATTAATTGCCATCCACTACAAGTTTTAAAAATGTATTTGAAGTTGAGTGAATGAATAATAAGTATTTTATAAACGATTGGAAATTTAAACAAGATACATATATATATATATATATATATATATATATATATATATATATATATATATATATATATATAAGGAGAGTGTGAAATAATAGAAGGAACTGAATAATAAAAAGATCACTAGTGCTTTCACAATTTTCTTAGCATATTAGGTTTTTAAATTTGTTTCCTAAACAATACTTTTATTATAGTCGTAAAAACAATTTACTTTAAATTTGGTTTTGTCGTCATCTTGATTACACTGATTACATTTTAAATAATTATTTAAAGAACTAAATAAAAACATTTTATATAGGCTAATGACAGATCACTGACAATTAATTCCTGCTTTTTTAACACTCAACGTTTCGAATTTCTTTCCGAAATTCCATTGCAGGAGCTCATTTTTATTAAACCAATATACAAGATATACAAAAATATTGCAATATAACTATATATATATATATATATATATATATATATATATATATATATATATATATATATATATATATATAACATATATTGTTATAACAATACATAACATATATATATATATATATATATATATATATATATATATAATAAATTAAAAATATTTCAAAAACAAGAATACTTTTATTGCATATATTATTCAAAGCTTTTGACGATAAAACAGTATCAGCATCTTCAGGAAAATAATTTTTGTTTTTTACCCACCGAAATGTTTCACTCGTATGTAATACTGAATTAAAATATAGGTTTGGTAATTAAAGTTAACAGTTCTAAAATTGTTCCAAATCAGTAGTGCGCAGGTTTGTTGAATAGTTGTGAATAGTTCTCTCATCTATGTTAATGCAAACACGAATACAGAATATCGCTTGTTATAGAGGTAATTAAAAATTCCAGTACCCACACAATAGTAAAAGGAAAAGAGCTCGATAAAACGGTTATAGTGTGCGGGTGCGCGCGCATTGAAGTAAAGCGATTAGTTCCAATTCAATTCGGTTAGGCCTGTCTTCAACATTAATGGAACAGTTATTGGGGCGTGTGTATCGCTTACATGCTGCAGTGTTTTCGTTTGCTAAAATTACTGTTTAATCTCGATTAAAAATAAGTTATTCCAAATACCAGATGTTTTCGTTTAGTTATTTTTATTTATAATACATAATAGTAATTTTAATGTTAACCCTAACTGAAAATAATATATTTTATAATAAATTTTAAAAACGTCTTCAATGCAGAGTTTATGCATTTAGAATCTATAATTTGAAATTATATTCCGAACGAAATTTAACATATAAATTTTAAAATTTTAATAAAGATATTTCAAATACAAGAACAACTTAAAATTATATATATATATATATATATATATATATATATATATATATATATATATATATAAAACATGAACATATTGTAACATAAACATATGAGGCATATAGTATAAATTTAGTTAGTATACAAAATAATAATAATCACTAGCAATATTAGGGAGTGACCAAGGGTAGCTTACTAAAGTACCAAAAAAAAGGGCTTAACCATTGTTATATTTCGGGGGTAGTCATAAACCAGTCCTGGGAAACCTATTGACAAAAGAAGGATCCAAAATATTCTAAGATTTAAGTATTTCGGGAAAACCAAGAATAGCATGGGAAAGTAACACTGTTACCGTGTGGGAACTATTTGTAAAGGTGCGTAAGAACCACCGAAATAACTGGAATACGTAAGGGGGGATCTAATGCGTGTTCTTAAAAACTAAAATCTTTGGGCAAAGGGTTGACGTTTTGGGGAACTTCGAGGGGTGGACACGTATTAAGGGGGGGGGGGCAAAGTTGTAAGCCTAAACAATGTTTTAAAATGTAGATTTGTTTAGAAGAGGAAAGGGAATTGGGAAAATAATTGTTAGTTATTTATGTGTAGAAATTTAAATGTGCGACGTGTGTGTGTGTGTGTGTGTGTGTGTGTGTGTGTGTGTGTGTGGTGTGTGTGTGTGTGTGTGTGTGTGTGTGTGTGTGTGTGCTCGTGTGTGTAGTAAAAGAATAAAAATATTTAAAATACAAGAATTGTATTTAATTTACAAGTTTCAGAAAAATATATAAGCTAAAACAGTTCTTATACTTGAAATATTTTTATTCGTCTGTCAAAGTTTTATTCATTTTTATTACAGGAAAACGTATCACCATATTATATATATATATATATATATATATATATATATATATATATATATATATATCGCAATATGTATTCTTGTGTATTAATAAAGAACTAAGTCAAAATACAAATACAAGAATTATAATTGAATTTACAATTCCTGATGATGTTGGTACTGTTAGCCAACGAAAAACTTTGAATTGTAAATTCAATTATAATTCTTGTATTTGTGTTTTGCCGTAGTTCTTTATATACATACATATATATATATATATATATATATATATATATATATATATATATATATAATATCTTTTTTTATAAAAATATATTCGTTACGCAAACTGACACGTTAGGTACAGCAGTAAAATAAATGTTTTACTTCTAAAAGCAATAAACTAAACACTCTTCATCACGGCTCCAGAATTGTTCCCTTAACTGATTTACTCCACCACAAAAGGCGCAGTGAATGTAAAGGAAACGGCCGTGTTTCGTCTGTCCGCGTCGGCGCGCCTGCGCTCCAGCATATGCACATGAATCTGTCAAGTCAAAACAGTTAAAATTATGCACAGCCGAGAAGTCCCTGACTGTGACAAAAACAGTAATTAAGCTGTGAAACGGTGTAATTGCTGTGTCCAATCCCGAGCGTTCCCTCCAAGGGTGTTTCCGGTTACAGCTAACAGCCATAACCTGCGCACCACTGATTGCAGTTCTTTTTGTTTAACTAGAATGATTTTTTTTTTTAAAGAAGAAAAAACAGTTTATGTGGTAAATGAAATATTGGTACTTGCAGTTTTTATGTTGTACATCTTGAAGTTTTAAAAAATATTACTTTATTTATGTCACCTGGCAATAAAACCACTACTTACTGATAATATTTGGCAGCGACTCTGATGTAATATTTAAATATAAATAAATGAAACCTCTTAAGTCAGACACACTTTTTATCTATGTTCTGATGCACGTTTCGATTGTAAAGCAATCATCTTTAGAGGAAATTACTACGAGACTAAATACATTTGCTCAATACCACATATTCTTTGAGCTAAGCTTGTGAGGTTATGTTAATAATAAATAAACGACGTACACAAACTCACAAACCATTCATCCTGTCACTCAGACACGCATCAATGACAAAGACATCATTACCAGTGAACACCAATACTACAAACTCCAACTTACAAGTGTTTGTAAGTTATACACCAAAATGTACTTAATCTTGTACTAATCTCCTCTGAAGATGATTGCTTTGTAAACGAAATGTACGTACATCAAGACATAAATAAAACATTTTTATGGTTTAAGAGATTTTATTTATTTATAATTATTACTTATTGATGTTTTTTCATTCGTTTCGCACTAGCATTGACTTTAAGCACAGAACAATGCACTGATCTTGCGCGAAACGCTTCTGCTAAAAAACACCAGTACAAGCAAATTGTGTTTCCCAAGTGGTATCAATAAGTATAAAATAATATATTATATAATATCATACTATCATTACATCAAAGGGTAAAAACAGGTAATATAAACAAACTATTTGTAAACTAAATTCCTACTCAGGTCAACAAAAACACATTTCATTTTAATAACTTTTTATTGAACAATTGCAATTAATATAAAGTAAATAACATAACCTAACGTTAAAACAGCTGTCCTACCACATAACCTGTAACATAAAATCAGCTGTTTTGTGAAATCATATATTATCACTTATTTTAAGCCAAATGGGACGAAATAACTGTATTTCATTCCTTGCGCTTTATTGGAATGTTTTTCTCCCATATAACACTATAATTAATTCACTGAACTTAATTAATGAATTAATATTTGAAAAAACTGTATTAACATCAATTGCCAACCACTATAAGTTTAAAAAATTGTATAGATTTTGAGTAGATATATACAAAGTATTTTATTAACAATTGGAAAAAAATTGTACAAAATATATATATGATGGATAGTTACTATCTGGAGTACATCCGTTCATTCTGCAGTCCATAAATTCGCAGTTCCGACGTTTCGCTAGAATCTCATCCAGCATTCTAGCGAAACGTCGGAACTGCGAATTTATGGACTCCAGAATGAACGGATGTACTCCAGATAGTAACTATTCATCATATTTTTCCATCTGTGAAGGTATACGTATCAGCATATATATATATATATATATATATATATATATATATATATATATATATATATATATATATATATATATTAATTATATAATTATATTATTATATATTATATATATATAATAATTATATATAATTATTAATTATATTAAAGAATTTTGTAAAACTATTTTATTAGATAATTTTTTTCCTGAAGATGCTGATACTATTTAATCGGCGAAAAGCTTTGAATAAATATATTCATTAAAAGTATTCTTGATTTTGAAATATTTTTAATTTATTATATATGAAAATATTTCAAAATCAAGAATACTTTTAATGAATATATTTATTCAAAGCTTTCCGCCGATAAAATAATACCAGCATCTTCAGGAAAATAAATAACTAATAAAATGTTATGTACTCCAGATAGTAACTTTTATAGCATATTCTTGTTTTTGAAATGTTTTTAATTTATTAACTATATTACAAGAAAACATATCACCATATTTAATATATAGGCTATATATATATATATATATATATATATAAGGAGAGTGTGAGCTAATAGAAGCAATGGAATGAATGACCAATGATCATTATGAATAAACATTGTTTCCCCGCGCAATATAACACTGGAATTTTAACTTTCTCACAAAGTAAAAACTGAACTCAGAAGACAAAATGAGCGAAGTGAGTAAAAAGAATTGTGCACCATATCTCAAAGCTCCATACTGTTAGAGTTATACGTACTTTACCTTCGTCGTAGGTTAATGACCTAAGTGAAATCGAATTTGAATATTTTGAATCAATAATAAAAAATTGTAAAGGTTTAACACATTGAAGTACTATTAGAAAGTTAAGTAAATGTAAAAAAAAACGATATTAATAGTTTTAATATGCACATTGATTTCGTATGTAAGTAAACTGGCATTATATAAAGTTTGGCCAATAAAATAAAACCTTCCAAATGTTTATTGGGAATTCACTGATTCGTGTCCGTGGTTGAAGTATTACAAAAGACTAAAACACTGAAGGATCTACGATAGTGTCAGAAATACTCGTCTCGGCTCTAATTGCAGCGAAGACATTTTTATCCCTGCTGTAGAGCATCGGTGTAATTATATAAAGCGTTGTGTTGGGCAGCCTTGTAGGATTTATAATCTAAATTATCGACAAGAAACACTTCGGGCCTGCAGTCCTTACTTCTGCTCGACCTGCTCGTCGGTTGTAGGCGATTCTAGAACGATGTGCTGAAACAATGCTAAAGAAATAAATGGTACTGATGTCATGTGACCACATATTGACATAGAAAATATATCAGCTGGGAGCGAGTGATTACCATACAACGGTGCTTAACTGTTCGTCGCGCATTCCTCCAAACATATGTTCCATGACACCGAAACTGGGATTTCCCTGTTTGGATAGGCTTTTTTATCGTGCAGCCGTAACTTTAGAATCGCATTTAATTCTAGTGCCTTTCCGTCACTGAAATCTGTATAACGTTTTTTTATTTAATTATAATCAATTAATTAGTATGCCTACATTTTTTAGTTTTTTGTACTTTCAAAAAATATTTCTCTTCTAGAAAAACCTGTGATTTTTTTTAAAAATGTAGTTCAAATATATAGTATAAAAATTATTCTTTAAATTATTTCCTACTTAGGACAGCAAAGAGAATCCTTAGAAAAAAGGTAGTTAAATTTATTTAACTTACATTTTATTTTATAATTAAAATTAATATGAATATGTATATACATATGACAGAATCACAGTATTAGGTGGTAAAATATAAAGCGAATTTCCTTGCAATTTTCCAATTTCCTCTTCATACAGTATATGGTGTTGGGACTATTTATTATAGTTTGTTACTATTTATATGCTTTCTTTTTTTTCGTATCTAATTTATGAAGCTGATGGTAGTATTTAATTTCTCATTTTATCCATCTCTTGTAATGCTTCATTATTGGAAGGAACTTTTTTTATATAATTTCATATCCATCTTTAAGTATTAACTTTCTAGCAATAGGTAAATTGGCTCAGTTTCAAAGTCCTGGATTTCTAACATGTAGTTATTCAGTTCGAATCCTACTAGGACATTAACTTTTTTCTAACTATTATTAAATATTAATAATTTATGAATAAATATCTAAATAAAGAAATATTTGAAAAAATTGAATCCTACTAACATGTATTGTCATCCACGACAGGTTAAAAAAATATATCCTACTAACATGTATTGTCATCCACGACAGGTTAAAAAAATGTATCCTACTAACATGTATTGTCATCCACGACAGGTTAAAAAAATGTATCCTACTAACATGTATTGTCATCCACGACAGGTTAAAAAAATGTATCCTACTAACATGTATTGTCATCCACGACAGGTTAAAAAATGTATCCTACTAACATGTATTGTCATCCACAACAGGTTAAAAAAATGTATCCTACTAACATGTATTGTCATCCACGACAGGTTAAAAAAAAGTATCCTACTAACATGTATTGTCATCCACGACAGGTTAAAAAAATGTATCCTACTAACATGTATTGTCATCCACGACAGGTTAAAAACATGTATCCTACTAACATGTATTGTCATCCACGACAGGTTAAAAAAATGTATCCTACTAACATGTATTGTCATCCACGAAAGGTTAAAAAAATGTATCCTACTAACATGTATTGTCATCCACGAAAGGTTAAAAAAATGTATCCTACTAACATGTATTGTCATCCACGACAGGTTAAAAAAATCTATCCTACTAACATGTATTGTCATCCACGACAGGTTAAAAAAATGTATCCTACTAACATGTATTGTCATCCACGACAGGTTAAAAAAATGTATCCTACTAACATGTATTGTCATCCACGACAGGTTAAAAAAATGTATCCTACTAACATGTATTGTCATCCACGACAGGTTAAAAAAATGTATCCTACTAACATGTATTGTCATCCACGACAGGTTAAAAAAATGTATCCTACTAACATATTTTGTCATCCACGACAGGTTAAAAAAATGTATCCTCCTAACATGTATTGTCATCCACGACAGGTTAAAAAAATGTATCCTACTAACATGTATTGTCATCCACGACAGGTTAAAAAAATGTATCCTACTAACATGTATTTTCATCCACGACAGGTTAAAAAAATGTATCCTACTAACATGTATTTTCATCCACGACAGGTTAAAAAAATGTATCCTACTAACATGTATTTTCATCCACGACAGGTTAAAAAAATGTATCCTACTAACATGTATTGTCATCCACAACAGGTTAAAAAATGTATCCTACTAACATGTATTTTCATCCACGACAGGTTAAAAAAATGTATCCTACTAACATGTATTGTCATCCACGACAGGTTAAAAAAATGTATCCTACTAACATGTATTTTCATCCACGACAGGTTAAAAAAATGTATCCTACTAACATGTATTTTAATCCACGACAGGTTAAAAAAATGTATCCTACTAACATGTATTTTCATCCACGACAGGTTAAAAAAATGTATCCTACTAACATGTATTGTCATCCACGACAGGTTAAAAAAATGTATCCTACTAACATGTATTTTCATCCACGACAGGTTAAAAAAATGTATCCTACTAACATGTATTTTCATCCACGACAGGTTAAAAAAATGTATCCTACTAACATGTATTGTCATCCACGACAGGTTAAAAAAATGTATCCTACTAACATGTATTGTCATCCACGACAGGTTAAAAAAATGTATCCTACTAACATGTATTGTCATCCACGACAGGTTAAAAAAATGTATCCTACTAACATGTATTGTCATCCACGACAGGTTAAAAAAATGTATCCTACTAACATGTATTGTCATCCACGACAGGTTAAAAAAATGTATCCTACTAACATGTATTGTCATCCACGACAGGTTAAAAAAATGTATTTGAACTTGAGTGAATTAATAAAAACATATTATAAACGATTGAAAATTTGTACAAGATATATACAAAAAGAGTGTAAACTAATAGAAGAAATTGAAAAATGAGCCAAAAATAAGTAATTTGTGTGTGATTACTAAACTGAAAAAATCTATAGTCAAAGTAATATCCGGCCTGGTTTCTAAGTTTTGCAAAATACTTACACACATTGGAGTTTTCTATTGTACAATAAAAGTTTTGTATCACTCACAAAACATTTTAGTCATCTTTCCTTTGTGAAAAATGTAACTATAATTTCTTATAATAGAATATTAAATAAACACTATTTTACTTAATTATAAAAGTTGCAAATCTGAAAATATAAAATTTAATTTAAAAAGGTTTTAAGGGTGTCCCTTTTAGCAACAAATTCCCCCCAAGTCTTCTTTTAATAATATAAAATTCTATTTTCAAAAAACAACCTTAGAAAATATTTTAGTATTAATGTTTCCGTTGCTAATGCTTCCACGTCAAATTTATGGTAAACGTATGAGGAAAACCTAATCAAGGGGAAAACCATTTCTGTTTGAACTATATCTCCAAATCAAACATAAAATATAAAATAGGATTAAAAGAGAATTAATTTTTGGTAAAAAAAATACCAGCTGATCTTTTATTAATATAAAATCCTATTTTGAAAAAGCCCCCTTAGAAAATATTTTAGAGTGAATGTCCCTCTTGTTAATGTTTCCATGTGCAATTTAGACTAAATCTCTCAGGAAACCATAAAAACCAAGTTTATTAATAAGGCTACATCTGTGGTTCCGCCTTATGATCTCAATCAATAAAAAAATATGCCTAACAAATGGATTGCACGAGACAATAGTGACGAAACAGTTTTGAATGTCCAGAACGAATATCGACCTGTTATAGATATGATGCGGATATTTTATGCTTCACTACACGTCTAGAAGTGTGGACTTTGAGGATGACCGACAAAGTGTGGAAACGAATCATTTCGCTAAGAATTGTACAAAGGCGTTTGTTGGGAAAATGATGAGGGTCAAGGAAGACAACGAAAAGCTTGAAGATTTTTTCACAGACGGCGGGACTATAAACTGAAAGTCCAGACGATCCGTTTGGGGAAATTGGCTTGAGGGGTGTTAATTTTTATAATCATGGTAGTTACACATCTCACTAAAAGACCTTGCCAACTTTTTCTTGCACCCCTTAAACATAATATTTTTAATTTTTATATAATAATATATTTTCATATTTATAAAACATACATATATTCTTTTGTACGCGTGTTTTATGTATAGATGTTTATTTATTTTATTTTATTAACGATTATTTTTACAGTGTTATTATTATTTGTTTATTTTTAGGTTCTTACTTATTGTTATGTTTTTATTTTTTGTTATATTGTTGTTTACTGTTATGTTGTTCGCTATTATTACTTTATTATTTATTGCTATAGTAATTTATTGGCGATGATAACCAAAATTGGTGTTTCGCCAGGGAAAAAAATACTAGGAAATTCCTATTGTCCAATAAAATTATTAGTTTTGTAAATGTGAATTTAGGAGTTGATAATAATTAGAACGGGTTTCTGTTAATATCAAGAGAGTAGGTAGGCCTATATTATTTTAACATTTTGTCTTCGTGTTTTAACGCATCATATTATTGTTTCATAACTCTTAAAAACTTGACTTTACGTAATGATCAACAAATTATTATATATATATTTTTTTTTAATTCTACTTCATATTTAATTTTAAACTAAGTAATTTATTAAAATTATCATAATATTGCAGAATTGTAATTCTTTGTATTTCTTTGTTTCAATACCTTCTATTAGCTCACACTCTCCTGATATATATCTTATACAAATTTTCAATCGTTAATAAAATACTTTTTATTCGTCCACTCAAGTTCAAATACAGTTTTTTAAACTTTTAGTAGAAGGCACTTCATGTAAATGCGTTTGTTCAAATATTAATTCATTAATAACTATTAATAGTTACATATTAATAACTCCTATATAAATTAATAAATTAATAACTCTCCTATATAAAATTAATAAACTATTAATAACGAATAAATTTAAGTTTTATATAGTAAACAACATTTTACAAACGGGGCAAGGTATGCAATATAGTTATTGCGTCCCATTTGGATTAAAAGGAGTGATAACGTATGATTTAATAACACAGCTGATTTTATGTTATAGGTTATGTGGTAGGACAGCTGTTTTCAGACAAAGGTTATGTTTCTCCATTTGTATTTTCTTTGTCTTTATCTTTAAACACTTTTCCTTTACATTACTTGTTAAGGATTGATTTAATACAACCTTTGAGCTACTTGTGCTAGAATACTTGTCGTTACACGTTTTTACGTTTTTGAAATTTCGCAACGATTAAACTTTTTACAAATAATTTTGAAAGAAAACATTTCCCGCAGCTAAACGTCGACTAGGCCACGGTAGACGTTTTTACTACCTCTAAAGATATTTCGTTTGACCGCCGTTAATTGGGGCATTGCGGCCAATGCCTGAAAGGCGACTTCGGTCCTGTAATCCCCTGCTAACGGTGTATGGCACAATAGCATGCCAAAGTGTACTTTACTTGTCGCAGATGAAAAAATCTGTCGCGGTGCGCATTTCGATGTGGGCTTCGGTTGTTCTGTGGTTTTTGTCATTTCTAGATGGAATGTTGACGTCACCAAGTCACTCGTTCGTTAATGACTTTGCGGTCGAGGTACCAAACTCGTGGATTGTGAATCATTATCACTAAATATTTTAAACCTTAGTAGAATTTGTATACATATATATATACACACACACACACACACACACACAAGTATTCATATTAATAATAGACGGTTGATATATGAGTCAATAATAATTATTTTAAAAATAACGTTTCGACAGCTAGTTTGCCATTTTCATCAGGCCTCTAACACAGCCTCAGGTAATTTATCGAACACATCAGATAAATTTTCTATAGAAAAAAGAGTTCTAGTGATAATAAGATATGGGTCTAACCGAAGAATTTATGTTAGTTTAGATAGTGTAGGAAGCCTAATGAAGATGACAAACTAGCTGTCGAAACGCTATTCTGAAAATAAATTTTGTTGACTCACATATCAACTGTCTTTTATTAATATATATTTAGTAATATTTGTACAAAAACGTATTAAAATATCTTCAAAATAACTTTATAAATACGATTTTAACGATTTAAATTTTACACGGTAATGAAAAACCCGTATTTAACCTTGAAAACCTTGCGTACAACACAGATGCTTAAATAAATGTGGTTAAAAGTTAAATAAAATTTAATTACCTAGATTTTCAAAAGCTTACAAATATGAAATAGTAGGATTTATTGAAATATAAATAATTATGTAATAATTACACAGTTGTAGCCTACAAGGCTTTCCCACAACACAAAGTTTAGTCGAAACATGTTTCGGCACCCATTTTGCCTTCATCAGTGATAAAACTACACTCATTTAGTTTTTAACTAGACAGTTAATCACTGGGATGGTTACACGTTAACACGTTATTATGAATAATATTCGTATTTTAGGAAAGCGTGTACCCGTCTTTATTTCTTATATAATTTATTATCTTATATGCCTATGCTTAAAACTCGTAACCTGAGCTTTACCCTGTAACAAAAGTTTATATTTTTATTGTCTGACAAAACTTATTTAATATTAACGTTTAAAAATATTAATAAGCTTTTGTTTTTACTTTTGCTAAAACTTTATAGGTTATGTTTAATATATATATATATATATATATATATATATATATTTTTAGTTAATTTCATTTGTGTATTTTCACTGAGGATGATGACAAATTAGTCGTTGAAACGCGTTTGAAATAAAAAATTGTATATTTGTGAGGTGTACCATATTTTTATTCTTTAATTATTAACGTTTAACTTTTTATACAGACATACATACATACATACATACATATATATATATATATATATATATATATATTATATATATATATATATATATATATATATATATATACATATATATATATATATACATATATATATATATATATATATATATATATATATATATATATATATATATATATATATACATACATACATGTATACAATGTTTTTTTGTTTAATAATCTAAAACAACATAGGTTATTCACATACAAGACTATTTATTAATTTATATTCAAAGCTTTTCATTGACAAACAGTACCAACATCATCAGGAATGAAAAATACAATAATGCAAGATATAGGCTTAAAACATATGTTAAATTAGAAATAGAATTGTTGCTAAATTTATACAAATTGCCAAGTTTATTTTGTTGCTGTAACTTTATAAACATCGAATATAGTATCAAATTTAGAATGTATTTGTATTTGTTCTTTTATTAATTTGTTATTATTACTGTATTTATATATTTCGAATGCTTCATATATATTCATTCTTAATCCTTTATTAATTTCTTTTATAAGTTTCATATTTTCAATATTTGGAAATTGGTACTTATTATTAATACAATGATTTGCAAAATTTGATTTATATATTTCTGGATTTATATAAGCATTCAAATGTTCTTTATATCTTTGTTTTAATTTTTTCTTGGTTTGACCTATGTACGTTTTATTACAGTTTCCGCATTATAATTTATAAACACCACCTTTTTCTTACATATTATTTGTTTTATTATTGTTATTTATTAAATTTATTATTTTGGTATTAGTTTTGTATGCAATTTTGTTATTTCTATTTTTAAATAAGTTGGTGATAATTTTTATTTCATTTCCTATAAATAAAAATGAAGTCCATATTGTATTATTATTATTTTTGTAAAAATAAATTATTATATTGTTTATGAACAATATTATCATTAAGTTTGTCAACAGTTTTCTTTTTATAACCGTTTTCTAATTTTGATAAATTATGTTTTTTCTCTTATTTTATTTTCTTCATTCATGGGGATTTTATGCATTCTATATAATAAGTTATATAAAGCAG
>JBAIZL010000404.1:360000-497500 GCA_036971475.1 Prosapia bicincta
AGATTATGCTGGCTCTTAAAATCTAAAATCATCGGGCAAAAGACTAAGTTTTTAGTTAACTTCAGAGGAGTGCAGACGTATTAAAGGGGGACAAAGTTATAAGCAATGTTTTAAAAGAGGTAAATTGGTTTAGAATAGTAAAGGGAATTGTTAGTTTTTTTTGTAAAATTTAAAAGTGCGACGTGAATGAATTAGGAAGATAGTAAAGAAATTAGGGAAGTAAGTGATTTACGCGTAGAAGTGCAGTGAAGCAGTCAACGCAACGGTCAGCATTTCAGGAACTCAACAATAAGTACTATCTTCCTTACATTGATTTAGTCAACAGAGCTTTATAAATAAGTAAATTCGTAACCAATTTAGTTTAATTCTATTAAAAAATTTTATTTAGTTTCTTTCGCCACTTTCTAATTTATAAAAGATCCCGTAATAACGACCAAAGAGAAAGAGCAAATAACATTGTAATTAATAAACTTTATTGTATTAAAAGCCTAAAGCCTCAAGAGTCCACCTTTTTAGTAATTGTAAGTGATGTCAAATTTATATGATTGTTAATTATTTAGAAACCTGAAGTTGTGACTATAAAAAGGTAGGGTAATAAATACAACCTAAAGGTAAAATATTTTAAATAAGTTAGGTTACAATATATAAGTTGTTTTATGAAAATGAGAGTATTTTTTACCTTTTTAGGTTTTTTCATTGATGTGGCCCTATCGAATATACTATAACCTGTACAATTTTAGAGATATTTTTTTAACGGATTTACATAGAATGTTCTAAGAATACGTACGTAGAATGCACTGAGACTTTGTGTAATGTTCAAACTTTCTTGTTGACAATATATTATTAAAGGGAAATTCATACTGTGTATTACATAGCAACAAATAAGTCAGTAAATATTCATTTGACTATTAAATTCGTTTCATTATATTTTTACTCTAAATTGTAATTATTTATCAAGACGTCATTATAAAATATAAATATAATGGTTTATAGTTTATTCAAACCTTTCACAGCTATGTAGAGAGGGTTAGTCTAGTTTAATTAGTCAGTGGACCCCTGTCGCGTCGCCGAAACCATCAAGGGCAGCGTCTGTAGGAGCACTCGATCACTTAATAGCTTAGTTACTCCCAAGCTGTGTCAGTGTTACTGGACGAGGCTAGTCTAACAATAATTATTTTAGCAAAATTATTATTATAGCAAGATTATTGGTGTGCAAAATCCGATTAGTTCGATTAATAAAAATAGAAATGTTTTCAAGTCGATTCCTGCTTAGGTCAACAAAGCAAAATTGTATTTTAGTTACTTTTGATTTATTAATAACACTAATATAAATAAAGTAACATAACCTATGCGTTAAAACAGCTGTTCTACCGCGTAACCTATAACATAAAATCAGCTGCTTTATGAAATCATTTGTTATCGCTTATTTTAAGCTAAATAGAACAAAATAACTGTATTGCATACCTTGCCCCTTTAGGAAAAGTTTTTCTCCCATATAAAACTTTGAAAAGTTCATTTTTAATTTAGTTAATGAGTTAGTATTTGAAAAAAACTGTATTAACATTAAATGGCATCTACTACAAGTTTAAAAAACATGTATTTGAGCTTGATTGAATGAATAAAAAGTATTTTATTCACGATTAAAACTTTGAACAAGATTTATGTAACGAGAGTGTGAACTAATAGAAGGCATTGAAATAATAGTTCATTGTTACCATAATAAACAAAAGTGTACACGGGATCAGCTGATTGCAACTGGCTAATGTTAACCACAAACGTTCTTCTGCAGGCTCTTATTGTAAAACGTGGATCGTTTAACCTGAAAGATTTAGGACAGGGTTCCCAATCTATGGCAGACTGTACAAATACGGTTCAAGGTCAAACTTGCGATGTAACAGCAGACATAATGCTAACTATGCAACTTCAGTAGCTTCAATTGTTTGGCCATGATTTGCTTTGACTATGCGCAGTAAGAAAAGCATTAAACGACAAACATTTCAAAGTCAGCCGAAACGAGAATCAGTCACTTTTAGAAATATTTTCAGAATTGCTTGAGAAACCCCTTTCTTATATTTAATGAAATATCAAGTTTAACTAACGAGATTAGTACAAAGCGAAACAAATGGCCTTGGAATTACGTTTGGTGTTAGAGCGAGATCGGACGTAGGCCTTCAAGTCACAGTTGGAAACATTTCATTTTGGGTTATTTAAAACAAAACAAGCACAATAGCAAATAGTAAACATTAAGAGCAATAAATTATAGATATATGAGAAAAAATATAATAAGCTAATTAATAAGAAATAAAAATAAACACTAAACAGTACAAGAGAAATGCAATAATAATTAACAATTTATGTTTATTTAATCGCGAAATGTCAATTAATACATTGGTCTGAAAAAGAAGATAAACATTGCCATAAGCGATATTACTTACGCAAAAAAATATTTCTGTTTCATTTATTTTTAATTTATTTTATGTTACAAAATACCAAGGTAATCTGTATGATTATAACATCCTTTGGCCTGATACACTTATGCTAACAAAAATACTATGTTTTAATGCTATTGTGTTAAAATAGTTATTTTTTCCAAATACTATTATTATTATTATTTTTCTAAGGTGAGAACAATTACGTAATTTTTTTTGTTGAATCATATGTAATGTTTTTTTTATTTATAAAAGCATTGATTTACATTTGCTTGTAGCCTATATCGTCAGACATACTGGCCACAGATAATTAGGTTTTATCACCCTATAAAATAAATTAAAAATATAAAATAATTAATGTACCATAAAATAGATAAAAATTTGGAAACAATTCATCGACTCTTTGATGTTAATGTTCCTAAATTAAAGGCTTCAGTTATAGGCGTGTGTAGAGTATATATAAATAGATATGTGTGTGTGTATGTGTGTGTGTTTGTGTGTGTGTATATATATATATATATATGAGTGTGTGTGTGTGTGTGTGTGTGTGTCTCTATTTGTGTATGCTTTAATTATATATTTAATGCTTTAATTAGCTAACATTTTAAAGCTACATATATAAATGTATGCACAAATTCGTGTGCATATATATAATATTTTTAAAATGTTAGCTAACAAATGGATTTTAAAAACTTTCACTACTCCTTAAAATATTATGGATATTAAGAAAACATTCTGGATTGGCTTTGCCGAACTCTTGCGTTAATCTAGTTACTTAAGTTTTTAACGTTTGTATGTTATTGTTTTTATTAAGTTATTAGTTTTAATTATATGTATTCCTCTTGTTTAATTTTACTATTTCTCTTGCGCAATTTGCTCAGTATTCTCATGTTGTGAACCTCCTTGATAATTAAATCTAGCCTTGCTGAGTTTGCCCACCAATATTAAAATTTGATCCCCAAAGCTGTCAATGCATTTAGGATCAACACCCTATCAGCTGCTTGTCATTCCGGACCAACGCCAGGCACCGTACACGAATGCTAATTGCAGCCTTATGACTACATATCCGCCGCGCAGCTCTGTCGCGCATTTCTATTATATTAAATAACGGCGACAGCTGATATTAGGAGATTTTAGTCAGGCCTTTGTTTAGCGAGCACAAGCTGCACAACGCTGTCAAAAACTTCAGCTTTTATAAGTAGAAATGGGCCACTCTAAACATAATACCTAAGGCCTGAAGAGAACTATTCTTCACAAACACGCTTTACAAAGTTTTGTTAACATTTCAAGGTTGTTCCTGTTCACATTGTCATTCATGCTACAATACTTTGTTTGTTTTTCTACGGTAGCAATTAATATTATGCTTCTGTTTCAATGGAAAAATAATTATATTAGAGCAAGTAATATATACAAAAACATTTAAAGTCAATTCCTACCTAGACCAACAAAGAAAAGTTTATTTTAGTTACTATTTACTATAATATACATAAAGTAACATAACCTATGCGTTGAAACAGCTGTTTTACCACATAACCTACAACATAAAATCAACTGTTTTACAAAATCATATGTTATAAGTTTTTTAAGCCTAATAGAACGAAATAACTATATTGCATACCTTGCCCCTTTTGTTGAAATGTTTTTCTCCCATATAAAGCTAAAACTAATTAAATTTACTTAATATTCGAAAATATTGTATTAACATCAAGTGTTAGCCACTAAAAGTTTTAAAAAATGTATTTTAACTTGAGTGGATGAATAAAAAAAAATTATTAACATTGAAGATTTGAACAAGATATAATATATATGGAGGGTGTGAACAAATAGAAGGAATTGAAACATTTGTGCTCTGAATTCGGAGCCATAGATTCACAGTTACGAAGACCATTTCTAACCTCTCTTTTTATTGTTAATTTAGTAAACATTTTGTTGCCCAGAATGCGCTTCGGTAGACTTGATGTTAATATATTATACATTACTTCTAAGGTTGTAATACTTTCATAAACGTTTAAAGACAAACAGTTGTTTGTATTTTATTTTTTCCAAAAAAGTTTTCAAATAAAAATCACCCAATATAGAAAAACTTCCATTAGAAATTCATACATCTCAATTGAAAAATAAATTTTTATTACTTTTCATTTTAGTTAAATAAAATCTTTAATATTAAATGCTTATTTAAGAAATTGGTAGATTTTAGTGTTTCCAAGTGATAAAACAAACGATTGAAGTGCCAACTATATTACTGACATCTATTTTCAAATTATTGTTTATAAAATAAAGATTTAAAAAATTAACTAAACAGAAACAAAAATTGTACACAGCTCAGTCATTAAAAATCAGAATTTAGGCCTAAATTAGCAAACCAATATATATGATTATTTTAGAATAATCACCAATATTATTGTGCGCAATTTCGTTATTTTGGATAATAGGTAAATACAGTTCTAATCTACACATGCTTAATTCATTTCATTATAAAAATTAATGGACCTACAATTTCAAGAAAAGTTTTATTCGGCGAGTGGTAATGTAGTGCTTCAAACTTTATTGGCTACGTCGTGGTGGTTTAGTGTCAAGACGTGGTTTAGCATCCAGATGTAAAAATAACAAAAATTTCTATTTACGATACTGAAAGCAGAAAGATAAGCCTACATGACTTCACCAAAATAGAAAATTTCTATTACTCGTTTATTTTTTTCTTTAAAATGGTTAATTTTCAACTTCGCTTAATTTAAGGACGTTTAGGACCAGAAGGGTGAACGATTACATTACGGTTCCCAGCAAATTATACTCCACAAATCATAAGGCTCTATAACACACACAGGAAAACATTCTTTAACAAGACGGACGATGGTATCTGCTAATCATCGCACCGGAAGTCATGGTGGTAATCACAGAAATGACAATTTATGGTAGAAAGAACAGCTCTCAAGCATGTCTTCATTTTCACCGTGATTCTGACTTTTTTTAATTTTTAATAAGTAAAAGATAAAACCGTAAATTCACTCTCAGTATACAGTTTTAGAGGCCATTTAATTTGTAAAGGTTTAATACTGGGTAGAGTATAATACTCTTTCCAGCATTGAGGAACATTGAATCTGTGTTTCCCACGATAATTGCAACGCATTTCTCATTAATTCTAGCCTTGTATTTCAATTCCTTCTATTAGTTCACACTCGTCTTATATACACTTTCAATCGTTAATAATATACATTTTATTAATCCACTCAAGTTCAAATACATTTTTTTAAACTTGTAGTGGATGACACTTAATGTTAATGTGGTTGTTTTCAAATATTAATTCATTAGTTAAATTTATTTAACTAATTTTAATTTTATATGGGAGGAAAACATTCACAAAAGGGGCAAGGTATGCAATATAGTTATTTCTTTCTATTCGGCCTAAAATAAGTGATAACACATGATTTCATAAAACAGCTGATTTTATGTTATAGGTTATGTTGTAGAACAGCTGTTTTAATGCATAGATTGTATTACTTTATTTATATTAATTGTAAATATTTAATAAAAAGTAACTAAAATAAAGTTTTTCTTTGTTGACCCAAGTAGGAACTACTTTAAAAAAATGTTTGTCTATATTACTTATTTCATAAAATATTGGATTTAAGCTGACTTTTCATTTTTCAAAAAACACCTGCTGTTAAAGTTTTTCAAGAGTGACAGCTCTATTGTTTATTAGTACGGGTTTTCAAATTTTTAAAAATTATTTTTTTTATTAATTCCAGAATTTAGGCACCGCTCGTTCAGAGATAAGTAATTTTATTATGGCGTCAAAGGGAAATTTGAACAAAAGAATGTTTGGTTGTAGCTAATCTCCAGATTTAATAAACAAAACAAATATCTAGGTATCATTTGTAGACCAGTGGTATTTTTTTAGAAAGTTATTTCAAAAATTAGTGAATTGTAGGACAGACTTAGAGCTAAAATATTTATATAGGAATACAAAATATGCGTGTTTTTCATGAGTATTTACATATTATTGTATTTTTAGTAAGAACTACGAGCAATTATATTAATTGTACATATGAATATCTTACACTCAAAACTAATCCCTTTAATATTTTCCAATATTTTTACAATTACATTTTCTGTTCTGATAATTCCCTGATTCATAGGCTCATTGTTATTAAAAAATTATTTATTCAATACAATTCAGAAAATTGTAATACATTAGAGCCCTAATGTAAATTGGAGCCTATTATTCATACTTAATGTTCAATGAAATCAGAATTAACAAAAAATAATTTAGAAAAAATTTAATTAAATTCCTACTTAAAGTCAACAAAGACAAATATTATTTTAATTATTTTTTATTAAACAATTACAATGATTATATGTATGTATATACATATGACATTACCACAATGTCAGTAGCAAAATCGAAAGCGAAATTAATTATTAAAATAAATTAAACTTATTTGATGACTAATTTTAAAAATACATAACTAAGTGAATACGTAATTGCTTACTTGCTGACGCGTTTCAAAACATTCGTTCCTTTTACGAAGCTAACCCTCTACTGGCGGCATTGGTGAGGTGTAAAGACTCTAACGGGAATGGATTTATTACTGTGGAATAGGGTGGGTTGTTTTGGTTATGTGTCATATAATAGAAAAGGCTGTTGGCTTCAAAGTGTGTGTGATCATTAATTATGTTTTCTTTATCTGTTGCGTAGTGTCTGTACATTTCATATTCAGTATAGTTTAAAACACCTAAAAACACCCAACACACACACACACACACACACACACACCGACATATACACTAATTTAAATGTTCTACACACATTAAAACAAAGTAAAAAACTAACAACCTTAGAAAAATATGAAATATACAAACACTACGCAACAGATAAAGAAAATGTATTAAATGATCACACACACTTTGAAGCCAACAGCCTTTTCTATTATATGACACACAACCAAAACAAACCACCCATTCCACAGTCATAAATCCATTCCCGTTAGAGCCTTTACACACAACCGATGCCGGCAGTAGAGGGTTAGCTTCATAAAAGGAACGAATGTTTTGAAACCCGTCAGCAAGTAAGCAATTACGTATTCACTTAGTTAAGTATTTTTAAAATTAGATTAATCAGTGAATTCAAGATGATATTATCAAGCAACTTATTTAATGAATTAATATTTGAGAAACTGTGTTAATCTAAAGTGTCACCCACTACAAGTTTTAAAAAATGTATTTGAACTTGAGTGATAAATGAAAAATATTTTATTAACGAGTGAAAATTTGAACAAAATATATAAATATATATAGTGAGAGTGTGAACTAATAGAAAGAATTGAATAACCCTTTATTTCCATGTAAGGAATTTGAATATTTACGTTGTAAATGTTGTTACAGAACCAGAGTGACTCGATGACTTACAGCCAGTGCCACCCAAATTATAATGACACTTCTCCTTGGGTCATGTGGCATGGCAGGGCATCCTCCCCTGTAGTCAGTCTGAAGAAAGGGAAATGTTGCAGTGCTATGCTAGGAATCATTGTCTTCCTTGCAATATTAACAGTGATGGGGATTGCAGGTCTTGCAATATACATGGGAGGTAATAGTTTCACAAATAATATATTAAAGGTTTTCCTGTAATTCCAAGTTTTTGTTGTTAACCTGCCATAATGGCCAGGCACACTTTTAGGACTATATGGCGTTGCTATCCTGCGACAAACGCTCCAAAGTAATCCTAAAAGTCATCTTAGTTGCGCTGAATCACTAGAACTTATTGTTAAAACATATTAATATCATTTTTATTCTTTACAAATTTGTTTTTCGGAATAGATAGTTTAGAAAATTACATTTTATTTTTCTACTCAACATTATTGAAATTCTATTCTGAACTAAATAAGTTTAACTTTTACTTAAAATAAAACTTTCTACATAAAAACCACTTTTCTCAATTTATTTACCACTGCTTTACTATTTTTAAAGCTATAAATACCAAACAATTTATTAAATTTTACAAACACCATTTTACTTGTTATTTTGTTTTGAAATTTACATTTTTAGAGATTAAATAAGTCGTCTAACACTAAGATTGCAACCCAAGACTGACTTCGCTGAAGTCTGAAGAAGAACAGATCGAGAGCATAGGATTTCTCACAGTTGTGTTAACAGACCTCCCCCCCCCCTTATATATTCAGAATATATGACTTTTATTGGTTATTAGAATTTAGCATGGTTCCTCCTCAGTGCTGTCTAATAACATTTTTATAAACAAAAATTTTCTTTTATATTAGCAGATTTTACGTTCAGTGACATAAAACATACAACATGCTAATTTATTGCCAAAACTTTAATATGTTACAATATATGCTTATGATATTTTCATTCAGAATTCAAATTTTAAAAAAATAGACAGACATTCAAAGTACTGTGTACTTAGTTTCTAAAACAATTGTAAACATAGTAAATACATTTTTGACAATACTTTGCTGGTTTTTCCTGTAAAGTTAAACAGTTTTTAGCTGAACTAATATATAACTATAATTAAATAATACTTTTAACTAAGTGAATCGTAATGGGCTTACTTGCTGATGCGTTTTGAAACAATCTTTGCTTATATGAAGCAAAGCCTCTACTGGCAGCATCTTGTTAGGTACAAAGGTTGTCGGGATGGATTTATGACTGTAGAAGGGGTAGGTCATTTTGGTTTTGTTGCCGCCAGTAGCGGCTTTGCTTCGTAAAAGGAACGATTGTTTCGAAACGCATCAGCAAGTAAGCCATTACGTATTCACTTAGTTAAGTATCTTTTAATTAGAGTTTAATCAGTGAATACAAGATGATTACATCAAGGAATTTTAAACTAATATATCGTGCATTTCTTCAATATTTAATTATATGTTTTAAATCCAAGAATGAGTCAAAAGTTATTTGGCACATTCACACCCTTCATGTGAACTCTTAATTACTAAATTTTGTTCTTTATAATAATATTTTCTGGTAAATATTTTAATACCGTTAAAGGAAAACCTTTCCGACAATGACTTGTTTATTACTGTGAAAAAAAATGAGTTTGGTACAGATTTTAATCTGTTCAGTATAAAATTGAATATGCAGATAAGGAATTATTCTAGTCAGTTATATTGTCAAGCCACAAAGATTCAGGGTTTTACTATTATTACCAACATGTTGATATTGCTGTTGGGCTTTACTGATTTAAATGTTAATATAGATGAATGTTTAGGCCTAAAACTAGTTTCATACTAATACAAGTTTATTTGTTACAGCTATGAAGTTGGATTCAGCGCAATGTAAGTAAATACTATTTATAAATAATTATTTTGTTTATATCAATGTATTTTAAACATTAATTTTACTGTTTTTTTCAGTATAATTTACTTTCTTCTTGTGATTTATGAGGTTTAGTAAAAATTATAATTATTGCGAAATGATGAGACTGAAAATAGATTTAGAAATATTTATATTTTTAAAAATAATAATAATAAACAGTAAAAATTACGGGAAATTAAATAAATAATAAGCCAAAGTAATTAAAACACTGTAGAAATTGAGTGTGGTAGAGGTGTATGCCACTTGCGCCCATATGAAGGTTTGTAGGGGGGGAGGGTAACACATGAGAACACAAATCCCACACACCTGGCAACTAACTAAAAGAAACTCTTAGTTTCAATTGATGCTCGAAAATGAGGACACGTATTTAGTCCTCAAAAGTCTACTCGCATATATATCAAGTAAGATTCATGTTAAAGTACATTATAGTGTAAGTGATAAGTGAATACAAAAAAACAGTGGTGCAAAGTTAACATTATATATATATATATATATATATATATATATATATATATATATATATTCACCAGTTTGTAAAATAAATTTCTCAAAAAATTCCACTGGTCTACAAATGGCGCCTGGATATTTATTTTGTTTTTTAGATCAGGGGGGTAAGCTAGGGAACCGGCTGACCCCCTTGATCCTGGGTTTGGACACCCATGGGTGTAAGGCCATCAATAGAAAGTGTTGAAATATAATGGCTTGTGAAGTTCTTTCTGAATTATAAAATCAATAATTCAGTAGCAATAATTACGCTATTAGCAATAAAATGTATACACTTCTTGTTATGAAAAGAGAGGGGGCATATCAAGTCAATTTGTCTGAAACAATCTATGGACCATTTTGTCAGTTGTAAATAATTGTTAAATCTAAGTTGGTCCATAAAATTGCAGATTGGTAGAAACTGAAATTAAACCCCTGAGTCCTGTCTTTTTCTGACAAGGAAGACTTCGAGAGTTCAATTTTACAGCTCAATATGTTTATCATACAATTTTTAATCTGAGAAATCTTCTGAAATCTGTTATACTTGCACAACAAAGGCTACTTGCTTCTGAGAATAATTCTCCACACCTAAATTCATTGAAAACCCCCTAATATTTGGTGCCAAACTATATTTAAAAGCAAACTCAGTAATGCCAAAAATTCTTGAATATTTGTTTAATTTAAAGATATACTCACTTTCAGACATACCATAAATCATGTAAACTCTAAAAGTTTTTAGTAAAAAAATTGTCAAATATTTAAAGTGAATAAAACTACAGAAAAATAATTTTGTATACTTCATTATTTATTCCTACTACATAACTTGAATTTAAGAAATCTTGAGGGCACTGGTAAAGGTTTATTTAAAACATATTATTTCATTTAAAATAAGGTGCTCTCTTTGAGTTTTTTAACTTAAATGGTTAAAATTTGTACATGTCTGCCCTTTCCCCTATTGAGCAGTAAACAATCAAAACAAGAAAAGAGCTTTCTTTCTACAAGATAAAAGTTAGCCAAAATGTTTTTGTGAGCTAACTACAGTACTACAATTTTTTGTATACCATACATATGAAGAAGACAACATTGTTATTCAAACAGTTACAAATGAATTATTTTATTTCTCTTGAACTATCCATTCATGAAATAATCCTTTACTTTCTGTAACTTTAGAAATATGTCCCATTTTTGTAATATTAGAATGGCATTTTGTGGCATACATTTCACTGATTTACAACTATTGGTATCATTTGGCAAAAAACAACTACTTACTGATATTTTTGAGCAGACGTGATTCCCACTAGATCAGACACGTAACATGTCTGCTGAGAAATATTAGTAAGCAGCAGTTTTTTTACCATGTGATACCAATGGTAGTAATTTGTAAAACCTCAAGATATATAATACAAAACCGCAAGTTTTACTGATTTACTTTAAAGCACAAAGTTTAGTAAAACGTCGATCCACTTTTCTGCTACAAATATTACTAAATAAAATGTACTTTTTTATTTTATTGATGTAGTTTAAACATAAAATGTCTAACTTCCTTGAATCTATACAAAATGAGTTTAATTAAAATATTGTCAATTTCAGATCTTGTATTTGATGGCAGTTTGCGAGTTATATCAGGAGATTCTTTCCTCCCTTCACTATCAGATCACTCAAATGAAATTTATAAAAAAAAGTTTCACTTCTATAAGATGTTGGTAAGAATAAAATATACTAATAAATAATAAGAAGAAATATGTATTAAAGTTTCTTGATGTAATCATCTTGAATTCACTGACTAAACTATATTTAAAAAGTACTTAACTAAGTGAATACGTAGGGCTTACTTGCTGACGCATTTCAAAACATTTATTCCTTTTACGAAGCAAAGCTTCTACAGGGAGTACAGCGTTTTTAAACCCATCAGCAAGTAAGCCCTTACCTATTCACTTAGTTAAGTAATATTTAATTAAAATATGTATTAAGTTTATTGTAATTTCTCCATAAAAGTAGAGTATTGTAAGAACAAGTTATAGCAACTGACATTCTCTAAAAATGTAAACATTTGTAAAAAGTTATACCTCATCTGACACTTTCCAGATGTACTAGCATTTTGTATATTTTTCTTCCCTTATTGGTATAATATTTTTGTTTTATTAAATTATAAGTACTGGCACTTATAACAAACTAAGTGAATACTTTTGAACTTACTTGCTGACTTGTTTCAAAACAATCATTTCATTGACAAAGCCAACCAGCTCAATGAAATTCTCAGCAGCCCGGCTTTGTCAATGAATAGATTGTTTCAAAATGTGATAGTAAGTTAAAAAGTATTCATACAGTTATGCAGTAATTACTTATAATTTAATTAGTGAATTCAAGATCATTACAACAAGCCACTTTTGTTTTATGTTGTAATCATCTTAGTTCCACTAATTAATTAAGTAATTATTTTTTAAAAACTAAGTAAAAATTATAGCAGCTTACTGTGCTGTGCGTTTTGAAACTGTTATCTCATTAACAAAGTCTACCTACTACTGATGGCCCTCAATCAAGATTGCATGGGATTTATAGGGGGATATAAGACAATCATGTTGAGTAGTATGTACTCGAAGACGTGTTACTTTCAAATTGTGTGTTGTCGTTTAAAATATGTTGTTTTTGTGCTATGCGATGTTTATACATTTTGATTTTTTTATTTGTGGTTAGATTTTAGTTATTGTTTATTACTTGAAGAATGTTTAAAAATATTTTGGATATTTGCATGTATGTGTAGTGTAAGGGTGTCTTGTAAATATGTTGTGCAGCTAGATTTTAGGTTATTGTTTATATCATTAATATGTTCTTCAAATCTACCATTTTGTTTAAATCCCACAACCCCTCACATGACTAATTTTCATGTGACTACTCTAATGTTAAATTATCACATAATGTCTACGTTTTTTTTCAATTCCCTCTATTAGTTCACACTCTCCCTATATATATATATATATATATATATATATATATATATATATATCTTGTTAAGTTAAAATTTACAATCATTAATAAAAAACTTATTATTCATCCACTCAAGTACAAATAATATTTTAAAAAGTTGTAGTATATGACACTTGGTGTTAATACAGTTTTTTTTTTCAAATATTAATTTTTTATTTGACTTATTACACTTTTGCTATTACTTGCGACCAGACTTTTTGTTAACTAAAGGTTGTTAAATTGTTAACTTACACTAGGAGGAAACGTTTTCGTCTTACGACTTCTTCAGTCTCGTATTTTTTCGTAAGACAAAAACATTTCCTCCAAGTGTAAGTTAACAATTTAACAACCTTTAGTTAACAAAAAGTCTGGTCGCAAGTAAAAGCAAAAGTGTAATAAGTAATTAACAACCAGCTCGTCATGAACAGCAACAAGATTTCGATTCTTAATTGAATTAAAAATTAACTCATCCTACTTTTATATAAGAGAAAAACTTTTCACAAAAGGGTCAAAAGACGCATAAAGTCAAATTACAACTTCTCTATGTTTTGTTTCTATTATACAGTGATACTGGCTTTTATACATGTGTACAAGAAATAAACTGCATTGTAATTATTTATTTTCAACTAAAACACTTGTAATATGTCAGTAAGTTACACTTGCCTATAGTAGCACTTACTTTTTCTTATTTTAGTAGATGGTAGTTTCGGGAGACCGTAATGGTTTAAGTTGACAATGGAGCACACCTCCCAAAATGGTCGTCCTCTATAATCAACAAAATAAGTGCTACTGTAGGCAAGTGTAACATACTAACATACGTAGAAGTGCTTTAGTTAAAAATTAGTAACTCACTTGAAAATGGAATCAAATATACTTATTTTTCTTAATTGTATATCTCTAGTTATATTTTCCATATTTTTTAGCTACAAACTATTTTCAAAAAAAGCGAGCTTGGTTCAGCCCTTAAGCATAGCACAATCACGGGGTTTGCAAAAGGCAGCTTAGTGGTGTTCTTCAGGCTCATCCTAGATCGACGAAAAATCCCAAAGTAAGATATCTTCTAGTTTTTAAGTGATATGTAACGTTAGTTAATACGTACAGCATAGGAGTGATAAATTGAGCTCCTTTAAGACAAAAAACTATTTCAAGTGTTTTAAAAGAAAAATATAAATCTAAAAATGCTTATAAAAATAAATTAACGTTGTTGAATTATTTATTTTCAAGGCCACTGACCAATTTAGAAGAAAGAGCAAGAAAGGTGATACTACAGGAGTTTAGTTCTCTCGTTCCTTCCTCACCTTTACACAACCTTAAAATAGATAGTAATCAAATTTATATTAGACGTGAGTACATTTTTAAAGGTATACAAAAATTTATATTATATTTAATATAAATTACATTAATCTGTATCAAATAAGTTTCATGTTTGTAATGAATTTTTTTTTAAAACACGCCGAGTGCACAGGAAACTAATTATTACTATTCACCACTAAAAAAAAATAAAAGGTATTTTTTTTAATTAGGAAAAAACATTGTTATAAGATATTGAGTGTCCCCTCGCATACTTCTCACTAAGTGCCCGGACATCAGTTCTTGGCCCATCAGCTACCTCAAACGAGGTAACATGATCGATTGCACTATTCATAGAAAGGGGGTGCCATTGCCTCTAAAGAGGTTGGACTTGTGCCTGTTTGGACCGCGGGAGGTATTTTATTTCCCTCCTACCACTCACAGGATGAACCTGTGGAGAGGCACTCCCCTATCCGCCACCTGGGGACGCGCTCAGTGTGGGTTACAGGCTCCCGTACTGAGATAACTTCTAATAAATGTACCACAGCTAAGTTCTGTGCCATTTTTGTACGCTATTATATTTTAATTGTTGCAAATAATTGGAAACAATGTCTGAACTTTAAGTTGACTATGTTTAGTAAGAAATATCTTTAATTGACTATCTTTAGTTATCTATCTATAGTAAATAAACTACTATAAATAGTAAGCCTCTAAATGAAATAACAAAGATTGTATTTAAAATAATAAAATAGATTTAGGAGGTATAAATGTCAAAGTGAACAGCCCACTGAACACGTACAAACTGTATCTGCTGAAAACTATCAGTAAGTCAATGGTTTTAGTCAAAAAATTCTATACTAAATATATATCAGATGTGCCAAAATCAACAGTACTGAAACTGAATCTGCTGTAAGAGAATTACCGATATAGGGTCATTTTAGGTCTGCTTGTTCTCATCTTGAACTCACTAATTACACTTTAATTAAATACTTCTCAACTAAGTGAATACATAAGGGCTTACTTGCTGACGCATTTCGAACACGATTGCTTCAAATCACGTCAGCCCTTACGTATTTGCTTAGTTAAGTAGTATTTAATTAAAGTTCATTCTAGGTCGTTTTGTAGGAAACTTCAAGAGATTTTGTTATGCCTGTCTTCCCGTTAAAAATGGTTTCAGAAAGATGGTCCAAAAATCTGCACTGCCTTAAACAACATTGCTTTTCTTCAGGAAACTTCTGGCAACCTCCTCATCTCCCTTAAAACAAACTTTCTTAACCCAATCCACTCTCCCGACCTTACACCACCTGATACCTACGTCTGGTGAATGATAAAGGAGAAGATTTTCGTTGATGACCTACCAACCACCAATATGATGCTAAACCTCCAAGAGCAGTACGAGTGTTGCCTCAAATTAAACATAGGTCATATAGAACATGTTCATACACGAATATAACCGATTTAGCTTCTTTTTACTTGTATGTGATTGTAAAACTATGTAAATAAAATAAAATCTTACAACATTTCAGTACTTAGTTATAAAAACATAAACCCTCATGAACCACAAAAACTTTTTATTTTATCCTGATGTACATTTTTATTGTAAAGCAATCATCTTCAGAGGTTAGTCTTGTAGTCTTGCAATTGAAATGTACATCAGATCATATATAAAAAGTGTTTGTAGTTAGGAGGTTTGATCTATTTATAATTAAAAATTACACCACAGTTGTTCCAAGTTATTATGTTTCAGAACTATTTATTTTGGCACATACAGTATTATTTATTTTTGTTTTGTTTTTTTTTAACCCTGTTCATACTGTTTTTTAACCCTGTTCATACTGTTTTTTAAACCCTGTTCATACTGTGTTTTCTTTTTGTTGTATAGGTCATTTTGACAACAAAGGATCTGAAAGAGTAGAGAATGAAAACATTAATAACAATTCTACACTACAAATTAAAAATGGTGTCTTGCTTAAGACACCTCTACATTCACAGTCTCCAAAGTATAAAAGCACATTAGGTGATTTAGTAACAAGCAAGCCCCAAAGAACTGAATCAGGAGGTGCTCAAGGTTCTTTTGTCGTATCTAGTTCTGAATCATCGAAAGTAGAAAACAATTCTACTGAAAAACCGAGGCCCGTAAGTGAACATACTACTAAAACACTGACATCACTCACTACACAATTGACACATATAAAAAAAACAAAACCATCTTCTTCCATTCATTCTCAAGCTGGTACTGTCGCAACGACTGAAACTTTTAGCAATAGATTTCAGCACAGCCCAGCTCTGAATGCATTACTTATGCATATACAGACAACCACTCACAAGCCTACTGAAAGTACCCAGCGAAATGTAGTTAATGTGGAATCGGATCTTATAACATTGTCGCCATATAATTCATATTCGGAAGAGCCATGGAAACCAATGCTTCCAGAAAATTTTACTCGGTATCCTCAACGAAGACCTCCAACAACAACTGAGAGTTACAACTCTGAAGGAATAGGAGTCGTTGAAGTCGTACTTGACCAAGAAGATATTGATACATTTTACGCTAAAGTCCCTTTAACCACTGAAGAACCTACAACTATAAATAGTAAAAAAGAATATTTGAATTTACACAATCCGCTTGGAGATAGACAGAAAAATATTTCATTTGGATCAAGGCCTGGTGATAACAAAGTCCAAGAAAAATCCATATTTGGCCCTCGTTCTAATGATAGAATATCATCTTTTGCACTCAACATAGACTCTACTAAGTTTCTTAAAGAATTTGAAACAAGTATTATTCATACTAACGGGGAAGACATTGTAAGAAGTTTGGATAGCTTTTCAGATAATTCACAAACAATTCCAAAACCATCATCTACATCGCAATATCTTCCAGATTTTCCGATTGTTCAACAATTTCATAACTTAGACACTCTCCTACGATCCTTCAACCTAAGATCACCGCATTCAACTAGCTCTACAGAGGACAAAATAAAGGAACATGATTATCTAGAAAACTCTACAGTTAATCTACCGTTCACGCTACTTCCTGTTAGATCAAATTTAGGTATAGGTAAACCACTAAGGCCACGACCAACAATAAGCTCTTTAGATGAAGTTACAAAAAACAATTATTTAAAAATTTCATCGAGTTTGACTCCTGGTAAACTCTACACACAGCACAGTCTAAAAACTCCGAATCCTTCTGAGCCTTTATCCAAATTAATGCCCTTTAGAGATTTAAAAAACTATGAAACATTTTCCGATGTTGAATTTACCACAGCTTCAGATTATTCAATTAATACAAATTATTTCGAGAACTATTTTTCTACAATAAGTCCTACTAATTTTGAAGGAAATTACAAACCTGCTGACCCCATTAAAATATCGAAAGGAAAAAATAGTGAAAGCATCCCATCAACTTTAGATTATGTTACAGGTGTCACTGAAATCACAAATCAAGAATCTACAACTGAAGATAATACGAATCTATCAAAGGAAAGTACGTTAGAGAAAAAATTTTTACATTTAACATCTCCTCCAAAAGAAGAAATATTATCCACACCCGAGAGTCTAGAAGAACTAACAACAAATATTTACGATCTCCCTGAAGTTTATAGAAAACCCAAAATGGTCACTCAATTTAACACTATTGTTTTACCTATAAAGTTACTAACTACAGAAGATGAGTTAAAAGAAGATGTCATGCCTTCAAATATTGCAAATTCCCCTAAAATAGAGAAACATATGGAAAGTTCTAATTTTGAAACATATTTTGGGCAGCAAGTAAATGATAAGTCTGTTGGTTTACACTACAACAAAGATAACAATTCTATGTATTCAAGTAATTTAAAGAATAATTCAATGCAAGATTACCTTGAAAATGTAATTTATAATATTAGTTCCGAAGGCTCAGATGATTTCGAAAGCTTTAGAAATACATCCGAAAGTTCTGAAGGTACAACATTTTTTCCTTTCTTCACTTCACAATTAAACGATTCTGCAAGTGACACAAATTTAGCGTCTAATAGAAAATATGATAAAACAGATAAAAATTCAATAACAATGGATACAAGTAATCTGAGAATATTATCAAATTTTTCCTTCCCTTATAATGACAAGAGCAAGAATTTATCTAAAACGGCAAATGAATCACTAAAATCCGCAATTGAATCTCAAAATATACTCAAAATTTCAACGCAATTGAAGCAATCAAGTTTGAATGAGAATCGTAAAGAAGAAGAATCTCCCCCGAAAAACTTGTTTTCTTCGAATAACTATGTAGTTAACAAAAGCGGCTTCACAATATTAACAAAACTTTTGAATAAAATACCAGAACAGATAGTACTGGCAGCAGTAAAGAACATGTCTTTACAAAATAACCACTCAGGTAAATTTAGAATATTACAGCATGATTTATTATTTTGAAATTTAATGTAAGGAGCTACTTATTTGGACAGTTTTAATAAAAAGAATAATTAATCTCTTAAACAATAGTTTATGACTATCCTATCTTTAAAATTTGTAAATTTGTTAAGACTTACTGAGACAAAATGTTTTCAATGGCTATGTGGCGATCTTCATCAGTGTCATCCGATGACACTGACGAAGATCTCCACATAGTGATCGAAAATGTTCTGTCTCAGTAAGTTTTAACAAATTTGCAAAGTTTAAGGTTCGGATAGTAATAAACTATTGTTTAGGTGATTAATTAAGATTCATCAAACATAATTGACTACAAAATTTAAGAAAAAGAATAAGTTTGACATTCTATGTTGAAAAAACTATGTTTTTCACCTGATGATAGATATTTTGAATAATTTTATCACTTCATTACTAAATAAAATACATATTTTTTCAAATTGAAAATTTTGACTTACAAAAATCTAAATCTTATTTAGTTTTGCACAAGTCGTAGCGTATGTAGCTTTGTTTATGAAAGATTTATTGAAGGCAGTACAGAACAAAGTTACAAACATTACTGTTGCGAAATTTTGTGTCAATGAGTAGGCTAACCCAATACAGGCCACTTAAACTTTCTGAACACATCATAAAAATAGATTTTCTATTGTGTTGAAAAAAAAAATTTCAAGTTTTTTATAAATTTACTTCAATTTGAAAGCAAGGCATTAATTATTTAATTTAAAAGTTAAAGTTGGAATATTCATAATGAACAATAAATAATAATTTACCATTCCTTTTATCCATTAACTGTGATTTAAATTACCTTTAACACACTTTAACACATATTTAGATGTGTGATTTCTTATAGTAATATTTACTTTTGTCTAAATAAGAACTACTGTTTCTAGAAATGTGTTCATTAACAACTCCAACTGCAGGTAAAATTTTATAAGATTCCACTTGGAGAGGCCAAGGGTGGAGGTGCTCGCAGGTCATTTTAAAAGACATCGACCCTTAGACTTCCACTGACTCATGAGGTGGACATTTGCATTATGATTAACACAGGTGGCAGAATAATCTGGTGGTTGTTTTGCAAATATCAGTTAATCATTGCTAACTTTGTGAGCGTCAACTTTATGATTTATGGCCCTGATAAGGGATGAGAATGTGCCTAATGTTTTCTAGACAGTGAATACACAATTTCTACCTAGAAGCCAAGTCCCAGCTTACAAAATTTGACCTGTAAGCTAATACAAACATGGTTATAGTTCAAGTTGATAATAGCACACAGCTTCTCAAATAAATGTCATCATTTAGACAAAATATAAATGTTACTATAAAACAGTGTGCATACTAAAGAGTATAAATGTAAGCCAGTAGTTGAAGTAGAAGTTGGAAATAAATGCTATAAATTCCCTATGTATTAAAATATTACAGAATGTTTCGGCAACCTCAGCTTAAAATGTGGTTCTGGGGAGTGTGTATCAGCATTGTCCCGCTGCAATCATCTAGTAGATTGCACTGATGGGTCAGATGAAAAAAACTGTTCCTGTGCAGAGTTTCTCCAATCTCAGTTTCTCACAAGAAAAATATGTGATGGTGTAGTAGATTGCTGGGATTTCTCCGATGAAAACAATTGTGGTAATGATGCAATTTCTTAAATTTTACTATGAAAGTTACTTAAACTATTCTAATACCAAATTTTAAATCATAATATACTGTAAAATAACTTTTAATATAAATAAAAGATTAAAAAACAAGAAAAATAAAGAATTTTAACAAATTAAATAACTAAGCTTCAGTTTTCATAATTTTGTAATACTTATGTTTTTAGAGTGGTGTGTTCCTGGACAATTTGTTTGTACAAATTCTAGAGTATGCATAGATCGAGACAGACTTTGTGATGGGGAAAGAGACTGTCCTAATGGTGATGATGAGAAAAACTGTGTCGCTATTACTCCTGACCTTCCTCAAGCAAATACACTGGCTTATATTTCAGAAGGTAAGTTAAACGCAGACAACACAACCATGCATGCACATATATACATATGACATAAAAGTAAAACCTAGATAGAAATAGATAGTTACACACTAGTATGTGTATTTAACTTTACACTGCTTTCGATTTATTTATGTTGCCTTGTAAAGTCATTTAAATATAGTTCACACAAACAAAAATTCATTGATATAAAGATACTAAAAAGTTACGCTACTAATGCTTACTAATAAGCTGCAAGTAGCTTGAGGATAAAATTATGTTACATAGTTATTGATGAGTTGCTGTTTTAACACCATTTACGCAATAATTTATAAGCAATATTACTCAAGTTCCACGGTTCATTGGGTGCAGAGCCGTCCTTATGGTAGATTGAGTGGAGCAGCCGCTCCAAGCCTTGCACTGAAGAAGACCATGCCTACAAAATAAGTAGGTCGAAAGAAAATAATATAATAAAGTACAGATATACGTGCCTAAAATGTTTGTCTGATTACTGCAGCAAAGTAATAAATTATTGATTAATGACAAAATTTACAAATGAGATATCTACATCGCAAATAGGAGAATCAAACATCATTTGATAACGGCTGTGTTTAAACCCTGGTAAATGAAAAAAAAAACATGTGAATAATTGCCGAATGATTACTTGAGAATAAATTACTTTTATCAAAATTGATCTAAACACACTTTTTTACGCAAGAATTTTAACAATTTTTCAGAGGAGACCACTTTTTTAGAAAAGGCCTTGCAAAAATATTTTGCTCCGCCACTTTTTCTAAGGACGGCTCTGTTCAGGTGACAAACATTGAATGGTAAAGTCGGTAAAATGTTGGTTAAAATTATTAGTTGTATTCATCTGTATTTCATTGATTAAATAAATAACTGTTTTAAAATGTTTAAATGTTTTTGTAATTAAATTTTACAAAAAATCAAGGTACTCTATTTGAATATATTCCAACTTAATTCTAAATTAAAACAGACACAAATTTTTTTTTTAAGAATGAGTTTTATGTCAATATATCCTTTCAAATATTATCATTTAATCATGAACATATCTAGAGATGTATCTCAAGTAGCATATTCTATATAGTGACTTGTAACTTTATGTGGTTTTGTTATATTCACAGATCTGACATTTATTAATTAAATACTGCAATACATTCATAAAGTAATAAATTACTGTATTTAGTACATTTATTTCAGGATATTTAATGATTCGTAAGAGTGGACACTGGGGAAAACTTTGCACTGAAAATTTTGACAGTATGAATCATAATTTCAAAACTTCATGGAGTATGGAGGATTTAGGCAAGGCAGTGTGTAAATCTTTAACTTTCAGGCATGTTCCAATTTTAATTATTAAATTATGTTATATTATTGTATTTTACTGTGACAACACTTTTTTAAAAAATAAAACTGCAAATTTTGTAGAAAAAAGCGATTGGTTTTGCGAATCAAGCATTGTTATTCATTAATTTAGTGGTAACGTTTTAGTAACATATTCCATACCATTTTCAGACCAAAATCTATTATTGGCTATGTCTGTTCTTTGTCAAAGTACTCAACAACAGGCAACACAACGGATTTTGGCCTGAAGATGGTAACAAATATGTTATCGAATCGTCACTTGTAGTTTAATAAATGACAATGTTTGACTCGCAAACCAGTCACTTTATTTTTACAAAGTTAAAGACCAATTTACTTTAAGACCAATTTGTCTGTAAAGACAAAATTTACAGAGTGTAATATAAAGACCGAAACTGTAAATTATTAATCACTTTAACAATAGTTTATGACTATCCGAACTTTAAATTGTGTAAATTTGTTAAAACTTACTGAGACAGAACGTTTTCGATCGCTATGTGCCGATCTTCATCAATGTCTTCTGCCTTAGATCGCCACATAGCAATCGAAAACGTTCTGTCTCAGTAAGTTTTAACAAATTTACAAAATTTAAAGTTCGGATAGTCATAAACTATTGTTTAAGTGATTAATAAGATTCAACAATATAATGGACTATAAATTTGTAAATTATTCTAGTAGAATGATTCTAAAATGAGAAATCTCAATAAATATGTTAGAATAAAACTTTCTTGACTGTTACTACCACTATTGTCTCCTTCTTACTGCATCTCTCAATGCTCTATATTAGCTATTCTCCATTCCGTCATGGCAATACAATCTTTTTCTGTGAGTATTTTTTCTGCCATGTCTCACAATTATGTTTCTCCAGTTGTTGGTTTCCCTACCTTCTTTATCTCTTTTCATAGTCCCTACAATTCATAATCGTTTTAGGGAATTCCCTCGTCATACATCTTTTGAATATTTTCAACCAGAAAAACCGCTCTGTTTCAGTTCCATCAATGATTATTGTTTTCTTATCTGTTATTTCCTTTAAACAATCATTTGTTGCTGTATCAAGTTTTGATTTTCTTATTGATCTTCTCAACACCAATCAGAAATAACAGTTATTTTACTTTCTCTTTCATGTATTCCTGTTCCACATAGTTGATATTAGTGTTACAACTACTTTTTTCTCTCCAAATATTCATAACTATTTACCACTCCATTTATGTTGTTATGCTGAGACATAAATACCACTGTTATTTGTTGATCTAATTGTAAACTGCCACCTTTGTTGCCTATACAGAAATATTTTCATTTGTTGATTCCATCTTCACGTGAGCTACTAGTAATCACTAAACACTTTTAAATGTTTTAAACTTGCCTATAGTAGCACTTACTTTGCTTGTTGAGGACAGCCGTTGTCACTTGAGTTATGGTCTGAGTTGACAAAGGGACACATCTCCCGAAACGGCCATCCTCAACAAGCAAAGTAAGTGCTACTATAGGCAAGTTTAAAACATTTAAAAGTGTTTAGAAATATTTTGTTTTGTTAATAATCACACCCATTCTTCATATTCTTCTTTAGGTTTGCAGATCATGTAGTTCATGCTGTCTGCTTCTTGCGTTACAATCACTTAACCAATACAATGTGTGTAGTCTTAAATATTTCATTATTATTACTATTGCTACACATTTTTCTCTCCACTGTTTAAGGGCTCAATCCAAATAAATTATTAAAAGGGTTGAGTAAGGGCAGTGTCTTTTTTTAAGTTTATTATTTCCCTTGCTATTTATTGTTGTTTGCTATTTAAAAAAAAAGTTGCTTGATGTAATCATCTTGAATTTACTGATTAAACTATATTTAAAAAGTACTTAACTAAGTAAATACGTAATGGCTTACAATAGCTTCGTAAAAGGAACGAATGTTTTGAAACGCATCAGCAAGTAAGCCATTACGTATCCACTTAGTTAAGTACTTTTTAAATATATTTAAAATACTTTTTGGGAATATTTATCACATCAACATGTTTTACATATTTCACCAAAGCATTGTCATTTTAATAAACATTTTTGTTACAGAAAATTTGAAAGTGCGAATATAGTAAATGACAAAGCTAATAACCATACTTCATACTTTGAACTCTCATTTACTAAAGGTTCTGGAGATGGACGAAATACAAGGTACATTAATATAATTTATTTAAAAAATTAAATTTTTAGTAATAAAAAAAGATATCTCAAATAATTGTAACATGTAGGAAATAGGTCTAAATAGACACACCTACAGAGAATGCTTAGTCATCTAATCCCAATCAAACAACACATAATACTATCAGGTCTAATTAGACACACCTACAGAGAATGACTAGCCATCTAATCCCAATCAAACAACACATAATACTATCAGGTCTAAGTAGACACACCTACAGAGAATGACTAGCCATCTAATCCCAATCAAACAACACATAATACTATCAGGTCTAATTAGACACACCTACAGAGAATGACTAGCCATCTAATCCCAATCAAACAACACATAATACTATCAGGTCTAATTAGACACACCTACAGAGAATGACTAGCCATCTAATCCCAATCAAACAACACATAATACTATCAGGTCTAAGTAGACACACCTACAGAGAATGACTAGCCATCTAATCCCATTCAAACAACACATAATACTATCAGGTCTAAGTAGACACACCTACAGAGAATGACTAGCCATCAAAACCCAATCAAACAACACATAATACTATCAGGTCTAATTAGATACACCTACAGAGAATGACTAGCCATCTAATCCCAATCAAACAACACATAATACTGTCAGGTCTAATTAGACACACCTACAGAGAATGACTAGCCATCTAATCCCAATCAAACAACACATAATACTATCAGGTCTAATTAGACACACCTACAGAGAATGACTAGCCATCTAATCCCAATCAAACAACACATAATACTATCAGGTCTAATTAGACACACCTACAGAGAATGACTAGCCATCTAATCCCAATCAAACAACACATAATACTGTCAGGTCTAATTAGACACACCTACAGAGAATGCCTAATCTTCTAATCCCAATCAAACAACACATTATACTATCAGGTCTAATTAGACACACCTACAGAGAATGACTAGCCATCTAATCCCAATCAAACAACACATAATACTATCAGGTCTAATTAGACACACCTACAGAGAATGACTAGCCATCTAATCCCAATCAAACAACACATAATACTATCAGGTCTAATTAGACACACCTACAGAGAATGACTAGCCATCTAATCCCAATCAAACAACACATAATACTATCAGGTCTAATTAGACACACCTACAGAGAATGACTAGCCATCTAATCCCAATCAAACAACACATAATACTATCAGGTCTAATTAGACACACCTACAGAGAATGACTAGCCATCTAATCCCAATCAAACAACACATAATACTATCAGGTCTAATTAGACACACCTACAGAGAATGACTAGCCATCTAATCCCAATCAAACAACACATAATACTATCAGGTCTAATTAGACACACCTACAGAGAATGACTAGCCATCTAATCCCAATCAAACAACACATAATACCATCAGGTCTAATTAGACACACCTACAGAGAATGACTAGCCATCTAATCCCAATCAAACAACACATAATACTATCAGGTCTAATTAGACACACCTACAGAGAATGACTAGTCATCTAATCCCAATCAAACAACACATAATACTATCAGGTCTAATTAGACACACCTACAGAGAATGACTAGCCATCTAATCCCAATCAAACAACACATAATACTATCAGGTCTAATTAGACACACCTACAGAGAATGACTAGCCATCTAATCCCAATCAAACAACACATAATACCATCAGGTCTAATTAGACACACCTACAGAGAATGACTAGCCATCTAATCCCAATCAAACAACACATAATACCATCAGGTCTAATTAGACACACCTACAGAGAATGACTAGCCATCTAATCCCAATCAAACAACACATAATACCATCAGGTCTAATTAGACACACCTACAGAGAATGACTAGCCATCTAATCCCAATCAAACAACACATAATACCATCAGGTCTAATTAGACACACCTACAGAGAATGACTAGCCATCTAATCCCAATCAAACAACACATAATACCATCAGGTCTAATTAGGCACACCTACAGAGAATGACTAGCCATCTAATCCCAATCAAACAACACATAATACTATCAGGTCTAATTAGACACACCTACAGAGAATGACTAGCCATCTAATCCCAATCAAACAACACATAATACCATCAGGTCTAATTAGACACACCTACAGAGAATGACTAGCCATCTAATCCCAATCAAACAACACATAATACCATCAGGTCTAATTAGACACACCTACAGAGAATGACTAGCCATCTAATCCCAATCAAACAACACATAATACTATCAGGTCTAATTAGACACACCTACAGAGAATGACTAGCCATCTAATCCCAATAAACAACACATAAAACTATCACCAACACCTACACTGAACTACAACTGCAACAAACATCAGTATATTTAGAAATCACTGTAACAAACTCTTCTATATAAATATATTTCTCAGGTTTCTAGCAACAACAAAAATAACTCATCACATTATGTTGCACAATATATGAATACGAGACATTTTTGTAGATATGTCCTCATCAGGACCGCTAGAGACACATGAACTGCTAAAGTATCTATTATACATCAGATCTGTAAATCTCTTTTGGATGTGAAAACATTTACTTTCAAACTATTTGAGCTACAGTATGAAAACAAAAGCAAATAAATATGGAACATTTTAATAAAGTAGACCTGACAATGGAGATTCAATTGATACATTCAATCAAGTAGACTATTCAATCAACAATAACATATTAGGAAAAAAGTTAGTTTTTACACTAAACATACCAATAAACACACAATACCATCAGTATGAACATAATATAATATTAGTATGAAACAAAGTTATAGAGAATATAATGAATCTCATCATAAATGAGAATATATGGTGTAGCTTCATTGCTAAAATGAAGATATTTAAGTCAGTCTTCAACATAATAAGATGTCTCAGGATTCTAACAAAGACAAAGACCTTTGTTCAAGGCACTTAGATACACTACATATGGACCATAAACTAGAATGAATTGAAATTATATCAATCACTGAAAATAACATTGTAAATCCTAGACTACATATCAAAACCAGCAACAACTAGTTGTAAACAGAAATGTTGAATGATTTTTATTCTAAGAATCATGTAATGGTAAAGGGAGGATATCTGTGGAGAACAATATAAAATACTAGGACCAGGTATCAAGATTACCAAACTACTGGGCACTGAACCTATATTTACTTAAAAATTAGTATAGGTCAGTCAAACACTTAAATAAAATAAAACCCCTGTTGAAGATAAAAACTTTCTAGATCTGACACGATGAAGTTTTAGATGCCTTAATTCAATTCTGTAAAATGTATTTTAGAATACGCTTACTATTTGAATAAGTATCCAAGCTCTGAAGACTTTAAGCAAAATTTATGTGTATACTGTAGTTTGGTAGAAGTAATTATTATCAACTGTATTACTAGCCTATAAATATCTCCTGTTATTATTACTTATAACTATGGAAAAGTTGAGTGACATATTATGTTTGAATTGGGATCAAAACGAATCCTTGTGACTAGCACTCTATCAAGCCTTTGGATCAAGTATTTTGTTAGTTGACTTGTCAGAAAAAATATGCTCTGAAATTGATGAAGATTGTTTGAAGCATTTTTTTAAATTTCAAGGGACTATAATTATACATCTCTTGAGTCGATATTATTAGTAATAAATGTCTATGGCATGTTTATTACTGTGTTTAGTTAAACTGAGTGTTTTATGCTAATTAAAAAGTTTAGAATTTCAAAGCATTAGTCACGCTTGACAAAACGACATTTTTGTGACTTTCAATATGTAGCCAATTTTTTTTGTTTTGAGTTTTCCTTATAGAACCTTTTGTTATTCAAAGGTTCATATTGGTGCCCAAAACCTAACTTCATAGTACAATTAGTATAACATTTAATAATGTTTATGGACAAGTGCAGAGCCAGGATCAAAACCTACATGATAAATTTAAAGCATACACCTTGATTTAACAAAGGATTTAAAGCCACAAGTTTTACAATTGTGATAGCAGCATAACAAATATCTAAATTTAACAGACAACAGAACACAATGAATTTTTTTTAATCAACAGCATACTTGGGCAATTGCAAGTGTCTAATGGGTTCGCAGAATTCTTGTTAAACATTTAGATTCCAAACTGGCGAAGAAAGCCAGTGGCTGAGTATTATAAACGCAGTGTAAGTGTCAGCTAATACCATGCCAATATTATCCTGTACTCTTTTTGGTTTTTATTAACTTCAGTAGAATACAAATATTAGAACTTGTAAAAGTGAGATATTCAATTATATGTTTTTACCAAAAATTTGACTTATTGAGAAATCCCCTATGCATGGTTAGAGTTAAACAAATGCTAGTAGATTACACTTTTGATATCGTTTAACAAAAAACCACTACTTATCTATATTTTTCAGCAGAAATGTTTCACTGCAGTCAGTGCATTGTTCAATCATGTGTCTTATCCGTGACTCACACTATTGAACAATCCACTGACCTAGTGTGAAACATTTCTGCTGAAAATATCAGTAAGTTTTAGTCAAATGATACTGAAAGTGTAATTTATTAGAAAAACCTCAAGATGTACAACACAAAAACTACAAATGCTAGTAGGTGCTTCTATATAAAGAATCTCTGCCACGTCCACTTCTCCAGCCTTTGACTTGCGCTGGCCAATCAGGAAGTACCACATACTAGAGAAAAGATCTTGATCACCAACAACCTGGCTATTTGACTTCCTAATTGGTCAGTGCATGAGTGGGAGTGACTGTGCCAGTGATCCTCAATATGTAAGGACTACTAGCTTGTTTCTCAGTTCAGTTCTAGCCTTCTGGTGATTCTCTCTTTGTTATTGAAAAGTATATAAAGGCCTATAACAATTTAAAAAATTATTTTCTGTCATGGCTTTTGTTCCTAAATAGTTTCTGTTTATTTTTTGTAACTAACTGTATTTTTTTAATATTTAAAGGGTTTTTTTACAAAACAATGATTTGAAGACCTGAGTTTTTAAATAACATATAATAATAAAATATAAACTTGATTTTCTAACTTGTAACAAGCAAACTACTGTTCTATTAGTTTTCTTTACTAGAGAACTATACATAAGCATATACATGTGAAATATTTTGCTGAATAACTTTTCTCTGGTTAAAACAATTTCTAGCATATAATATGCAAGTGGGGCAGAGATTGGATTCCATATTATCCAAAATTTTTAAATGAAAGACCTTTAAAGTTTTTTTGAGATATCAGAAAACAACTATCATATCAATGATGACATTATATCTTAAGCACACAGGATTTCTGCAATCATTGTGAAAAAATAGGATATAACAGGCTTAGAGAAGTAAAGATAGGGTGCAATATAGATAGGTAAAGACTTTCTATACCAGAGTTGTCCAACTTACAAAGATGGTGGGGGGCTAAAAATCAATCTGTAGGGTAAACCCCGGGCCACATCTATGTTTATTGCAGGTTCCAAGAAATCTACCAGGGGGGAAGGAATTGAAATTAATACCGGGGGGGGAAACTCTTTTAAAATTAGATTCAAAATGGTGAATTTTGAGGCAGTTAGATGGCTTCAACTGACTGATACAATAATCCAATTTTGTATAACTATTTCTTTTTAAGTTTGAAAACCTATTGGCAGGCTGTACTACAATAGGTTTGTGGGCCCGCATGCAGCCCCCGGGGACACCAGTTGAACAACCCTGTTCTATACATTCAAAACCAAATGTTATTACATAATGATACTGACATTGGTTTTTATTTCCATGAATGTTGTCAAATATTTGATATTTTATTTGATTTAATCTTTATGAATTTTCTAATTAATATTATTTACCAAATCACATTCAAATAATATTAATTTTAAAGTACATGTTTAACATTAATTCACCTTTCACAAATAGAATAATAACAATCACTTCTTATTACAGGACAGCATTCTCTTTTGTAAGAACAAACTGTTCTAAAAAGGAAGTGATAAATGTTAGCTGCAGTGATTTAGAATGTGGTATAAGGCCCCAAGCAAACACTCAGTGGACAAGGTTTGTTAGGTACTTTTAATATGAATTATTATAATAATTTCTTTTATTTTTATAATTATTATTACTATAGATTTCTTATATGATTATTCTAATGTAACATGCTAAATAATTTGTTAATAATTCCCCATTTTGCATTTGGTTTTTTATACGTAAAATTAGTTTGATTTAAAGAAAATTTTTGTTTCGGGAATACTGTTAGATAGTGTTTGGGGAGGAGGGTATATTGTAGTTCCTCTGTAAATAATAGAAAGCAATTATCAGGATGAATAAGGGTGGAGATTAAGTTAACTCGAACCTAGGCCTTAATGGTTTGTCTTTCTTCAGCTGTAATAGATGAAAGATCGCCATGGGTTGCAATTGCTAATATTTCTTTGTGTTTTATGACTTTATTAAAACTTTCAATAGTGTACTATTCAAAATTTATTTAATAGCCAAGGTAAAATGTGTTAGTTAAATTTAATAAGTAGCTTTGTGTTTATATTTTTTCAAAATTCTAAAGTTAAACCTTAAAGCAGAGTTATGTTGCGATATTGGAAATAAGCTAAGGGAGTTTAAGTGATTGCCAAATTATATTCCGAGTATTTTTTGTAAGTTTTTTTTCCCCCCCTGGCGAAAAACCAATTGTGGTTATCATCCCCAAACAAAATCTAACACGTAAAGCAATATTTTATATAAAACGAAATAAATTTAAATACATCAAAAATTACAAAACAAAAACAACAACAAGAAATAACAAAAAAACAATAATAAATCTATAACAATGAAAAATTCTTAACAAACTATAAATAACAAAATAACAACAAAGAACAATATAACAGTAATAAATAATAACAATATGTAAAACAATAATAGGTAACAATTTACCAATAAATAAATCTCAATAACAATAACAAGAACACAAAATAAATTAAATTAAAATAAATAAAAGAAACAGAGAATTATATGTATAAATAAAAAAAATATATTTATGTATTAAATTTTAAAAAATATTTTCAAGTGGTGCAAGAAAGCGATGACTCGGTCAATGGCCGAGGCATCGTCCCTTAGCACCGCCTTCAAACTCCCTTTTAAATTAAAAAGGTCACGAATATTGCTTACATTAACACAATCAACTAAAATATGTTTTATTGTGAAGATATCACCGCAGTATTGGCATATTGGTGGATCTTCACGACGCATCAAATATCCATGAGTTGCAAAAGAGTGGCCAACGCGAAGGCGTGTAACCACCACTTCCTCCCTACGTTTTGAACGAATTGAAGACCTCCATGGACGGATGGTATCTTTAATTTCCCTCAGCTTATTCTGAATCACGGTATGCCACTCGTCATTCCAAGCAGCGAGCAATAAATGTTTCGCGAAACACACATAATCGGATGCCATAACTAGTTGAGTGATAGGCACCAAACTTGTAGCTTTCTTCGCCGCTTCATCCGCTTTTGTGTTTCCACGTATTCCGCAATGTCCAGGAACCCAACAGAAAGTTACCCCCACACCCCTCAATTGAAGCCTGTGTACAGCACACAAAATGTCCCCAACTAAAGGGTTAACAAAGAAAACATCCTGAAGAGCCTGAAGAGCACTTTTGGAATCCGAACACAAAAGATAATGTGAGGATCGAGATTGAATGACGGTCAAAGCTTTAAAAATAGCAAATAGTTCTGCGTGAAAACACTGCAAGCTGAGGGCAATCTATACGTGTAGGTACGTCCAGACGCATAAATCGCACACCCAACGCTATGGTCCAGTTTAGATCCATACGTGAAAATAATCTCACTATACTGGTGGAATCTGTATATTGCCAAAAACTCCTGGCGGTACACCACATTAGGAGTATTGGTTTTTATAAAACTGGACAATGAAAAATCAAAGCGGGGCGTTTTTATTATCTATGGAGGTATATAGCACATTGATCGTTCAAACACTGTAGGTAGTTGCAACCCAAGGTTATCCATTATTCGCAATGTTCGTAAACCGAATGGAGCGGTTGAACGTTGACGTGCATCGTAATCTTCATTATGGGTGTTGTTAAAGATAATTTTGAATGCCGGGTGATTTGGTTTGCTATGAAGACCAGAAATGTAACCCGTCTCAAAAGAGCAGGTTCCCCAGCCTCCACAAGAAAACTAGAGAGTGGGCTAGTTCTAAACGCACCAGTAGAAAGTCTAAGTCCAGAGTGGTGGATGGTATCAAGAGTTTTCAGAACTGTAAGTCGTGCGGATGAATAGGCTTGACAGCCATAATCAATGCGCGATCTAACGACTGCGCGGTAAAATCGAAGCATACTAGTTCTGTCAGCTGCCCATTTCGTACCACTAAGGACTCTTAGCATATCCAATTTCTTGCTGCATCTCACCTTAAATCACGAACATGTGGGATCCATGAGAGTCTTCTATCAAATAAAAGATCCAAAAATCGAACACTATCCGTGGTTTGAAGCTGAATCCCATCAAGATAAAGGATCGGCTATTGGTGTTGCCTACGACGACTAAATGCTACACATTGGGTCTTCGAAGCAGAGAATTTGAAACCTGTAGTTTTTGACCATTCCTCTAATCTATACATTGCTAACTGCTAAGACCTTTCCACTGTTGCCATACACCGAGCAGGCACATATATACAAAAGTCATCCACAAAAAGGGAACAGTGTACCGGAGATCGTATATTGCTGGTGATACTATTCATTGCAATGGCAAATAGCGTGACGCTCAGCACGCTGCCCTGCGGTGCACCATTCTCCTGTGTATAGCTGTTTGAATACGTGCCTCCAAGTCAAACGCGGAAAGATCTGTTTGAAAGAAAGTTAGCGATGAATGCTAGGATATTCCCCTGTATACTCCATGATTTTAAAGTGTTCAGAATTCCTCTTTCCCATACCATATCGTATGCCTTCTCAAGGTCGAAGAAAACAGCAACGAGTGTTTGACGCAAGAGAAAGGCATCTTGAATAGCGGATTCTAATGAGACCAATTGGTCAACCGATGATCGTCCTTGTCTGAAACCACACTGCTCGTTGCAAAGAAAATTGTTGGTTTCTAGGTACCAGACAAGACGGCGGTTGACCATCTTCTCCAGTAGTTTGCACAAGACGCTTGTTAGAGATATAGGCCTGTAACTACTAGGATTGGTTTTGTCTTTACCTGGTTTTAAGATAGGAATTACTGTCGCTTCTAACCATGCATCGGGGAAAGACTGCTCCTCGAATAGCCGATTGTATATTCGAAGGAGGACAAGTTTCACCGATGATGGTAGATGTTTCAGCATGGAGTATACAATGGAATCAAGACCTGGTGCAGAATCCCTCGTTGACGCGAGAGCTGACTCCAATTCCCCTAAGGAGAAAGGAGTGTTTAAAGGTGAGTCGCCAGACAACCCAACAGTAAACGGTATTGCTTCTTCCTTCAATTTATGTCTCTGGAATACTATGTTATAGGCTGTAGTAGCAGAAAAGTTAGAAAATGATTTCGCCAGTACATTAGCAATATTATCACTGTTTGTGGTCAAACTTCCATTCGGTTGATTCAGCACAATAGCTGGCAACGGAATGGAAGTACCTCAAACTGATCTTAGTTTCCTCCACACTGTGGAGGATGAAGTTGTTCGTCTAATTGTGCTAATGTACTGTTCCCAAGAGTTCTTTCTACTCAGCCTAAATATCCTCCGTGCTTTCGCACGGAGTATTTTATATTCCTGAAGGTTGTCACTTGTTGGGTTACGCTTAAATCTCCTTAAAGCTCTTCGTCGTAAATGGAGGATTTCTGTGCATTCGTCGTTCCACCACGGCACAGGCGGTCGGCGTGGATGTGCAGAGGTTTTCGGAATGTTCTCTACAGCGGCTTGTAAAATGGTCTTAGTGAAATTTTCAACAATTGCATCAATGGGTGTCAGGTAATCTGTGTCAAGTGATACAAAATATTCCGTAAAGGCGTCCCAGTTGGCTTTTCGCAAAATCCAACGGGAATTTCGAGCATAACAAGGTTGGGAATCACATAAATTGATCTTAATGGGCACATGGTCGCTTCCATACAAATCATGGAGTACCGACCATGTGCATCTAGTAGCTAATTGAGGGCTGCAGATCGATAGGTCAACAGCTGTCCATCCACCAGTAGATGCCGCTAAATGAGTAGGTGAACCGTCATTTAGTAGGCATAGGTTCAGTTCCGTTCTTACACTCTCCACTAGTTGTCCTCGAGGGTTACAGGTTGGAGATCCCCAAGAAAAATGGTGGGCATTGAAATCTCCTACTAATAAGAACGGAGTCGGTAACTGGGTTATCAAATTCACCAAGTCACTGTGTTGCAGGTTTTCTTGTGGTGGCAAGTAGACACAACACACAGTGATTTTATATGGGACAACTGCTTGTAAAGGAGTAATTAAGTTTAGAGAAACAGCGTCGATACAGTCACGGGTTAGGATGGCTACGCCACCTCTAGCTCGGTCTTCTGTAACGAAGTCTGATCTAAAAACTGAATACTCCCTAACATGAAAACTATGCGATTCGTGGAGATGTGTCTCCTGTAGACATACAAACATTGGATACACATCTCGCACGAGAACTTTAAGATCTTCTAAGTGACTCCTAACACCATTGATGTTCCATTGTATCACTGACTTGCTAATTGCAGACATTTATCAACTTAGCAATGGATTAATCTGACACCCATTGGTTCGCTCTCGTTTGCCCGTGACGTTCGAAGACGTCTCAGGCTTACAATTCTCAGATTCCATATCCACCCATTCAGGGATGGAATCTGAGGAAGATTTGGATTTCGGAGGGAATTTGGTACCATGCCCTCCTTTATTTATTCGTTTTTTAGCACCCAACATAGTTGGTGCCGATTTACTGCTTTGGAATACAGACTTACTTTTTGCTGTATTCCGTTGTAGTACTACTTTGGACGCAACAGACTTTATACTGCTAGGCGATTTCTTTTGTCCGGAGATGCATATTTCACTGACGGACTTGGTTCGGCCACCTAACCCCTCCGCGGAGGTGCTCGGTAGAAGAAGCAAATCACGTGACGTCTTTGCAGGTTCTTTAATATTCAAAGATTGACCACATGTGACTAGCGACAGTAGACGGGAAACTTGGTCAGTTAGAACTTCTATCTTTTTCGCCAGGTCGGCACAGTTTGAACAGGACGAAGTAGCGGTCACAGTAGCGGCATAGGTCTTACCGTCAACCTTTGGTTGGGCGGATCTATAAATTTTCCTTGCCTGTGAAAAGGATATTCTATCCTTAGCCATGACGCTGAGAATAGCATTTTCCTATATTTAAAGTGGGGACAGTCGTATGATCGTGCCGCGTGGTCACCGCCACAGTTGGCGCACTTTAGGGAATTTACCCACTCCTTTTCATTATGGCCTTCCTCGTTACACTTACCGCAAACACTCGGCTTCAAACAGGTAGAGCTAATATGCCCGAAATGTTGACACTTGAAGCAGCGCCTAGGGTTAGCCACATATGGTCTTACGGAGAGCCGTTGGTAACCCGCATGTATATATTCGGGTATCTCTGGTTTGCCAAATGTAAGTATGTAAGAGACTGTTGCAACTTTTGCCCCTTTGTCTGTCTTCATAATAGGCACGACATCAATTACTGACTGAGAAGACAGTTCTAATTTTATTTCGTCTATAGTTACGTTTAATAAATCTCTATGGGGGGCCACAGATACCGTGACCTGATTGAAAAAAGAGGTCATTTTTAAAAGAGTTCTGGTTTGTTTTTCATTGCAGGTTGCCACCAGCAGTGTCCCATTTCGTAGTTTTTTTATAGAGGCAACAGGACCTCCAGCACCGGCAGTTATCGCCTTATTAATAAGAAAAGGAGAAACTTTTGACAGATCTTTTCCCTCCTCAGAACTAGAGAATATTAAATATTTTGGTGATGGCAATGTCTGTGACGTTGCCACCATCAACTTTTTACTCGCATCGATAATTTTAGGATCGTCAGGGGAATCCAGACGTGTCCTCTTTAGACTAGTATTATTTGACGGGTTTTTTAAATCCATAAATGATTTTAAGCCAGCCATCGTGTCAAGCGTTACGGGCGAGACTATAGGAACGGGTACACCCTTGGATCACATTAAGATCATTTCCAACCCTCAGAACTCTGAGGCCTATAGCTTTTCTCCTTAGCTCGACTGGATGGGCATCAGTCGAGAACTCGTAATACTGTGCACAGGCTCCGACACCCGTGCACCGCGGACACTCCCTGACCAAGGACCAAAGCGGCTGGTAGACCAGAAACTGCGCTTACGTCTTCGGCAGAGCAAGCTCACATCAGCGTCCCAGACCAGAGTTTGTCAAGCTCTGGCCTTTTCAGCACTCCCAACGAGCAACGGTTCTGACCAGTCAAAAATCCCTAAGAGAAGATGTAAGTGTTGAAATGTGTATAGATTGTGTTGGTGTGTGTATGTGTGTGTATATGCTTTGTGAGTGGTGTAGTGTTAGGCTAGGGCACCGCGAGGGACGCCAAACCCCTCGTAGGTGCGGCTAGTCCACACCCCCCTGCGGGTATTTTTTGTAAGTAATTTGGCAGAAACAAATCAGTAAATTTTCAAAGATAACCAGTTTGCATTTTAAACTAACATTGTCTAATAATTTGTAAAGGTATGAACATATAACTTGTAAAGATGTGAATGAATATTGTTAGTAAACCTTTCAAGTTTAATTTTTTTAATTAAATATTTTTGAAAATTCAAATGAGATATTTAATGTAATCTATCTTTCTTCATATTCATTTGGATAGAGAGCCAGACTGCCTAAATCAAATCGTTGAGTACAATTGTTTATGTTAGCAATTTGACCCGGTTAGTCTTTATGAAACGTAAATAATAATTTATATGTGAGTAAATGTTTTATAATTAAATAACGAATCACAAAAAATGGGGGTTTACACTAAACAGAATGAAACAAATTTATTTCAATTTCTCTTAAATAAAAGCAATATAGTCTAACTACTTTAATAAAAGCAATGTAGTCTAACTACTTTAATAAAAGCAATGTAGTCTAACTGCTTTAATAAAATCAATGTAATCTAACTACCAGGAGAACAAAGATACTGGGATTGCGGTGGACTATCTGAAATAATAAGTAATACTTAAAACCTTTTAACCACAAATATTTTTATTATCATTTCAATCTATCTGAAATGTTTGTTTTTACAATGAACACATATATCATAGAGATTGAACCTACTACAATATCAGCCTGCAGTCTTATTACTGCAGTGTAACTCTATTCTTGGCAGAGTTAAAAAACATCTCCTTTGCTGTAAACTCAAATTATCTTCCATAAATATATAATATAAATTTATAGAGATAAAATAACTAGTGGCATTTCTAGTTCATACAAATGTTCACTCACTAGTAGCACCTCTGAACACTAACTAAATTAAATTAGGAAAATAGTTGTACAGTGAAAACTAGAACAAGCAAAGTCAAAAACAGAGAATGAAATAACCTGTGTAAGATTTTCTTTCATGTACTCGTTTTACATTGTCTTAAAATCTGTATTGAATTTTTATAAATCTGTATTTTTTTCAGTAAACGTGTATCAGGAAGTACCAGGCACTCCAGAATTGTAGGTGGGGGAAATGCAGGTCCTGGCTCATGGCCATGGCAAGCAGCTCTGTATAAAGAAGGCGAGTTTCAATGTGGAGCAACTCTTATATCTGACAAATGGCTTCTCAGTGCTGGTCACTGCTTTTATCAGTTAGTATTTAATGATCTCATTAAACTTATAAACCTTCTTCTTAATTCTTCCAATAAATATCTTGTTTATATTATTTGATTCTCCTTTCAACTTTGGCCACTAGTTTAACGCTAAAACACTTGAACATACACTACTTGAGCGTAATACTGACATGTTACACTTGCCTATAATAGCACTTACTTTCTTGTTTACTGAAGTGACATTATCAACTCAGACTGTAACTAAGCTTTAGATTGTTTTATGCTTTAGTGGCTCTGGGATAGTTTTGGGATATTAGGTGATTTTAATAAGAGTTTTGGGAGTTATCAACTCAAAAAGTGTATGTGATGTATAATATAAATAGGTATTTAAATGCCGTTTCTGCATAAACAACCAACACCATACAACCAAACGGAATGCAATATACAAACACTTCAAGCTACGCCCAACACACATATTCAACACCCAATTACATTATAACTCACACACACTTTTTGACACAACAAGCCCCAAAACTCCCCTAATATTGAAAAATCACGTAATATTCTCATACTATCTTATCATCACCCTAACCTTAAACAACAAAGAGGTCAGTTACGGTTTCAGTAGACAATGGGATACAACTCTCAAAACAGCCATCCTCAGTCATCAAAAAAGTAAGTACTCCTCAAAACGTGTACTTTAGTTACGTGTTTATGTAAACATGTACGTATTAAGTTAACTTTTAACAATTCAACAACTTTGTTCAAATTAAATAAAATCTTTATATTAATTGATTCCATCTTCACATGAGCTACTAGTTCTTAACTAAAAACACTTGTAAGAATGTTACACTTGCCTATAGTAGCACTTACTTTTATAATTCTTGAGTCGAGAATGGCCCATCTCCCAAAAATTCATTCCTCATCAATTATAAAAGTAAGTGCTATTACAGGGAAGTGTAACACGTGTTACAAGTGTTTTTAGTTGAAATTTTTATTTTGTAAAGAAGCATTAATTACTTGATGAATACTAAATACCTGTCAAAGTAAATTGAGTTTAATGGTATTGGAAGAGAATATATTTCTTACGTCAATAAGTTCTGTACATAGGGAATACATTTCCACAACTATAATGTTCTGCAATATATGTAAACAAGAGTTATTGCATGCTGAAAAGTCATACGTTGGTTAAAATTAATAAAACATTCATTGAAACACCTCTAAAATCATCATTTGTTTCTATCTTTGACTTGAGCTAATAGAAGACATTATGAATATCAACTTCATATAAATGTGTCAAAACTAGCCTATAGCACTGACTTTTGATGTTTTAAGACTTAGTTTTTTTTAATCTTTTGAGAGCTATTTTTGGAGATCCTTTGTCAATTCAAATCAAAACTTAGATATTTGTCAAGATGTAGCCCAAGTTGACCAGGAGATATGACTAATTAAATAGCTATCCTCATTTAAAATTAAAACAAGAGCTACTTTATGCAAACTTGTATGTATTATTTTATATGAAATATGTATAAATCAATATCTTTAGTTAATTAAGTTTACTTTTCTGTAAATTCTATATAAACTTGGAACTATAATAGAAATAGAAATTAAAATTTGCATACTTTTATATTGGATATTATTACTAAGAAAAGTGATTTATTTGAGGAATGCAAAAATATACAACAAAGCAAATAAAAAAAAAAGTTATTTTCAAATTTTTAATAAAATATTTGAATTTTATTTAGGTAGTATGCAATTTTGCTGTTGGAACAAAAATGCACAATTGAAATAAAGGCAGTTATTTTGCGAGTCAAGTATAATATTTTATTCTGCTACAACGACGTTTTGGTAATAGATTCTTATTGCTATCAGGCCTATAACATATAATGGACGTATATATTTATTATAATACATACAGAGTTCTTAATAATAGTATATACTTTTAGTACACAAATTACTACCTTGTATAAATACAATAATCACATTAAAGGATGATTAAACATTTACACTAATTAATATAAACGTTCACTATGTGTTGTAGGCTTGATTATGATAATGATCTAGATACCGAAACATTACCATAGCAAAATAAAATATACTTTACTCACAAAACAGCTGTCTTTTATTTCTATTACCAAATTTGTGCAAGGGTAATAAATTTTTTTAAATTTAATATTATTTACAAGTATTTTTTAGTTTGTCAGCTTTATTAACTGTTATGAAAATTATGTAATAACATACTAAATAATTCTTTGTTCACATGTTAAAACTATTTAACAGTAATTGTTTTCAGTGCTTTAGATGATTTTTGGGTAGCACGGCTCGGAGCACTTCGTAGGGGAACTAGTCTACCTTCACCGTACGAACAGCTACAGCCAGTGTCTCGCATTATCCTTCATCCAGGTTATGTTGATGCCGGCTTCATTAATGACATATCTTTATTAGAAATGAAAAATCCAGTGAGTTTCACTAATTATGTGCGTCCAATATGTCTTCCTGAACCAACTATGCAAGTGAAGGATGGAACTCTTTGTACTGTGGTTGGGTGGGGACAGCTTTTTGAAGTTGGAAGAATATTTCGTAAGTTGTTAATTATATATATATGTTGTATAAACATAGGTCTGAAAATGTTTTCTTATGAGTTACAGCTGGCAAAAGATTTAATTTGGATTTCAGTTTCACCGTTACAATGAAACCATACAATAAATTGTAGAGCATTATTTAAGGTGTAAAATTTAAAACACTAAATTCTTCAAATTAATATGCCACACCTTGTTTTATGAAAAACCGGAGGAATATGGGATTTGTTTTGTAGTTGTCGCTGGGCGACAGAGGATGTGTTGAATCTCTTATTCTCTTTGGGGTCATCATAAGTTGTTTGGTATTCAAGAACAAATGAACGTGTTGTTTAATTTCGGTCATCATTGCCAAACACATAGTAGCTATAAACAGATTTATAGATCTTTGACTCAATCAGTGATACAAAATATTTCGAAAAGGTGTTCCAGTTGTCCTTTTCCAAGATCCAATGGGGATGCCAAGCATAACAGGGAGAAGAGTCACATAAATTGATCTTTATAGGTACAAATTGGTTGCTACTGAACACATACACCCATAGATCATATACAATCATTTCCAATCCCCCTGAACTCTAGAGCCTACAGTTTTCTTCCTTAGATCTACTGCATGGCCATCAGAGTCTCATAATACTATGCACAAGCACCGGCACACTCCCTAACCAAGCCCTTGCAGCTGGCAGACCAGCAACTGCATTTATGTCTTAGGGAGAGCAAGCTCACAACAGCCTCCCAGATCAGATTTTGTCAATCTCTGACCCTTTCAGCACTCACAAACAAGCAACAGTTCTAACCAGTCAAAAATTCCTAAGAGAAGATGCAAGCCTTATATGTATAAACATTTTGTTGTCAATGTTGTGTGTGTAGAAAGTATATAAGGCTGTGTAGTAATGAATGATGTCAGTAGTGTTTGTGTTAGACTGGGGTACCACAAAGGGACACCAAACACCTCCTAGTAGGTGCAGCTAGTGTGTACAAACATGCAGGAAATATCTCGTTTATCTGTATACACTGAAGAAAAATTCTGAATACAAAAGCTAAGTATATTTATTATTACTCAGACATTTCATTAACATATGTTTGAAGCTTTTCATCAATTTAATGTACTGATATCTTCAACAGCTTTTTACACTGTCAACAGGTAAAATAACAATATATTACATTAATGAAAAGCATCAAGCATATTGCTTTATAATTATTCTTGTTGATGCAATATATGTACAATATTAAATGTTCAACTAAAAAAACATCGACGAGAGTCTGGCAAACTTGGTAATAAACTGGTCTATAATAAAGACACTAAAACAACTAAAATAATGATATATTTTAGATATACTGCACTTTTTGTCAATCAGGAGCCTTCCCTGTTTTCACCCTCCAAGTTTCTGGTTGAGCTACTTTTAAATCCATTTTAATTTTTTCGGGATTGGCTGATTACTAAGATTTTTAATTCTGATTCTAAAATGTCTCCCGACTCTTGATTCTTAAGTTGATTCTAAATTCTTTTAAATTATATAGGCCTTCATAATATTCTTTAATAATGACTTTAGTTAACATCTTGGTCATATGGTAAAGCCTATAAAAGTTCCGTTTCAACATAATCGGCTACACAAAACGATCTACCTCGATTTATGGATAGCCATTTCTGAAAGTATGACAAACATAACAGAAAAAGTGACAAACAGACATGTTTCCGATTGTCTTTGTTGTTGCATTTTAAATAATAATAACATTTTTATCTCAAATCGGCATTTGCTTTAATTGTTTAATTCTTGCAAACTAAATAAATCATAGTTGATAATTAAATATTTTTCCAATAAATTACACCACACAGTTAAAAACGATTTTAACAGTTAAAAAAACAAGAATCGGAATCAACACTTTAATCAATAGAGAATCAAATATTGAAGATTGCTCGATACCATAAGTATCGACAATTCCTAGAATCGAGAATGGAATTTGCCCATCACAATTTTTTTTTTTTATTAACAGTAGATTAATCTCAGACATATTGTTCACAAATTATAGTGTAAATCTATAAACAAGACAATTTATACTAAAAAACCTTAAATCTTATTACTCTATTTGTCCGTCTTAGATATTGTGAACATATGTTTGTCCATATGTCTGTAAGTGGACTAATCCTTAAATTATGTGTATTTTTCTGAATGAAACAATTGTTTTACAGCTGACACTCTTCAGGAAGTACAGTTGCCCATCATATCAACAGCAGAATGTCGTAAGCGAACACTATTTTTGCCACTCTATAGAGTAACTGAAAACATGTTCTGTGCTGGGTACGATCGAGGAGGCAGAGACGCATGTTTAGGGGATTCAGGCGGTCCACTTATGTGTCAGGTATTAATAAGCAGCTCTTACCTAAAAGACTTTTCAACTTATTTAAAATAAAACTACACACTAAAATTGTTAACTGTACCTCTATGAACTCTTGAAGAGCATAAATATATTGCAAAATATATTTGAATAGACCAAAAAAAAAAATAATCAAGTTGCTTGTTGTAATCATCTTGAATTCACTGAATAAACAACACCATCAAACAGCTACACTGACAAGCCACACAAAAACAATAAATACATATCCATTACTAACCACAACTCACACACACACACACACACACACAAATGCTTCCACATTCATGACAACTCAATTACCAAATATAATACAAAACAACAATACTTTAAGACAAATACAACCCTATCAACAATAAACAAACAAACACAATCTATCCAGTATATACAAAATAACACGTAACGACTACCCCAACTTCTAATTTAGCTAAACTGGTAATCATTTAACACAAGATTCAAAAAACACATCAACAACTTGAAAAACATAAATCCAGAATCCAGCTACGCAACACATATATACAAAGCACATACACAAACACCCATAAATATTCTCCACATATTAAACCATGGTAAAAAAATAACCACTACAGAAAATTTTGAAATATTCAAACATCACAAAAACAACTTATCTTAAACAACCACAAACACTTCAAATCTAACCCCTCATTATACATTAAACAACCCTCTTAACCCAAACCCCTCTCTGACCTCATAAGTCATATGCCCCGCAACTAGAAGCAATCGCCAGCAATAGGTTGGCCTCATCAATGAACCGATTGTTTCAGCAGGTAAGTTCAAAACTATTCACTCAGTTACACAATAATTACTTCAAAAAAGGTTTTTTTAATCAAGAAATCTTATATAATTTTTAAAAACCTGGTTTATCATATTTCTTTTAAAACTATACTTTTTCTTAAAAATGTTGGTATTTTTGGCTTTTTTATGTTTCACATATTTATATGTTTTACTGTACAGGAGCTAGATGGAAGATGGTCACTGCTAGGTGTTACTAGCAATGGGTATGGATGTGCTCGGGCAAATCGGCCTGGAGTTTATACCAAAGTATCAAATTATGTGAATTGGGTTAAAATGAACATGGCTAGTGTGAACAGTACTTCGAACAATAAACGTAATTTAACTTGTAATGGTCACAGGTGTCCTTTGGGTGAGTGCTTGTCGCCAGCTAGAATATGCAATGGCTATATGGAGTGTAGCGACGGCAGTGATGAAAAAGACTGTTGGTAATACATTAAGGCTATTTGGAAATTTCAGATAATATAGTAGTTTTTTAAAAATATTTATATAAATAATTAAGTTCATTATTGTTAAAAGAATGACTGATTAGCATAGTTCTGAGGTTGAAACTCACAAAGTAAGAATACACTTTGGAAGCTTGATATTTCGTCACTTTATAAACCTTGATATTTCGTCACTTTATAAACCATATGTTGTGTAAACTAAGAAGGCTTTTTTTAGTATATTGAGTTGCCTATGTAGAAACCAATCATTCACAATCAATCAAGTATTGGAAACACCAATGGGGATGTTCGTTCAGTATCATAACACTATTTCCATCTTCATGCAGTCTTTTGTAAGGTTCAAGGACCACTTTGTTTTTATTTAAGGTTGTTCATAGAAATGAACTGATTTTTAAGCGGCATTTTTTAGTTGAGGAAAAATTGATTTTATTTTGATGTTCTTCTCATCTTATATTTTGAAAGGATATGATCATTAAAGTTATAAATTTCTCTCTTAGATATTCGTTCTCCGCTTTTAGAGCTTAGGCTTCTTTGTTGGTCTAGTCTCTTGGAAAAATTTCATGTTTAGGTAATTTCCATAAGAGTTGTCTGACTGCCCATGGATATTGTTTGAGAAGCCCTGAAAAACTAGTTCCTTAATTGTAGGTGAGACAGACGAATGATCCTTAAAGTTAATGCTCCTATCATCAAATGTAATTTTGAAGAATAAACTGTACACATTGCTATATATATATATTTTTTTCGGTATTGAATTTTAAAGAAATGTTATAGTACGAGTTATCTTCCCTAGGTATACAACTATATCCATGGAAGTTAAAATGTCTTTTAGTCTGCACTATGGATTAAACAAGAAAGCTATGCACATAACTTTTGTTACCATCTGACAATAACAGAAACTATTAGCCTGCTTGTAGGTAATCAATCATAAGTTGGTTAGGTCGTATCAAAATTATATACTATCAGATGGTCTGATATCCTGCAGTTACTAAGACAGATGAAAATAAATATACTTGATCATGCAAACAGTACCGAGTAATTAAGTACTTAGTAGAAGACTTATTTGTAAGCTCATCAGCAGTATACTCGTATCTCAGCAGGGGTGTATCCGCAGAATTAACAGCGAAAGAACTCTGATCACTAAAAACTATGGCCCCCAAGAAAAATTAGAAAATGAAATGCCTCAACATCACATTTTAAGCTAATCTGGCAATAAAGAATTTTTTAAAATTTTCAGATTTATAGCTGAAAATTTAGTTTACCCTAACTAAATAAAAATATAGTTTTTATTTTGCCATTCCAAATTTACAAAATACTCAATGGAAGATTTATTTTTGTAATTAACAAGTTGAGTGCTTCCCCACTTTAAAAACCAGTAGCAGAGAGTCGCTCCGCCATGTATCTTAGCCTATAAATTTGTTAAAGCCGTATTTATACCCTATGTCAAAATTATTTATATTAAGATCTAATACATACTTCTGCAATTCAAAACTATTCCACATCCAGATAAGTGATGAATTATCAAATTTCACTGTAATATTGAGATAACTTATTTATTTTATTAAAAGTACATCAGAAAACTCAGTACCTGTGAGCTCGAAATGCTCATTAAATTATTCACTACCATTGCAATTAAAAATTTATAAAAGTATAAATTATTTGTTAGTATTAGTTTCTTCAAGAAAAATTGGCGTTTTATTAGATGTATCATTTGTACAGTAATTGATAATTAAATGTTCCAATGTTATTTATTACTAAATTTTGTCAAACATTGTTCATTTTCATTGTGAAGCAAATGTATGCAAACTTTGAGTGCCTTGCACGTTACATTCCATGATACTGTATATAAAAGTGTATTTATCTTTAAGTTCTTTTAAAAAATATTCAAATAATTTTATTTGAAAAAAAATTGTTTGTAATGTGTGACTGTACTCAAAGTGTAACTAATATTAAACAAATAAATGCAATTAAATACTGTCATGTTTATTCATTTTAGAAACTACGTAAATAGATTTGGCTTTATTATTACCACTAAATTTGCCTTTCGGTTCATTAAAATCTTGGATTACAGGCCTAATAGGACACAATGAGGTACTGGCAGATCCGTGAATATTTGTGAGGAGGAATTCTTAACCATTTAGTTTGTCACTTTTACCTATGTTAATGTTTCCATAGTTGTGCTTATACAGGCAATAAACAACAATTTAAGTTTTTAATCAACTCTTTTAAGGTTTGAGTTTAGTAGGTTTGAGGGGGGGCAGGCATTACAATACACGGATATCAACTACAAAAAATAAAGTTTAAAGTTTTTTAGATCTAATTAAATTTAAATTCTTATACTTAAATAAAACATAAGTATTGTCCTTTTTGGTCTCTGTAATAGATTCGCATCTAATGATAAAAGTGGTTTCGTACTCTTGACATGTTAATTATTGTTACTATCCTGAAGTAAAAAAATAATAAGTTCTTGAGCTATATTGCCAAAGTATGGCTTGAAGTTGTGTTTTTGGGTATTTTATTCAATGTAATTATAAATTTATTACCAAATAAATAAGTTTGTAAGCAAGTTGTATATACATTTTGAAGATTCTTTTTTTAAACTATAAAAATATTAGCCACAAGTACTAAAATTTTATGCAAATTTACTTTGGAACCTTTGCAAGTGGATTGTTATAATCAATAATATAATTGTACAAGTACTCAAACTGTACACAAATTTACTTTGTAACCCTTCCTTGCAAGTGGATTGTTAAAATCTACAATTGAATAGAGTTAAAGCGGAAGCATCAGTAACAATCACATTTTTATAACTAGCAGAAAAGATGTATTAGGCCCTGTACCACTAGGGCCTAATAGATGTAGATGGCAGGTTGACCAAGCATCCTGATAAAATAATTTTATTATTTCTAAACTATTCTAAATTCTAAATTGAATTTATAAAAATTTCATAACGCTAACTACATTTTTCAAAATTAATATTATCAGTTTTTTTTAAATATTAAAACATGTTATCCAATAGAATTGAATGTTTTTATTCCACTTTTTCATATGGGAGGACTTGAGATTAGTTATGAGGACTAACCTCCAATATATTGCAGTTTTGATAAATAATTTATTTATTTCCCTCCAGTTTCTTCATAAAACAGTTGAAAAGTATAATAAATTTACTTGAATTTTAATTTTGTACATACTCCCTTTGTTGCATGAGAGCTCCTCATATCCATCTTAACATACCACATACTGTGTTTATATAATCCTGTAACACGTGATTAATTTCAGAATAAAAATTTCAAATATGTCTACAAAGTAATTCATGATTATTTGAGCACTCAAATATTAGTTTCTAAAACTTCATAAAGGTTTTTTAAAGTTTTAATTTATTGCAGTGAGTGTACTTGTATTTTATTTGCGTATTTATAAGCAATCTAATATAGTTTTCCGCCTTGATAAGGACATGGAACCAGTTGCCAAAACTTTGCACTAATTAAATAAACTTCTTTGACTCGATACTCAAGTACTTAGTAATATTTTTCCTACATAAACGTTTGGTTTTTTTTTATTGAGGTTGCGATTTTTCTTTAGTTTTATTTGTATTACAATAAAAATATTGTCAAAAACCAAATACCACAAAAATAACTATATTACAAGTTATCTAAGATTAAACCCTTATATACATTTCTATGACCATGACACCATCATCAGTGGGTCCTGATACAAAAATACAATCTAGAATATATTAATTAACAAACTAGACTGACCTTGAAGTTTTATTGGTATTTGAGAAATTTTTAAACACTTTGAGCACTGGTCCAGGTTCCATGGTAAAATGCTGGACGTTTTTGGGTGTTTTAACCTATCAACTTTCAACCTATTTAAATTAAACTTACATGGCTGGATCGTCCTGATTTCTTCTTAATTTTGATATACAAATTACTTCATATATGAATCTAAATATATATATATATTTACCAACCAAAACTAACCTAAATATATATATATATATGGCCTTGTATATTTAAATACAAGGCGTATTTTTAAATTAAGGGTCGTTTGCTTATATTCCCTCATAGTTCGCGTGGACGCCGCAACGAGTGCTTGCGTTGCGTCCCGGCATGCCTTGGCAACAACTAGACTCAGTTACAGCTGTGTAGCTAACCTGTGCGTTGTGTTCTGTGCTTGCAAAATGTTCAAGGTTATCGAATCGCCTGCCCCTTGCGAAGTTCATTCGGTGATACAGTTTTTGTCGGCAAGAAACATGTCTGCTGCAGATATTCACCGACAGATTTCTGAAGTTTACGGTGCTAATGCCACGTGTGAAGGAAAAGTGCGTAAGTGGGTTCGAGACTTCAAAGATGGCAGCGACAACATCCATGACGAAACGCGATCTGGTCGTCCATCTCTAATGTCAGACAATTTGATGGCTTCAGTTGAAGTGAAAATTCGTGACAACAGACGTTTCACAATCACTACTCTCTCACGCGAATTTCCCGAAGTTTCAAGGTCTGCGATTTACAAAATTGTTCAAGAAAAATTAAAAGAAACTGTACTCGAAAAAGACTTGAAAGTTCCTTGAATTTTCTCACACGTTATTACGAAAATGGTGACGACATGCTGAGTCGGACCGTAACTGGAGACGAAACGTGGGTTTTGCATTTCACTCCCGAATCGAAACAACAAAGCATTGAATAGAGACACACGCAATCTCCCGTAAAGGTCAAAGCCTAACAGACTTTGTCACAGCGCAAGATCATGGCGTCCGTATTTTGGGATAGGCATGGTGTTTTGCTGGTCGACTTTATAGAACAAGGAACTACAATAAATGCAGAAGCCTACTGCCAAACCCTGAGGAAGCTGCGCAAAGCAATTCAAAACATGAGACGTAGCATGCTCACAAAAGGAATTTTGTTTCTGCACGATAATGCTAGGCCTCACACTGCCGCTCAGACCCGAGCTCCATTGGACTCTTTTGGCTGGGAAGTTTTGGACCACCCACTCTACAGCCCTGACCTTGCGCCGAGTGACTTTCATCTCTTCCGTCATCTGAAACATCACTTAGGCGGCAGCCGTTATGACGATGACGACAAATTGTAAACAGCCATGAATTCTTGGTTATCACAGCAGGCGGCAAGTTTTTATGAAGGTTTCCAAAATTTAGTTGTGCGATATGATAGCTGTTTTTTGAGCTGTGTAAGGGCGGGCATTCTCATGGACAAACACAATGCCAGATGTCAGAAGACCACGATGCTTGTTTCGAATCGCTTGTCGTAGCCGTTTTAAGGTTTCACAATAAGCTGCAGCTGTAATGGTCGTACCACGCTCCATAAACTCAACGAGCAAGATGCCCTTAGCATCCCAAAAAACTGTAGCCATCACTTTTCTCGCTGAAAAGGGTTGGCGAGCTTTCTTTGGCTTGCTTGGCGAAGCGGTATGACCCCATTGCATTGACTGTTGTTTTGTTTCGGCATTCACATAGGCTACCCAAGTCTCATCTCCTGTAACGACCCTGTTCAAAAATGTTTCTCCTTCAACGTCGTACCGAGTAAGAAAGTCTATGGCAGAACTCATTCTTTTCATTTTGTGATCATCGGTTAGCACTTTTGGAATCCAACGAGCACAAAACTTGTGATAGCCTAGTTTTTTCTGTCACTATCTCATGCACAAGACTTCGAGACATTTCAGGAAAGTTCGATCTGAAAGTTCCGAGATTGTGAAGCGACGGTTCTTGCGAATTTTCTCATTCATTTTGTTCACCAAGTCATCACTGACGAGAGAGGGCCAACCACTCCGGTCTTCATCGTGAACGTTCTTCCATTTTAATAAAAAAAAAAAAAACCTATTGACAGACTACACCTTCGCTCATAATGTTTGGGCCATACACAGCACTCAATTCACGATGAATTTCAGCTGCTGTGTAACTTTTTGACCACAGAAATCTTATTACACCTCGCACTTCACACTTGGCGGGATTTTCTATCGCGGCGCTCATGTTTTTACGTTATAACAAAAGAACGAGCGATCGCACGATACTCTCCCTTGCACATCTAGAAGCATACTGTACGGCTGCGCACACCAATGTGAAAATGGCAGCGCTACCCCCACTACTTATCGCGCCACACCCAAACAACGGTTACTTTGTGGACCACCCTCGTATGTTGGAGTGTAGTATTCTTTGTTGTATATATTTGTTATTTTTTCTATTTTGTTATTGGTGTATTTATATTTTAGGTAGATTTTTTTATTTTTATTATTTTTGTGTTCTGGTTGTAGTGTTGTGTTGAGGTTAGGTTTTTTGTGAATTTATTGCATATATTTTTTATAAGGTATTTGTTGTATCCATTTTCTATTGCTATTTTTGTAATGTTATCTAATTCTTCATTTAATTTATGTTTCTTATCCTGTTTGTATTTTATTGCTTTATTTATCATGTTACTGTAAGTGTTAATTTTGTGTGTCCAGGGGTGGTTAGATTTGTAGTGTATTGTGGTGTTGTTGGAAGTAGGTTTCCTGAATACTGTAATTTCTAATTTAGTATCATTTATATTTAATGTGATGTTGAGATGGTTGATTGTTCTATTTGTTTCTGTTTCGACGGTGAATTGTATGTTTTCGTTATATGTATTTAGTTTGTTTAATATTATGATGTGTTCGTTGTGAATGGTAGGTTGGTATATTACAAGTATATCGTCTACATACCTTGTCCATAATTAAATATTGTGTGTTTAGTATAGGTTTAATTATTATTTGTTCAAAGTGTTGTAAATATATTTCTGACACGACTGATGATATGGTATACATCGATTCAATGACTAACTACATTAAAGAAAATAAATACAAACAAATCCCAGACCCAACTAACAAATACCTTAATACAATAAAAAACCTAATAGTCACTCACCGAAATACCCTAAACTATAACAATAAATTAAAATACCACACAAGACTATACCCATTCAAACCATGTGCACCAATATTAACAGGCATACCTAAAATACACAATCCCAACACACCATTTAGACCACTAATAAATTTCACAACAGCACCATCTTACATAATTGCAAAACTACTAGACAAAATAATAAGATATAAAATACATATCAACAACACATACAATATAAAAAATGGATACGAATTAATTAATAAAATAAAAAACATAAAAACAAACAGCAACACAAAAATAATAAGTTATGACATAACTAACATGTACCCTAGCATCCCAAAAGAAGAAACCATAGAAATAATAAAAAACAAACTAATACACAATAATGAAAAAAGAAAACAATAGATAGTATCATTATGCTAACCAAACACATATGTAACCAAAATTACTTCCAATTTAACAATAAATACTATAAACAAACAACTGGACTCCCTATGGGTTCACCCATATCATGTCATGTCAGAAATATATTTACAACACTTTGAACAAATAATAATTAAACCTATACTAAACACACACAATATTTCACTATGGACAAGGTATGTAGACGATATACTTGTAATATACCAACCTACCATTCACAACGAACACATCATAATATTAAACAAACTAAATACATACAACGAAAACATACAATTCACCATCGAAACAGAAACAAATAGAACAATCAACTATCTCGACATCACATTAAATATAAATGATAATAAAATAGAAACTACAGCATACAGGAAACCTACTTCCAACAACACCACAATACACTACAAATCTAACCACCCCTGGACACACAAAATTAACACTTACAGTAACATGATAAATAAAGCAATAAAATACACACAGGATAACAAACATAAATTAAATGAAGAATTAGATAACATTACAAAAATAGCAATAGAAAATGGATACAACAAACACCTTATAAAAAATATATACAATAAATTCACACAAAAACCTAACCTTAACACAACACTACAACCAGAACACAAAAATAATAAGAATAAAAAAATCTACCTAAAATATAAATACACCAATAACAAAACAGAAAAAAATAACAAATATATACAACAAAGAATACTACACTCCCAACATACAAACCAAACAACAAAATAATAAAATATCTTAATAATACAAACCACAAAACAAATTCAGAAAATCATAACCTATCAGGAATTCACAAAATTACATGTAACAACTGTAACGCATTTTACATAGGGAAAACAACCAGATCATTTAAAATAAGATTTAAAGAACATTATAGAGCATTCAAAAGTATCAAATGTTGTAGCACACCTAATAGCACATAAACATGAAATAACAAATTACGAAAATAACTAACCATACTTGAAATAAATAATACCCAATAGAACTAAACTCACTAGAAAAATACCACATATATAAAAACATACACAACAATATAATGAATCTACAAACAACGTATACAGAAGACATACTATTCAAAAACATTATACACAAGACTCAAGAGGAAACGTGTATGACGTCAACAATTACCAACACGACGGACCGAACATCCACACCAGAAAAATTGAAAAAAAGTAATCAGTAATTCGACAATGGTCAAGTGACCGAAAGGTGTCTCATCACACAAGGTAAAATCATTGCACTTAATGGTGGATAAAATTACTTACAATAGTAATATATTAACTTCATATATATATGAAGTTATTATTATTACTATTACTATTATTAAATGGACAACGTGAAATATCAAGTTATATATATATATAATGTTTTATAACTGTCTCTTTAGAAAAAAAAATTATAATACGAAAGTGCACTAAATCATTTTTCACAAAACTAAATAAATCAAATACATTTACCTGTCTTTATTCATACAAAGCAACTGTTTATATATGTAGACAAAAGTTACTTATATATTGAAATTTTTTTTTGTGTGATAAACCTTGAAACATGGTTCATTGCATAATGGGACATGACACTTACAACACCAGAAAGATGTCTTTCCTTTTGGATTTCACACTCCTTTTCGGCTCCTTTGCAGAACACACTTTACACATACTTTGTATATAATGTTTTCCTGGTGTTACTGATATTTTTCCTACAAAATGCTTGGCAGTAGCAAGCCGACCGAATGATAGGTCACTTGATCTCGATCGGGGATGCATGCCCAGGTAGGAATGCTTTTTCAAAACGCATACTGGTGCTGGATAAATAATTAAAACTTTAAAAAAATGTGTACAGAATAAGTTTTAGAATAATGAAAAACTAAAAATGTTAAATAAAAATACAGTTTGCAGAAAAATGGATCAACAATGCAAAAGAAATGAATATGTTGCCCTCTTTCTATAAAAATGAACTATTGTTCAAGGAAGGAGGCTGTGAAAAAATTAATACAAAAGAAATGAATATGTTGCCCTCTTTCTATAAAAATGAACTATTGTTCAAGGAAAGAGGCTGTGAAAAAATTAACACTTTCACTAAACTCCAAATAGTAAAACCAATGAAATTGCTAAACAAAATTTTTGATAGAAAATCTTTCAACCAGTACCTAAATAGTACAGAAAAAGTTGTAAGATTTTATATCATTTACATAGTTTTACAAACACATACAAGTAAAAATTTGTTAAGTTGGTTAGACACAGGTATGAACATGTTCTGTATGGCCTCACTTCAATTTGAGGCAACACTCGTACCGTTCTTGAAGGTTGTGTGTCATTTTAGGGAATAGGGGTTATTTTATGCTCGTTATACACATGGTTATTTTTTCCCATAGCTAAACGATGGTGGTCGGTGGGTCATCCCAGAAAATCTCCTCCTTTAACACTCCCCAGAAGTAAACATCAGGTCGTGTAAGATCAGGGGAGTGGGTTGGGTAAGGAGAATTTGTTATAAGGAAGATGAGGTGGTTGCCATAATAATGAATGAGAAATTCCACCTGTATAAAATATATTATTATTATGTGCTTTACAAGTGATATTTTCATAGCGAAATATGACTCAATTGACAAGAGGAATTAATTTGCACCAACAGGATTACTCAGATTAAAAATCATTTAATTCACAAAAGGTAAATTCAAAAGGTTATATTGAAAACTTTTTTTTGTCTCAAATTCAGTGTACTATCTTTTCCTACCATAAATATAAAACAACAATGTTACTTTACAATATTACATAACAAAAACCATAATCTAGACATAAAAAAAGAGCATCATATTTTCATTAAACCTTTTGGAAACCTTGATTAAACACACTTACGGAAACCCTCTGACTTTTGGGAAACTAAAACCATCATCTTGCAAACTAAAATTTAAAAACGGACTTGTAGTTGAAAACAACAGTTTTGTGCAGTAATACCGATATCACTAAAATACACTGCTTAATATTATTTTTTTCTATTTTCAATTAACAGAAGGAAGGCAAAATCCAATCAAAGAAAATATATAAAAGAAATCAAATTTATTTAAAATTGAATATAATATGTATAATTTTATTTCTATATATTAAGATAAATATTGAAAACATACACCAACAGACATTATTTTACAAAATAGTTAACTGTAATATTGCAAAAAAAATATTACTACAGAAAATATGACTAATAAAACGGTACAATTTCACAAATATGATTTAAAAGTTGAGCTTTATATCATTTTTATTAAATACATTAAAGTAGGTCAGAGAGAATTAAATAAATAGTTTTTACATTAAATTTATTTCTTTTTATAACTGTTTAATAACTATTTTAATTAGCTAAAATGTAAGAAAAAGCAATAATATTTCAGTATTTAATTTATATAAATTTGTTCTTTAATTAATTATATATTACTAAATGTATTACTTTTTTAAGTACTTTATTGCTCATAAATAATTGCTAAATGTAGGTTTTGTTATTGATTTGAGTAATAAAACACTAAAAAAGAACATTGATGCTATATTATTTTCATCAGTGAAATTATATATATTATACATAATACAAATTTTCTTTAATTAATTATTCATATACAGTAAGAAATCCATATACAATGGCATACTGAACATACATATCATGAATTTAAAGTAAATTTACCTTAATAAATATTGTTACTTTGGCGAAATTTTGAGTTTTTATTAAAATTACATTACTACAACTTATATTTAAATTTCTATAAATCTGATCAAAATCGTACATTAAAAAACAAACATTTGCAGTAAAAATTGTTGGTCATGCCATGATTAACTACATAAGGTACTCATTATTTTATGCGCAATAAATCCTCAAGTTTTACTCATACCAATAAATTTGCTGAAAATAAAAACAGTAATTTACTGTTCTTATTAACAACTGTTAAGGTAGAAGCTTGTCTTATAAAGTCTATGTGTAATAAAGTTTAAGTGTAATTCTTAAAATTTTATAGAAGACAGAAATTTATTAGTAAAATATTTACTTTGAAAATGAATCTTAATTTATTTGTTCTAAGTTATACCAGTCAGATCATGTTTCTCGATAGAAACTTTATCGTATTACAATTGTTACATTAAATAATTAAAAAGTTTAATAAACATAATAGTATATCTTTATCAAATGTGTGCATGAATAAAAATGTTTTGTGCGTGTTTGTGTTAAGATTAATGATTAAAAAAACATAAATTATTATTTTTTTAATGTTTCATGTTTTTTTATGAATTTGTAAGATTTTATTTTTCAAAATAAAAACATATTACAAATTCAAGCATATTTCACATTTTTGTAGTATTTTTATGCTTGATACAAAATTTATAGTATTTTAACTACATATACGAATATTTCCTATGCATAGAAGAATTACAGGTTAAATTTTATAAGCCGGAACTTAGGGCCTGCGGGAAGAGAGTGTGTGGAGGTCGTTTTTAAAGACATCGACCCATGGACTTCTGCTGACTTATATGGTTGACTCATTATTCTGTTAATTATAAATACTTTTTAATGTATAGTACAAATAACAACAAATGTAAACAGAGCATTCATAGAAGCATGCTAGTAGGATTGTCTAAAGGTTGAGACGGGTAGACGACGATTTATGGCGACGATGAGGGACGATGACAGTGCCTGATATTTACTAGATGACGAATACACAATTTCTACCTACAGCCAAGTGGCAGCTTATAAAATTTGACCTATACTTATATTTCATTAATTTTTTGGAAGTTATAATTTTAAATATCTTAAAGTAAAATTTTCTTTAAAACTATAAAGACAACGTATAATCTAATAGAATAATATAAAATAATAACAAGTAGTAATAAATTCATAAACAAAATAAGAAAATAGAAACTCAGTAAGATTACGAAACCAAGCTCTGATATATTATAAATAAAACATGATATATTATGAAATGCACATTATTATAATTATTGTGTTTAACAAAAACATTCTTCCACATGTGTCACAAATTTAGCCCTTCAACATGGTTAACTGTAAATAATTTTCAAGCACCTATTGCAGTAGCTTGACCTACAACATATTATATTAATTAAGAACATTAACGGCCATGACTAATATTTATAAAGTTTTGGTCTATAAACTAGAAAGACATAAAAACAACAATATAATTTGCAACTATTTATGTTAATATTTTAATGCTTTCAAACATTTAAATAAACCGCCTATAACAGAAGTTATGTTTGATATGTTCTTATTAATCACAACCCAGTTTCTCCGAATAGAGGTGAATAGATATATTGCTTTATATATAAACAAAAATACAGTCAACTCCCGATTATCCGGGATAATTACCAGCAGGGCATTCGCGGATAATGCGAAATCACGGTTAAAACAAATACCATAATATCCACAGCCCTACTTCTACCCAATGACTGTAAAAACAGCTGATAAATAGTATCGCCTCCTGTTGTCCCGTCACTACTATACAGTTCGTTTTGATCAGAAGCAACGCATAGACTGACCACTGAGGAAGGGTAGTGTTTACGTTCGACTCGAGCGATCGCGTAATTCCGCGAATTCGGCGTTCGGATTTATTCTCCGAAAAACGCCTGCTCGCGCTCGGTGTTATCGCACCTCCATGCATCACGTTCGATGTTTCGATGTGCTCTGATCTGATTGGACGTTGGAGGTCAACGCATAATTAGGGATTCGCGCTTCATAGAACCGCGTGAATTTATAAAAGGACAACAAGAAATATAACGTAAACTCAGACATGCTGACCGAAACTCTGCCCGCGAGTGCGCGTCGCGGGGAAACAGGTAGGAAGGATTTAGGACACGGGGTGGCGACTGCGGGCGAGTTGACAGTCTATAAATTATTCCGTAAAGGTTACTCTATGCCCCAACGACCGCCCGCGCTCGCATTCGTCCGCCGCGTTCACATTTGACTCCTCCCGCCCCACTGCTTCAAGTGGAGCTGACGATCCCGGTTGATCCGCAACCCGGTTGATGCGATCCCGGATAATCGGGAGTTGACTGTATGTACAACTGAATGTAAAACAATTTTTTGCAATTGCGAAATCTCTAGTTCATGTTTAAAATTAATTTACTTTTATATTTCAATCAGTTTTTAAAAAAACTAATTTTACTTACTGATTTTGGTTCAATTTTATCATGTATTTTAGTCCAACCGATGACATCATAAAAAAAAATCTTCTAAAGTCAGTTGTCTATCCAATAAAATGAGGTGTTGAAGGGTTAATAGCAAGACTTAAGGATTAAACACACCAAATCACAAACAATTGAAAATAAATATTGACTTCATATTCATTTACATCTTTATACATTTTGAATTCTATTTAATATCTTTGAATTAAAGTTACATTTTATAAAACTTAACACTTTAGGTTGAATATGAGTATGAACAATTAATTACAGTTTCAAATAAACAAAATTCATGTTATTACATCATCCACAGAAAGTAAAATTAAACTCATATAAATTAATTATTTCTGTACAATTTGTAATAAAATTAAGATATTGTGATTTTTTAAAGCAAAATTTTAAAATATTCAAACAATTTATTGAATTGTAAAAATTTTAAAACCTCACAATATCATGTCAATGATTTCTGATATAATTAAGATAGTTTAGTTTATACAATTGCAAGGGAAATACTATATCTTATAGGACACATTTTATGTTAAAAGTTAGGCCTTTTGGTGTTATCAATGTATAATTTAACTATAGTAATACTGAACAATTGGTAAGCTATAACAAACCTGTTGTGAAGGGTGATTCAAAGAGAGCTCCGACTTTTAAACAGCTGGTAAATGTTTGACCTCGTTTCTACTTCTGGGAACATTCCCATTGTTCACACAGCTGGTATTTCTTTTATTCCTGGATTCTGTGTCTATCCATGCAGAAGTTTACTTGTGTGTTACAAGTCTTAACAGAGTGGAGAGAGCTATATCGCTACTGTCAGGCGACTTCACGGTACTATAAGACATAATGAAGCATCAAATGAATCAACAGCTCGCAGACTCACCAAAAACTTCTTTCAGACGGGTTCAACAGTCGACCTTAAAGTCCTGGATGTCGTTTTCTTCCTGAACGGAACAGAGCATTGCGTCGGTTAGTGACCTGTGGCTGTTAGTCCAGTGAAATCAATACCACGCCATTCCCAACAATTGAGTTTAAGAGGTTATTCTGTGCAGAAAATTCTTCGGTATGATCTCCATTATCACCCCTATAAAATTCAGTCAAGGCAACTTGAGAAAGTGGCAGACCATTGGAAGAAACGATAGTTTGTTGACTGGGTATTGAGAATTTCATGGTCAGAGTGGTTGCATGCCAGCGTAGTAGAGGAAAACAAATGCATGACATCATTTTCCATACATGAAATCTGAAGGTTAGATGAACATGTTAATGTATTCAATTTTAGTTTTTCATTAAAATAAATCTCTTAATTTGATACATCAAAACCGACACTCTTTTTTAATCACCCTATATTAATAGATAAAACAAAGTTTTTAGTTCCGTAGAGATTTTACTTGAACTTAGAAATAAATCATAATATATTTTAATTTATTTTTATCTACTTAATTACAGTATAAATAAACTAAATTTCAAATTACACTTAGATGATTTCTGATAAGGTTAAAATAACACAAAATAAATAATATATATAAAACGAATATATTCACAATATTTTAAAATTAAATATTAGGTTATTTAGTAAACCATGAGGTATAAATACATCTAGGTATCTAAATAAATTACAATTTTTCCAAATAATGGCATGAGTGTTGACTATAATAAAACAAAATATACCATTTTAAGCTCAAACAGCCTCTTTCAGTCTTTGTATATGTAGGCGAGTACCTGAATAAGTTCGAATAAAATACTAGCAAAAGATTACAAATTATCTGTTTTTTTTAGTATGTCCCTTGCAAAAATAATTTTTCTAAAATTATATTTTTGGCAGTGATCCAAAATGCTTATCCTTTGCTTTCTACTACAACGGTATTCAGACCTTTAGATCCAATTGTTGTTTTAAATTGTTCTGGTATAGGACATTCAGTCTGAAAGAAAAAGATAATACATAAATTATGTTACTGAAACAATGCTAGACTTATATTAAGATCAGATTATATATTTCATACTGATTTTTAAAAAAAAAATTATTTTTTAATGTCATTTTTATACATTATACTTTTTACATTTATATTATGCACTAATAGTATTTAAATATTTTAATAAAAAGTCTGTAGTAACAGTAAAAAATAATAATTTAAAGGTTACTAAAAGATAGTTCTAGTAGTTTTAGATTACATGAGCTTTAAATGTGGTCTCTTTTTTAAAGAGTAAATTCATACTTTGCTCATATTCAATGCTAGAATTGGTAGACGTCACGATGATATAGATATTTTACATCCACAAATACATATACACACAAAGTTATGATAATATATATAATCAATAATATATGGAAATATTTTGGTAAAAAAACCATACTTACAAAGTCACCATTTCCTTTAGGAATCAATACATTCATTTCTGAAGATTTAGAACTTACGATTTCAACATCTAATGACTCAGGACTCAAATACATCTGGCAACCATCAGTTTTATCAATTGAAATTGTTGGTACTTTACCTAAAACCTACAAAAAAATGTATATAAATCTCTGCTAAATTAAAGAATTATTCATGACAGTAACAAAAAACAAATATTGTTTAAGAAATGCTCATTATTTAGTAGAACTGAGCAAACTACGTTTATATTCCAAGAACACATAAACAACTAAGGAAGACACTTGAACAGCAAAACCAATACAGAGAAACAAAATATAACAATAGAGGGTCACAATTACATCAACACTTCTCCGAAGTTCAATCTTTTACATAGACAAGAAACTAAACTCAAATCTAAAAATGAAAAGGTCAAAATTTGATTAAACGCATTTTAAATAGCCCCCAATATTGATATAATTTCTATAATGAGATTCAGGACTAAAAGATCCAAAGGAATCACAATATACAAGTTCGGCAGGTCTTTTCATTCTAGAAATGATTAGTATTCCAATTTGTGTTTTCTTGTTTATACATACTTTCATATCAAGTAAGCAAAAATATATAAACAGATAAAGAGATTAATTAATAATTTTTTATCACACAAAATAATTAATGAAAATAATGCATACTAACAAGATTGGTTGATATATAGATTTATCATTAAATATAAATAAAACTACAATTTCTTCCAGCAGCTAGCTAAATGAAGCATATCTCTTGTACCACCGGCTTTATTTCTTCCTCAGTTCCATCTACCCTTCAATGCAAGTCTTCACACTTCCTTATAACAGGAAGTTAACCCTGATTTAAACACAGTTTCCATGACCTGAACCCTAATATTCAGCGGGTTATTTGCAGTACTATAAATGACAACATATACAGGTATAGTACTTATTTAAAGAAGGAAATCAAACATTGTTACTAATCGAAGAATTAAAATACACTTAAATAAGATAAAATTTAAACAGAAACGTAAACTCATTATAATAACAATTAAAATATAATATTTACAGATATGCAAACTCTACAATACATTTGAGTAATATATATTTTAACATTTTACTACAAACGCAGAAAGTGATTTACATTTTGTTTGCTTCAACTAAATACAATGCAAAAGCAGAAACAGTTTAGTAAATTACATTTCTAACAATTTTTACTAAATTAAACTAACGTTTATATATTTATAAAAGGAGTTTCATCTGATGTTGCGATTCTCTAGATTTGGTGTACCACTGGTATGACAACTCCCATCTTCTCAATTCGGAATAGTTGCAATCAGGGGGGAGGGCCTTAATTATTTTGGTGGTATAACAATCATTGAAAGATTGTACCAGTGATACACCAAATCTAGATAACCTGCTAACGTGAACATCAGATAAAACTCCTTTTACCTTCCCCCTCACTTATACCATTTTTAACAACACCATTTCCCTTACTTCTGACAGACTATTAATATCTAGTTTCAAATAGGCCTAATCAATATTTTACAAATAACATATACTAATATATCATAAACTATAAATCTGTGCACCTGTGACATTTGGATATTTATACACGTCTGTGGTTCATTTCAGTCTTTTCTTTTTCTGTTTTTTGATTGATAAAGATCATTGTGTGATTGAAATATTTCAATAGTGTGATAGGTTTTTTATGTGTCTCATTGTGTTTTCTAGTACATCCTAAACTACCAGACCCTGATGCAGAGAAACCACACAAACTTCCTCATGGCTCCTTCCCATGCAATAGACCTAGATGCAAGACATGTCCAATACACCCCTCAGCAAATAGTTTCAACAGCCAAACAACAAAAATGGTCTTCAAAATACAGGACCATAATTGTACATCGAAAAATGTCATATACCAGCTACAATGTAAATTTTGCTCAGCACAGTACATAGGCCTGACCACGGATGGTCTGAATATCAAAATGAATGGCCACAGACATGATGTTAAAATTATGAATATGGATAGGCCAACAGCTCAACATGCTGCGAGTCACAACATCACAACTTTTGATGACTGCTATACCACAAAAATAATTAAACCACTCCCCCCTGATCGCAATCCCTCAGAACTGAGAAGATGGGAACTATCATACCAGTGGTATACCAAGTCCAGAGAATCCCCTAACCTCAACAACAGATAAATCCATTCACTTTTTTTCCTAATAGCCTCATCAGACGTCTCCAATCTCTTTTCCCCTGACAGACTTATATAAACTATAATCACTCATATGCTCATAGAAACAATACATATATCTTTAATCTGTGCATCTGTGACATCTGATTTCTACACAATCTGTGATTACAACTTATATTTATTTTATTTCATTCTCTCATATTTATTTTGGTGTTTTCTCTTTGATTGACAAACACCACTGTGAGGTTGAAATATATCATTGGTTAAGTGCTTTTATGTGTTTCTATTTCAAGACTACAGAGTGGATTCTTACCAAGGTAAGTCTGTCAGTCTCCTAGTCCAAAAAATGTAAATAATCTTTACCAACCAAAACTAACCTAAACTTCTCCCACTACACTTTTTCTTGTGAACCTGACCAGGTTCATCCTCGAGAAGAACAACTTTCAGTTTGAGGGGAGGAACTACCTTCAAATAAAGGGAACAGCAATGGGTACCAGAATGGCACCATCGTACGCAAATCTGTACATGGGATTGTTGGAAGAAAGTTTTCTAAAGACACAAACACACCAGCCATTATGTTGGTATAGATATATAGATGACATCTTCCTAATTTGGACACAGGGTGCTTCAACACTTGAAGCATTTTTAGACAGCCTGACACAATTCTCCACACTTCAATTTACCTGGGAGAAATCTACATCAGCCATCACCTTTTTGGATGTAGAGGTAACACTCCAGAATGGAAATATCAACACAGGAATTCACATTTATTTTATTTTATTATTTTTTTTTTTTCCTTCCTAAGAGCCTTAGACGTCTCCATTCTCTTTTCCCCTGACAGACTTATATAAACTATAGTTACTTATATGCTCATGGAAACAATATATATATCTTTAATCTGTGCATCTGTGACATCTGATTTCTACTTTACACAATCTGTGATTACAATTTATATTTATTTTATTTCTCCCATATTTCTTTTTGTGTTTTCTCTCTGATTGACAAAGACCACTGTGTGGTTGAAATATATCATTGTTTAAGTGCTTTTATGTGTTTCTATCTCAAGACTACAGAGTGGACTCTTACCAAGGTAAGTCTGTCAGTCTCCTAGTCCAAAATATATATATATCACTTTATATACAACCTTATATCACAGTTGAAAATCCTAGAATAGTTTTAAAATATTTGTATTGAGTGTCTTAGTTCTAAAATATATGCATTGAGATCTTATTTCAAGACCAAAATACAAAAAAACTAGTCTCCCTTTCAACAAACAATAACCTATAAAGACTAGAACTATAGAATGAAAAAGAGCATTACTTACTAATACTACAACTATACATTGAAAAACTGATATATTTGAAGATGAATAGTTTTCACATACAAAACCATTTACATATACAAAACACTTGACAAGTTTTATGGATCAATTAACAATATGAAATTACCTGCATTTGAACAGACTGACAGTTAACAAACTCAACTGATGATACTAACGAGTCACAGACAATAGCAGATTTTCGACATGAATCGAGAAAAATCGAGTTTATTTTTCCTTTAACAGTTAATGTCGAGTCTTGACAGCCGTACATGTACACTACATTGTTCATTTCTGCACCGTCCACCACTAATGTATGATTTCCTTTTTGGTGTTCCTGAAAAATTAGAAATGATGAAAATGTCCTTTTTTACAACATATAATTATTATAATTTTAAACTATTAATGAGCCATTCTAGAAGCTAACCCAAATACAGTCCACATGTTACCTATCAAGGAAAATTGAATGCATTGTTAGAATCTTACCTTCCATATTTGCTTCTATCCAATTACTGTATTTCTGTATGTATTAATAAAAGCACACAAACCTTATAAGAAAGAAATTAGGAAAGAATAAAAAATTATTGAAAAAAAACGTTTTTCTTTCATACAAGATAAAACCTACACCAGTACATTTAACTATAGGAAAGACTAATGATTTTATAATGTTTTAATTATTTTCAAGATAATCACAGATGTCTGTATTTCCGATGAGTCAATCTCGTAACAACAAAGAATGACACTACTGATTTGTTTTTGTCTTGAAAATGTGCAAGATAATAGAACGTTCCAGATGATAGAATGGCGTATAAAAGAGCTTTTACTGTATTACTTATGGCGCAATAAAAAAAAAAACAATCGGAACCATTTCTGGTCCCATTGTCACTTTTATCCAATAAGTTTATCTTGTTTTTCAGAGATTCCTATTCATAATTTAAAGATAAACTTTTTGTCTAGCCTATTACGTTTAAAAAGAACTTTCAAAAGGCTTACCCATATGGCCAAGATATTGACTAAATAATCATTTGAGAATATCATGTAGGCATATAACCTAAAAAAATTGAAAACTGATTGAAAAATCGAGAATTGGAAGACAAATTTTAGAATCAGAATCAAAAATTTTGGGAATTGGCCTATCCCTACTTAAATCATTGTCAAATAATTTTATTTTAACTTTAAAGGTATACTCAGGCATAATGTACACTGAGGAAATTCAGTAATCTTATCCCATTCAAACATTTTCGATACATGTAGTTACACAAATCATTTACATTATAACGTATTTACACTCATATTATATCTCTAAGACTGTTTGTATATACTTTGAATATGTATAATTTATATTCCTTAGGTCACAACTAATTTCCACTGTGTGACTGACTATAAAACAATTTACAAGCAAATTTTGTACCACAAGTAATATTGGTAACACATCTCTAATAATGGTAGAAAGTTAAGCCTTAATACTCAATACTCTGTCTAGCCTTGTCATTCTGCTGACCATGCAGTTTCCCTTTTCTACCTTATTTAAGTTTATATTGGGTCACACTCTTGTTCTGCACTAGAAAAATAGTATAAATCGTGAGCTTGAGTTAAATTGATCTTTCAAATAAAACAATAGTATTAGAAATATTTATGCTATTCATAGACTCTAGACCACAGGTTCCCAAACTGTTCCCCTTTTTAAAGACAAGTCAGGAGAGCCGTGAGACCAGTTGAGGAATAGTAAGATAAATTCTCATTTAGTTTTTCACAAGAAACATGATATAACATTTCAAGTTTTAATTTGCAAGGTAAATTTCAACTGATAAGAGGAAAATCTGTTAGTGAGATGGATGAGCTTGAATGTTTTTCACTACCTTGCATATTTGATGTCACATTTTATTAAAGGCACAACCCAAGTCATTAACAACATCAAGTTTGTTCCTTTATTTTAACAAGTATTGAAAATGTATTTTCGCACAAGTAGGTGCCTGAAAAAAACAAGTATAACCTAGGAGCTGCCTGTGATACACTTAAGTGTTTTATCCAAAATGAAGATTTGTAGTCATGCTGTTGCTACACTGAACAGCAAACATTCATTTCGCGTCACTCTTGTGCTATCGGGAGGCTTTCATTTGAAGAAGAAGGGGTGTGATACCAAAAGATTTGGGAACCCCTGCTTTAGACCAAAATATTGAAATGAGATATGTTTAACATAAACAAACATAATTTTGACTAAAATTCTTATATAATTTTTTCTAATAAAAAATTCAAAACTAATTTCCATCCAAATATTCAAATTTCCAAAAAAAGGGAACTGAATTTCAATGCTAAATATAAATTATTTAGGGTTAATTTAATTATGATTTTTGCATTAATATTATTTTAAAAATTATTATTCTAATAATATGTTCTTACACCACAATACTTACCACCAACCATTTTTTACCATCTCGAGTAAACACTGGAGGTTTGTTAGGAGGTGGAGCTTTAACAGGGGTTACAGCAGGAGCCCCCGTACTAGCAGGAGCTTTGAAAGGGGCAGGACCAGAACGAAGACCAGGATTTTTATGTGTCTGCATATCTGATGTTACTTTCTTAAGACCTATAAAATCCAATAGTATTATAGCAAAATTGGAATAAAGAAAAATTTTGTAGTAAAAACGCTTAGTAATGAGTGTTTATGACCTAAGGATAAATAAAAACTCCTTCAAAAAAAATTTTTAATATTAAATAGAACCCATAATAATTTTTTCACAATAAAATTCTGATTACACTTATATTTAGTGTTTAGAGTTTATTAAAATATAAATTTGATAATGCTGGTCAAGTACAACAACCATTTGTAACATCAGTCAACCTGTTATAATTTTTGTTGTAAAACCATTACACAACGTTTTAAAAGTAAAAAAAAAAAACAACTTTTATTATCAAATGAACAGTAATTAATAGTTATACATAAATTGATATTATGAACATAAATATCTAAATACAACCATAATAATATATGTATATACATATCCGTATAACATAAAACAAGTGACATTGAATTTGAGTCTTAACCCGGGAATGCTCTCGCTATTAAATTGAGAAACATTTTTAGTTGCTCTGAAAGAATTATTTTGTCTTTTCGTTGTATGGGACAGCTTTTAAATTTGCTTTCTCGAGAATTTTGGCCCGCTACTATCCGAATTTTGAGAAGATAGCTTGATTGAGAGGGCAATTGGGGGTGAGCAAAGGGGCAGGTGTCCCCCATTTTAGGGAGCGCCAACATGTATGAGCGATCATGTGAATGCTGTTAGGAGCAACTTAACGACACGAGTAATTGTGTAACTGTTATTAGGCTAGTTTTTCTATCTGTAATTTTATATATAAATATGTCATAAATGTATTCAATAGATTGTTTTTATATCAATGAAGAAGTTTAAAGCTTAATATAATCCATACAATTAAAATTTATAATTTAAAACACATAATAACATTTAATCACTTTAACAATAGTTTATGACTATAGTTTAAAGAGTATGTGTGATTTTTATTGAGTTTGTTCTTTGACACTATCGAAAACCTGCCTTTAAAACCATCACCGCTTGACCCGACATCTCCAAACAGAGGACACTGATGAAGATCACCACATAGCGATAAAAAACGCTCTGTCTCAGTAAGTTTTCACAAATTTACAAAATTTAAAGTTCTGATAGTCATAAACTATTGTTAAAGTGATTAATTAAGATTCACCAAACGTAATGGACTACAAAATGCAAGAATAATAACATTATTACAATTGTTAGATTTGGCCTAACGGCACGAGAAATTGCATGAGTTTCCATAGTTAATAACTAGTAGTTATCTTAAATGAAGTCATACATTTTTTCCCTTAATTCTACCCCCTATTCGTTAATACTAATTAATTTTTATCAACATAAATACCAAACATTCCTACAAAGAATATATACCATTCTTTAAATTTAATATTTCAACAGCATATTCTCCAAAATATGTGTGTACTCATTTTCTTAGTTACAGAACACTTTCTTAATTCTAAATAGAGATAACCATCACTTACACAAATAACCTGTTTATGCAATATATAGTTTCTTGAAATTATTCCTTATAAATGAGTGTTACAATGCAGTTTGTACAGAACTATTAGTCCCAAAAAAGAATATTTTAGTGCGTTTGTCACATTTTATTGACGTAAGGATAATATCAGGATGATTTAAACATATTAAACTAATACAAAACAACATTAAAAATCTAATGACAAAAATAGTTGGAATGTTTTCATTGGATCTGAAACAAATTAAAAATTGTAATTAATTTAATGAAAATTAAGTTTTAAGGAAAATTTTTATATTGAAAATTCTAACAGTTTATTAGAGTGGTAAAAAAATCTATTACCAGAAAATCTATTCTTGGTAAAAATCAAGAATCTATTAACAAAATCATCAAATTTTGGTTTTTGTAATTGTTTCAAACAAAATAATAACTAAAATAATAACTAAGAACTGATATTAAAACTATAATGCACTACTATACACAAAAACTAAACAAGAAAATATCATCCATTAAATAAAAATAACAAAAATCTAATGACTAAAAAACTGTGAAACAAGTTTTAACACGAGTTACAGATACTTGTTTCAACATGAACTACTAACAGATAACAGTCGGACAGGACTTCATGTAAATGCCACAGTTTCAACATGAACTACTAACAGATAACAGTCGGACAGGACTTCATGTAAATGCCACAGTTTCAACATGAACTACTAACAGATAACAGTCAGACAGGACTTCATGTAAATGCCACAGTTTCAACATGAACTACTAACAGATAACAGTCGGACAGGACTTCATGTAAATGCCACAGTTTCAACATGAACTACTAACAGATAACAGTCGGACAGGACTTCATGTAAATGCCACAGTTTCAACATGAACTACTAACAGATAATAGTCGGACAGGACTTCATGTAAATGCCACACTCTGGGAATTGCTGACAGCGATTTTTAATCGCAGAACTATAAAAAAAAGTTTTCTTTTAAATGTATAAAAAATTAGTAAAAAAAAGGTGAACTTACAAAGTTTAGTTATGAACTCTAAGATTAGAATAAAACATTTTTATTAAGATCTGCATCGCTAAAGAGAGAATAGTAACTAACTTTTAAATTCAAACAATTTCTTTTATAAACTAAAGTTGATGAACAAATGAAGTTAATTAAGTTGTATAAACCAAAAATTATTCACATTTATAAACAAAAGCCTGTACGTTAATTTAAAAGTAACTAATTGCTTGTATTTACTCACTACGAGTTATATTTTCTCCTTGATTTATTTCTGCAAAAAGTGCAGAACGATCGTTTGAATTATCCAAAGTCAAATCACTAAGAGGAAGAAGAGGTGGGGGTGGTGGTAGACCCCCTGGAGGAGGGGGAGGAGGAGCTCCTCCTGCAGACTTCTTCGCCCATACTAAACCTGTTGTGTGGTACTGCTTGACAAATTTTTGAAGTTCAGTTAACGTTTCAATCCATGCCTTGACCCACTCAGCATGGGCAGCATCCCTATTTAATTGAAAAGAAACAACTATATATGTGCAAATAATAAAGTATATAAACAATATTGGGACACACATAAATTATAATTCTAAAATGGGTGAAAGATTGTTTGATATTTAAGACCTATTAGAGCGTATCATACAAGAACGGTGCTCGTACCAAAACATGAAAACAAATATTCTTTGCATCATTTGTATCGGAAAATACCCATTAGATCGTTCCGTCACCACCAGACACAGTACCGTGCCATGCCCGGCCAGTTTAACATTTATCGGTGAAAGAACGCTTCATGCATGGTACGTGATGCTGTCAAACCCCGTTACTATTCCATTTTGACACAAAAGTAAGATGCTCTTTGCTTGCTTTTAAACAAACACGAGGCCTGGTTTGGAAGAAAATCTGACGACAAACATTTAATAGAATGTGTTTGTCAACATGAGTTTTTGTACAATCTAAGTTTTCACATAAAACAACAATTGTAAGTTAGTTCACAATTCACACCGCAAAATAAAATATAAATGTAAATGAAATCTATAAAGATTAGTAGTACTACTAAAGTAGTCTCCTGTGTTTACTACATAGATGTTCTCTTCCTGACGCGTCCGCAAGATGTGCATCTGCACCCGTTCTATACGGCTATAGTGCACTGTTGATCCGTTATAGTAGTGACCAAAATGGCCCTATGATGGTCACGGTTTGATACGTTCTATTAGGTAAATATCTTTATTGAATTATATAGGAGAATGACAAATTTACTTCTAATATATTTGCTTGGTACAATTTTGAAATTCGTCTAGATTTATTTCTTGTCAAACTACTGCACATAAACTGTGCATGATTTAGGGCGCACGCTCTACTGCGCCAGAAATGTCGCCATTTTTTTGGGAGTGTGTATCTCAACTCCTGAAAGTGAGTCATTTTCGGATTATTTTTTACAGGTTTTCATCTGATTTTATCTTTGCAATTATTCATCTAATATGCGTTGTGAATTATCCCAAAACAAAGTTATTATTTTTTAGCCTCCGACTAGTTATTAACATCACACAGTCATTACTTTATTATTGAATGTTATTTTTAACAAGAGTTTAGCACATGGTAAACTAGTTTGTAAAACTAGTTGTTGCTACTAACTTTTGTTACTCTTTTAGTGAACATTTGAACTGAAGTAATTAAAATTTAGTGACAGTTCAAGTGATGTCCACACCTTACGACGTTATCTACATCTTTAAAGAAAATTTTATTATAAGTTAGTATTATATCGATTTTCTTTGTTCATAGACTCTATGTTACACAAACTCAAGGCAATTCTTGAATTTGTTCCTTTTTAAATTTATCTGTGTGGTCCTCCAGTAATTTATTATATTCTGTTTTGGTGTCAAATTTAAGGGCTGAACGGCACAATATTTGTGGTTTTGCATGATTTTCTTTTATGACTATATGTTAAGGGCTATAAGAAGATAAGTCTGGCATTTTCTTATCTAGTCCAATAAATCTCTTATGTAGACAGTAAATCTGTTTCAGAGGGAATTGTATGACTCTTAGTATGTTTTCTGTTTTAAATGTTATCTGCTTTAAAAAGGCTGATGACAACCTACTAGGTGAAAAAGTTATCTGTATAAAAAGTAGATTTGGTTATTTATACATTGTGAAAATATTTCATTCCGCAATAGTGTGTGACATGAAGTACTATACCACAGTATTTAAAAAATTTTAAAACACCAAACTTAGAAAATGGCCCACAAAAAATATTAACCATATTAGGAGACCTGAATGTGTTACCGTTAAAGTTATAACACAAAAATAGTTAAAACAGATATAATACAATATTTATAGTTTAATTACAATATGATCATTATATATGTTTATTGATCTAAGTTTAAGTTTATTAAATATCTTCATTTTACTTAAAGGTAAAATAAATTTAAAGAACAATAATAATCTACCTATATATAAACTTATATTTAGAAAATATAAATAATACTATATTAAATATTATATACTCAATAATAATATAATTTATTTGTTAGTAATTTTATAGCTGTACTTACTTTTGCTTCCAGTCTTTAAGGACTCTATTAGTATAAAACTGGCCAGCATCGTTCATTTCTTTAACATAAGGCGCTGGAGCAGGACTCTGTAATAACAGGAAAATTATATTAAAATTTGCATAAGTGTAAGATAGATAATTTGCATAAGTGTAAGATAGATAATTTTTTTTAACAAATAAAGGTCCAGAAAAGACAATATACTGTAAATGTAACGTATGTTTTAAGGTTCATCTTGGGTATTTTATGAAACTTCTTATTTTGAAGCTCTGAAATGGGCTCACTTAAGGCACTGACTACATATCATTAAGATGAACAATCCATATGGTTAACATTCAGACCAAAAGAGCTGGTATAGGTGTTACCTTATGTGGCGTTATGTTAATGCTGTTAAACAGTATCCAAAAAGATTGAACGACTAAAGTAAGGAATAGCTCTACAATGGCACACTCCTTCAACTTCCTTAGAACTGAAGTGGCAAACTTTCACTGCCAAAGAGAAATTGATGTTGACCAACTATAGCACATAGTACCATCAGCTGGCCTATGGATTTTGCACTGATATATATATATATATATATATATATATTCTTGATATTTTACGTTATCCATTGTTTTTCCGTTGTACTGACTTTTTGAAGTTAATATATTACTATTGTAAGTAATTTTATCCACCATTAAGTGCAATGATTTTACCTTGTGTGATGAGGCGCCTTTCGGTCAATTGACCATTGTCGAATCACCACTAATAAATAATACAGTTACTAAATTACGGCCTACTGAGTTTGCTTCGATTAAATTCCACTACGTTCAAGTCATGCTTCCTGAAAATGAATTGGCGAGTGTACTTATTTACCAGTAAGTTTTCATAAGCATTAGATAACTAATCATAATATCCTATACAGAGTAGACCCTAGGAAAAATATTGAATATGAATATCTAATACAATGAAGAAATATTCAGAAAACATCAATAAAACATTATCCTATATTAACATTGGCCTATTATATTAACTAAGCTCGATTTATTATACTGTATCCCTTTTATTACCTCATGCAGTGCGGTACCTCACACAGTGCGGTATGCGTAATGCGGTACGATCAGTAAGATGGGGTGGGTACATTCTTGACAACACAACCTCTCAATAACGAATACCTCTCTACAACGAATTTTTTCTCTGGATAATCGACTTCGTTATACAGAGGTTCGACTGTGTGTATATATATATATATATATATATATATATATATATATATATATATATATATATATATATATATATTTTTTTTTTTTTTTCTTCTTCCAAATAGCCTTATCTCTTTTCCCCTGACAGACTTATATAAACTATAATCACTCATATGTTCATGGAAACAATATATATATCTTTAATCTGTGCATCTGTGACATCTGATTTCTACTCTACACAATCTGTGATTACAATTATTTTATTTCATTCTCTCATATTTCTTTTTGTGTTTTCTCTTCGATTGACAAAGACCACTGTGTGGTTGAAATATATCATTGTTTAAGTGCTTTTATGTGTTTCTATTTCAAGACTACAGAGTGGACTCTTACCAAGGTAAGTCTGTCAGTCTCCTAGTCCAAAAAATGTATATATATATATATATATTTTTTTTTTTTTTTTTCTTCTTCCAAATAGCCTTATCTCTTTTCCCCTGACAGACTTATATAAACTATAATCACTCATATGTTCATGGAAACAATATATATATCTTTAATCTGTGCATCTGTGACATCTGATTTCTACTCTACACAATCTGTGATTACAATTATTTTATTTCATTCTCTCATATTTCTTTTTGTGTTTTCTCTTCGATTGACAAAGACCACTGTGTGGTTGAAATATATCATTGTTTAAGTGCTTTTATGTGTTTCTATTTCAAGACTACAGAGTGGACTCTTACCAAGGTAAGTCTGTCAGTCTCCTAGTCCAAAAAATCTATATATTTATATATATATATATATATATATATATATATATATATATATATATATATATATATACAGGTCTGAAATTGTAACAAATGTTACCGGAATGTCGCAGCTAAAAAAATAAATCACAATACTTCACTCGCAAATCTGTCTTTATATTTCTACAAAATCTGTAAATATACTTTCATAATTACGCAATTACAATAACAAAAGTACACTAGATCCACCTCATTAACATTTAACATTAGAAACGTAAACAAATACGTTTTATTGGAACAGACAAAATACAACAATTGGAGAATATCGCATATGTTTTTTCCAATATTTACAAATCTTGTTTTAATTTAAAATATTCTTAGCTGCACCACATTAAGCCAAATAAACATTACCATTAATAAGCATCTAAGGAGAGAAGCAATAATTATTAATAAGGAAATTTATTAGAAAAGAGCAATTATCTAGACAAATGGTTTCATGTTATGTTGGTGGTAACCTACCACTGTGACCCATCCCAATGCAGGGATACTCTCACTGATGGCACTGAGGTGGTTAAAGTATTGCGAAGCTCGATTTTTCTCTCTCAATTCTTGAATCGCTTGAATTTTTTGTGAGGTAGGTTGTAATAGTTGTACTTCTTCAGACTGGCTAGGCTGTGCTCGCTGTTCAGCTTGTCCTAAATACAAAAGCTGAAGCCTAAAAACAAACATTAGAAGATTTATTTTTGTTAACGAAAAATGTTTAAAACTACTAAAATTGTGGTTTGAGGTATTATACTAAATTGTTTTATTACACTACATCAAGCCCTATTAGCTTAATTTTCTGTAAAGCTAAAGGTTAGTCAAATTGAAAATACAAAGTTTTTAATTACTAGTGTATTTAATACCCAAGTTATCGAGAATGTTGCCCACAAATTCTTAAACTTTAAGAGGTTGCATCGTATGGAATAACACGAGAGGCTGCACACAGAGGCTACTTTCAAATAATAAAAAACATTTGTGTATATCGAAATAATAATTATTTTATTTCAAATATTTTTAGAATAAAATATTTTTTTTAATTCTAAAAAATTCATTTAAAATAGCATTATTTTATATTATGTATTTTAAAAAATGAATTACAAAAATTTTGAAAAATAAATTACAAAACTGTATTTTAACATTTGCAATGGTCCTTAAAATGGGAATCGTACAAAATAAATCATAAGTCTGTAACTATATGCATTTCTTCAAGATTGCTGAAGCTGCCATCACCTGTTTTCACTTTATTACCACCTAAATCAGTGGTTCCCAACATTTTTCATTTCACGTACCCCTAAAAAAAAAATTTCCAATGAAAAATACCCCCCAATTCCTTGAGGGGGGTTAAGACAAAGTGTGGTTGCCTGACTGCCTTGTAAGTAATGGGTGGAGCAGATGCAACTGACTGTGGATACGATAATCTTGTGTGGGCCACATGATAAACGGTTCCCCAAAAGTTGCCTATCATCAAATCATAGAGCCATTCCTGCATTTGTATTGTGCACCTAAATCTGGAATGGATGTTTCCCATCACTATACTATTCTGTGCTTTCAGTCGCACACAAACACACAAGCTCCATGCAATTTCCAATCAACAACATATCAACTATCTTATCAACTACTAGTGTAACCTTGTATTTGTTTCAAATCTTAAGTCTGAAATAATTATGTCATTATTTACGCGTACAACCCCACATGTTTCTACATGAGGATATGCATAGCACAGTTTGGGAACCACTGACCTAGATTGAATTGTAAGTTATTTATAAAAATTGCATCCTCGACAGCTTCATCACGCTATCACCATTTTTGTCAAAGTTTTCTAACAAATGTGCCATCTGGGCGCTGGTGCCGTTTTCATTCTACACTAGCTAGTTGATTAGCAATTCTGATAAGGTTACTTTCACTCATTATTTCTGCCAATTAATTCAAGTAAACACATATGTACAAGTGCAGCAATAAAAACAGTAACAAAAACTATCTGAAAATGCACTCGCATAACAAAGTCGCACACAAAGTTAGCTCACTGTATAAACATAACATGAGTGATCATAGTCTTGTAAAATAGGTCGAAGCGCAAACATCAAACTCTAGTAAAAACAGTAATATTATTGAAAAATTATATTATATTTCTTTCTGTAAAATAAGGCAAAAACAATAAATATAATCAACTAACTATGGGGTTGAATTCAATTTTTTTTCATGAGATGTTGCAGTAGACAGTATTAGTAACTAAAATGTAGATTCAAAAAGGGATTTTTGTTTTAATTTTAGTAAGAAATAATTAAACAATAAAGGTTGATTATATCTACCAACATATGAGTGAAGTTTCAGAGCATGATTAGCTATTGGAAGATGGATTTCCATAGTCAGATTTAAGGCAAAAGTTTAAGGATTGAGTTTAAAGTTATTGAAGGTTATCATAAAATTTTAAGTTTCTGCTAGGTTAAGTATTGGTTATTCTAGTATCACGGTTATCTGCCATTCCTAGTTATCTACATTGTGACAGTAACTTTTATGCTGATTAAATACTCAATATAACAATGCTTGGAATGCCAGATAAATGTGACTCAAAATATTATTGTATCTTATTGAGAAGTTAATGCTTTAAAAAACGATACAGGGAGTTATGAAAAAAAATACAAAATGCAGAACATATTTTAATTTGGATAATATAATTGATAATAATAACTTGGAGTAACTGTGGTGTAATTTTCAACTATGAATAAAACCTCTTCAGCCACGAAAACGTTTTTACTAATGTCCGGACAAACATTTTGATTGCAAAGCAATCATATACAGAGGAAATTACTACAAGAGCAACTAGGAAATAAATAAAACGTTTTTGTGATTTAAGAAGTTATATTTGTTTTTAAAATAACTGTAACGTTTTAACGTTACCACCTTGAATGATCAAAAAAATCCACTTTGAGGCAAAATTTAAAATTGATTTTTTTAATTTTTAGAATATCTATGTTCAAAGTGTCTGAAGTGGTTTGCAATAGTGAGCAGGGCAAATTTTGTAGATTCATTCAGTGTGGTCTTCTGTACATCTTTTGAAGTATTGCGTTTTAAATGTCCCAAAATGACAAAAAAAATTGCCACCTTCTAGGTTACAAGCTGTAGGTGATAATTGACTATGCATTTTGACTTAATTCCTTTTTCAATTTTGACTATCACTTCACACTCTCCCTTTATACATCCTGTTCAAATTTTCAATCATTAATAAAATACTTTTATACATCCACTCAAGTTAAAATACATTTTTTAAAAACTTGTAGTGGATGACAAGATGCCAATGCCGTTTCTTCAAATATTAATTCATTAATTTCAGTTTTATATGGGAAAAAACTTTTCACTACGGGATATTTATTTCTTTACATTTGGCTTAAAAGAAGTGATAACTATACAGATGTTCTAACACATAGGTTATGTTACTTTATTTAAATTAATTAAATTATTTAATAAAAAGTAAATAGAATATTTTTTTTATTGACCTTAGTAGGAAATAAATTTAAAAATTTTTGTTTAATTTACTAGATTATACAAAAGTTAAAATGATTTGTAAAAAATAAAAATATAATTGAATTACTTCTACAGGAAAATGTAAGATGGCTGATGTGCTATTTACTTTGTGATGTCTTAAAAATAAGTGCGAAAATTGGAAAATAACAATTAAAACTATAATTATTGCTACTGACCGACTACTGAATAAATCACAAATCTGACCACTTATGGTTTCACAAGAATTGGGGTAATAGAACTTACTACAAAAAGTTACATCACTATGATGGTATTTCCTGTGCCAGTTCCTTTTGTCATTACAAGTGGAACACAATTACAATTGTTCAGCAAAATCCTAAAATATACAATAATCAACATGTGAAGCTTCAACATTTATTTATCTATTTATTTTGATTGTCTTATTTAGATTCACTCAGTTTTCTTTTAATCAAATTTCAACTTATAAGAATTTCCAGACGGTTAGGATGTACACTGGAGTGTTATGCGTCGATGCTGTTTATATAACTTTGTTAATGTTATTTGATTTCATCTTCAACTTAAGCTACTAATTTACTTTTAAACACTTGGGTGTAGTGTTTTGAAGGATGTAATAACTTTTGAAATCAAATAGAAATTTATTGATATGACTTAAAAGTCGCTATAAAAATTCCATTCTGTTCACATGGGCGAGGTCGCTTACCTGACGTAGATATACTCTCTATCAGAGTTAAAGAAAGATGTCCACCAGGGAAATGGGCATGTGAAAGATGTGATTAAGAAAAGGGCATCATGGTCACCTGATACTGGGTTACAGGAAATTATGGCATCGCGTGGGCGAGGTCGCTTGCCTGACATAGACTTACTCTCTACTGGAGGCATAAAAAGATGTCTACTTGTAACTCTTAAAATGGGTGTGGTTGCTTGTCTAAAGTGGACCAAATCTCTAACGGGGTCATAAAAAGATGTCTACTATTGTAACACGCTGAATAATTTTTTGTTACAATTTAGCATGTTGCATAAATATTTGTTACTTCAACTAATGTAAAAATCGGCCTAGTTTAACAGACATATTTGTTTCTAAAAATGTTTTATGACAACATTAGGAAAAAGGATGCCATGATAGACCGAAAAACCAATGAAAAGCCTTTCCTAAACATATAAAGGTGGGTATTCAGTAGCCCATGCTCTGTTACCGTGAATAACTGCATAGGGTGATCTATTCTTCTAGAGAAGCTGCATTTGATCTATTCTTCTACTAGACCCACTGGAGGGGCAATCGTCATAGGCCTGCAATCACTATTGTTTTAAATTTTTTTTAATTTAATTTTCAAAATTTAATAACTAGCGAAAATATTTTATAAGTAGCTTTGTTTTGTTCATTTTTGTATTATCAATATTCAACTACGGTATAAGAGTAGGGCTGTGTAACGTTTTGAAATGTGTTAACAAAGCCATGTAAGTTCAAGTGATCAAAGTTGCCAAGTTATGTTTTACATTTAATATACGGATATTGTTCAATAGATACAAGTCAGTAAACATACAAATCCAGTGCATTGACCTAGCATTGTCTTAACAATTTGTAAAAGACGTGAACCTCTTGTATTTTAATTAATGTTGTTAGACTTGTAAAATGGGAATTTAAAGTGTAATAATTTAAATTGTTTTTTGAAAATACAAAGGAGAATTTTAATGTAACTTGTCTTCTTTAGAACGATTTAGACAGCCAGTCTGCCTGAAATGAATCGTTAAGATACAGTTGGCTGGGAAAACAATTGACCCAGTGAGTCTTTTAAAAGTCTAAAGAATAATTAATTTGTGAATAAAGGTAGGGTTTCTAAATAAAAGTAAAACAAACACCCATTTTCAAAAAAACGGGGGTTACACTATAAGATGTCTACATAAGACTTCAATACAATTGATAGTCTGAGTTACCAATTGGGACACATCTCCTGAAACAACTGTCATCATTAAACAAAGAAGTAAGGGGCACTACAGGCAAGTGCCTCATATTAATATATCTCCAACTATTCAATATGTATAACATTGCTTAACTAATGTACGAGGGTTGTCCAAAAATTAAAGACAGTTTTAATTTTAAAAAAATTTATTCAACAAAATTTTATTTCAACAAAAAAAGTACATGGAGTTGTAAGTACATATAAAAACTATTTTTCAGCGTAGTCCCCGTTAACATCTATGCACTTGCTTAGCCAGGGGATGAGCTTCTTAATGCCTTGGTCATAGAAGTGTCCCGCCTGTGACCGCAACCATTTCTCCACCTCTTCCTGGACTTCTTCATCAGTCTCGAAGCGTTTTCCAGCCAAATGTTGCTTCAGGTAAAGGAAAGGATGGAAAGATGGCTAAAAATGTCCCATTTAAAGGAATCCAGGAGCGCGATGGTGACCGCCACAGTGTGGGGCCGAGCATTGTCGTGCAACAAACAGACTCCCTTGTTCAACCTCCGTCGGCGCTTGTTTTGGATCGCTCTTCGAAGCTTTTTTTAGGGTTTCACAACACCGAGCAGCATTAATTGCGGTGCCATTAGGTAAAAATTCGACAAGAAGAACTCCTTGACAGTCCCAAAAGACGGTTGCCATGATTTTTTTTTCAGATTGTTTGGCGAAATTTTTGGACGCAAGGTGATGTGGAGTGACGCCATGTCATGGATTGCTGTTTGGACTCAGGTGTGTGGTGGTACGTCCATGTTTCATCGCCAGTCAAAACTGAGTCCAAAAACTCCTCCACCTTCCTGTTGAAACGATCCAAAAACTTTTGGGCACTTTCCACGCGATTTTCTGTGTGAACTTCGATCAACATTTTTGGCACCCAACGAGCACACACTTTTTGATAACCTAGTTTTTCCGTCAAATTGTTGATTTACTGACTTCGGGTATCATTTCAGCAAGATCTCGGATCGTCAGACGACGATTTTCTCGAAGTTTTTCTTCAATTTTCAACAACAATGCTTTGTCGACGGATTATTTCTTCCCCTCCCTTCTTCGTCATGAACGATGGTTCTGCCACTTGAAAACTCTGTACACCACTTCCTGACATTGCGTTCATTCATTACATTACCATAAATGGCCTTCATACGTCGATAAATATCGACAGGGTGCAATTTTTCCGTGTGAAGGAATCGGATGACGGAGAACTTCACAACGGCCGGGATTCGGTTCTGGGACATCCATCGCTAACAACTGCCAAGGACACACTAATAAAGGTACAGATGCGCGCTACGCCTTATTTTAGAGGGGAGAGGCGAAGCTACAAGGAAGTGCTGCCACCTAGCGGAATATTTCACCGGTGCGGCGGTAAAATTCAAACGGTTTTTGGACAACCCTCGTAATAATGCATAGCAATCCAATTTCACATTCTTGACACATAGTGTCATTCCAAAAACATTTAGGTTGTACCTCTATAAAAAATATAGATAATTATTTTATTTTTCTGAAAATGCAAAAAAAACATTTAAAACTTACTGGAAAACTTCATTGACTAATTTGGCGTGGATTGCAACCTCGGCACCAATCTTTGCTGACAACTGGAGGTACTGAGCTAAAGGTCCGTGGATGATATCATTGTAAGCGTTAGAACTCATTGTCGATGATGAAGTTACAACTGTCGATGTTAGAGCAGTTTCTGAAACATAATTTATTACATTATTTTGTTGTTACATACCATAGCGTACATTCTTATACAGAATGATTTTGAAATTATTGAAAGTTATGAACTGATTCTATTTTAATTGTTAGCTACCATAATCAAATTAATATAAATGACAAATATGATACAGAGTTACGTAAGAAAATTATGAATTTATGTTTTTCAGAAATATTTTCAGTATCATTCTATCTTTTCTAGCATTGTTCTTCTCTATTTATTAGTTTATGCATTTTAGATATCTCTAATTCTAGATACTGGTTTCTTATATCACAAAGGTGCAACTTTATATCATAAACTCTTTAACTTTAAATCTACGTCAAGCATTCTTTTTTTTTTTACTCCATACATTATACTTCACCACGTATATTTTTTACATTTGACTGGTTCAACTAGTAAAAAAAAAAATGTTCAGAAGTTTAAAAAACTTTAAATGTTACAGAAATATTTAATATGGTTAAATTAATATTTATTCATACAATTTTCAAATATATAAAACAATGACATATACTTACTTCTTCTTCTTCAAACTAAAACACATTTAAAGTATGGTAATAACTTGCATATTGATTACATACACCAATTTATAACTTGTATTTATCCATGATGAATATAATTAAATGTTTTAATATTTTTTAATGCTAAATATATTTGATAATACAGTACATTACAAAAAATTAAATGAGACTAAACAATGAAAATTGATTGGGAAACAAATTTCAAAATAACAAAATTTTTAAATTACAATGGTTATGCATTCCTTACACAGCAGAATACATAAGGTTTCTAATGAAAATGGCTCCAGGGCTACCAACATATAATCGAGCTATGAGTATTACTATTTAGTAATACCAACAACTTTCAAAAAAAAATTCCCTGCACTTTATAACCCAAAAACAGGAACTGGCAGTGGCAAGAAATTAGAGGATATTAAATTGATCAGACAAATCAGTAAAGCTCAGAGTATTACTGGTTCTCCATAGGCATGCTCAATCAGGTGACTTTAACGGATCGGTGATTTTAGTGAAAGCACTAGGTTTGGATCAGACTGGTGACAAGGGATACTGAGACAGCTCTTTATGTGCCAATAACAGGCAGGCATACCACACTAATGATATGATCCCAAACCTCGTTTTTATTATTATTATTTTTTTTTTTTTGAAAGGCTCGCTCTATTTCAGAATAAACTCTTACGAAATTAAAACAAACCACCAAGTGCAAAACAGCATCTACTGTACACATCACTCACACTGTCTTCAAAGCTGACACAAATCAACCACTCACATATGACTTAAATGAGTAAAACTAGTGACAGAGATAAATCAACCAAAGACAGTTGTGGTAAAATATCAGTAACTTTTCCGTCACAAAAGCGACATTTTACCCAATCACAACAGAGACAACCCCCTTCCCCTTCAGTCAACGACACTGCACGATGATCAGCAACGTGAGCTGAGCGGTAAGAACAGAGCCAGTGACGGCGACAAATTAACCAATGGCAAATATTTCATCCAGTGGCAGCAACAAATTAACCAATGACAGCCGTTTCATCTAGTGACTGCGACATTTTGCCCAATCAAAACAGGCAACTTTCAAACAATCCATTGTCACTGGAACTGCCACTTTCCATATTTTGTTACTAGTATCACCAACTACATACAAATATCAGTGACAAGTCACCGTGACAGAAAATATCGACCATCCCTAATTCTCCATACTGCTTCCAATAACACTTTGATTAACCACAACTTCCAAACAATAGAATTTTTGAAATTTGGACCTAGTCATAAGTATTGAACAAAGATTTATGAAATTTCTTAAAACAAATTATTATTGTTAGCATTAACTTTAATATTTAATACTTTAAATAATTTTACAAAATTATTATAGGTAAAGTAATTAATAGGTTGGCAAAACATACATAAGGTAGATTTAAATAAATAACTATCCTTCTAATAAAGTTAGTTTTGCAGTTTAGATTGTGTTGTGTTTACCATCAGTAACTCAGAAATGTATTATGTTATATTAAAAGTATATAGCAAATATTTCTAATGTTATTTAAAAACTAAGTAATAGTTTTAAAATCCAAGTATTTTATTGAAAAACTATAATACACTCTATAATGTTTTATCATTTTACATAACAATATTTTTTTCAACTTTCAGAAAAAACTTAATCTCTGGATGGATCAGTAAAATGTAAGAATGTAACTTATGTACTTTATATAATTCTAAGCTTGCATATTTTATTTTCAAAGCTTGCTATAATGTTGAGCAAGGCTATAAGGCTGTATACAATTTTATCTCACTGTACAGGTATGCATATATAATGTTAGACTTGTCAGTATAGATTTTTTTTAAAAATTCTTTATAAGCGTTTAGTTGATATTTCAGGCATATTATTTTTAAATTCATTTTATCAAACCTTTTCTATTAATTTAATTTTTGTATAATGCCTACTTCATGTTTTTTTTTTATCTTGTTGACATGCAACTGCTGTCCCTTCGATGTATTTCCTGGAATTCAGGATTAAATAAAAGTAACGGACTTTATGGACTTGGACACTTACAAAAATCCTGATCCAAAATTCTTAAAAGTCTAATCACAACTCATTACAAATTATTTTAAAACTGAAAACACATGTGCCTGGTTATAATATCGTGATAAATGTCTTACTCTTTACTGGAGATGAAACAATGAGGATCATTAGGCAAGTTATTAACACGCCACAACAGATTCAATCAGTTTGAATTGAAGGTAAGTATAAAACCTCAAAGGAAGATTAATCAATTTTGTTTTGTTTTTAAAATTTTCTAGTTATAAAATATACTTTTAGTTGCAATAAATACACAAACATTTGATTATTGGGCCTTTCAACCACCGGCTGCAATACAACTTCAGCTCAACTTGTTTAGGATAGTTAGAAAGAAGTTGCATTGCTTGCATTTTGTCCAGATGCAACTTACTTTTAACATACAATCAAGACAGTAGTACTGTTTTTATCAGTATGCCTCAGAATGGCAAGCCACGTGCATCCTACTGGTGTCGTTGCGTACTAGTAAAAAAACGTAGATTTTTGGTGCATCCTTACATTACAACAAGTCAATTGCACTGACTTTTTTTTGTAACACAAGAACTTGCAAAAAAAGCAAAGTTGAGAAGCTTTTATATATATAGAATGTCTAGGAAGGTGTCTAACAAGCCGGCCCAAAAACATTGTCCATTATTCAGAAAGAAAGCGTCAAAAAGATGAAGATTTATCTCAAGTGCTCACAGTCTGTTATAGCTAATAATCTATCCAGTAAAAAATACTAAAAGTTTAAAATTGATCGCACAGTAGTCAGCATGCAACTGACGTGTTAGTTGTTTTGGGGTTGGTTGTTAGAGAGTTGATCTTAAGTCGCCTTGCAGTTGCACCAGTGGACGAGGTTCAGTGCAATAATACTTGTCCAACTATAAGAAAAACTCCTGACATTTTTTAAAGTCAGCTTTGCAGTTGCATTACGCCGGTTGACGAAGGGCTTTATTGTTACTTTATAAATCCCGATACACAGATGCCCTATGTTTTAAATATATTCAAGTAAATTTACAACCAAAGCCATTATCTTTTATAATAACATTCCTAATAATCATGTATTACAAAGAAATTAACACAAAGCCAATTAACATAAATGTATATACCAATTCAGATAATATTGAAACCCATGCAAAAGGATAGAATAAAGGTTAGAATACCCACTGCAAACAGAGTTAGTATTAGAGGACTGGCCAGAAGAACTGACAGTTTGTTCCAAACGAGTCGTTACGTTCTCCAGGCGAGTGAGAATAGAATGGAGTTCAGCAGCTGGAGACACTAAAGCATCCCCACCTAAAACATTGTAAGGGAAACTGATGTCACCTCAAATACAACAGCAAACAAATCTTCTACCTTCAAAAGAGTACTACGCATTTATATTATATCCAAAATACAAATACTATTCAATCAGAAAACATAAAAAGCAAGACTTTTATATGAAGAGTCACAAAATAAAGCAACCAAAGAAATGTACACAAGAAATAAAACACTGATATTAAAACATTTTGTAAGAGCTGAACGCCAAAGGCATAAGGAAATTTTTTCAAGTAAAAAAATAATACCAACCAAAAATAAAAAATTTCATGCAAACCAAATTCAATATTTTTTAAAGAAAATATTAATGTTTAAAATACAAAAACATATAAAGCATCAAATTACATGATTTGCATTATAACATCTTGCTTATATAATTGATCCTTCTGTGTGAGAATTTACGATTGAGGTAAAAATTTGTAGCACCAATAGTACTCTCCCTGGAGTTACTTAGGTTAACCTTTATAACAGTCAGTTGAAACAATTGGGGCAGAATTACCTAGGGAAAAAGGCAAAGAAACAGCTACCTTTATGATATTTCAATATATAGTATATTGCACATTCATAATATACATATCTTGTTTACTTGTTATACAAGTATACTTTGAAGGGAGAATAGCATGTACTCATTACCATAATATCGCTATTAATGTCACTATTTAAGGTAGTAAGAAAACATGGTAATACAGTACAACCTCTCTAATTCGTCACAGTAATAACAAACGACGTCTGCAATGTCACGTAGTGCAGGCACCATCAGATTATTCAGATACCAGATATGAGTCATTCGATTACTGAGAAAATCTCGCAACAGAAAATGAAGTAACTTATAGGAAAGTAGACGAGAAATTGGGTGGTATGAGAGACAAAAAGAAGCAGAACTAACAAAATTGACAGTATTAAAAATAACTCGCAGGCTAGCAATACAAAAAGAAAAGAATTATTTAGAACAAAAGAGAATGACAGAATTTTTTTTAAAAACTAAAGCGTAAATGGATTTAACATACCGTATTTTTCCTTGCTAGTATTATTGTTCTTGCAAGGCACTGTAATATATGTTTTCATGCCTTTTATGACAATCAAGTAACATACTGTATTTGTAATTACAAACTATACTGCAGGCTTCTAGCGTTTTTATAGTGTTTTGTAATAGTGTGGAGTTTTTCGTCCAACTAAATCAAGTAAGTACAACATTAACCTTTTTACCAAATTATGTGCTGTTTACTTACAATTACATGTTAATTTCACGACTTCCATAATTCGTCCTGTTTTCGAATTCATCACCCCCTTGTTCCCGAACGTGACAAATTAGAGAGGTTCTAATGTACTTGACAAAGACTGCAACAACTCTTGATTTTTTTTGTTCTTTCATTTCTTAATGAAAATACATTCTAAACTTGAGAACATGGGCATTCTTATGACAGTTTTTAGGGGGTTGGGGTCTGGACATGAAGTCATTGCTTACAATAAAAGTAAGCAGCTAAACAATTCAAGTTTTAACCTTACTTAACCTATTACTACTTATAAAATACTAGGCCACATTACTAAATGTATAAATAAATACACACATTAATCTAATTACTCGTAACTTTTATTAAAACCAAGCGATATATAGAAACTATCAGGAAGAACATCTTTTCATTTTAATAATAATATCTACTACTAAAACAATAATAGCTAAATATTCAATACAAAAACAATTTTTTTTACATAAATATCTTAGTCCTAAGTCATGTCGTAGAGTTCACCAATTTTTAAAACAATTTTCTCAAAAAAATACACTAGTCTACATATGACTATTTGGATATTTATTTACTTTTTTTAAAGCAGAGGATGTACTAGGGCTGTAGACACCCCAATCCTTGCCTCAGGTTATGGGTGTCATTGCCTGAGAAAGGTGATTTTTTAACATCACAAACCACAAAAAAGTAGTTAAATATTTTTGAAAATACAAACAAAATCTCTATTTATAAACTGGAGGTCTCTTTATAAAACTAGAGACAATTTTTTTCTATATGCAATAAATTATACAGTTTAAATATACAATTCTAGCAATTAAATAACTATATACCTGTCATACAATTTAACAACAAAGTATTGAGTTATGATAGGTTTGGTTCTATGGAAAAATAAAAAGTTTAGGAATACTAACATTCAATTTAGCAAGTGCGTAGTTGTTTTACATGAGAAAATTGTGCTCTACTATTACCAAACCTCACTAACAGAATACTCAAAACTTATGGCTGTTTACAATTTGGTTAGGTAGTAAAGTAATTTCATAATAAAAACACTTGTTACACACTCTCTCTCTCTCTCTGACGCACACACACACACACACACACACACAAAGAAGAATTCCATCCATAACTACTTGAGCATAATCTAATGTCAGTTGACAAGCAAATTCTCAGGCTACTCCTTCAATTAACAATCGTTTTAATTTACATTAGCGACTTTTTTTTAACAACCAAACCTAACCTAACCCAACATTTCTAGTTATATTATAATAGTGAAATGCACTTCAAACCATAGTACAGTATTTCATGAAAAATTATTTGATAAAAGAGGGTGTTTGTCAAGATAGAATGGAAATTAATTTAAATTTTAACCATAGTTGGTGACATTTTAAATTGACTTTAAATTCTGTCACATAAAAACAACAAAATATTTTACTATCTTCAATAGAACACTATGCATTTATACTATTTCTAAAAGACTCCTGTTTGAACTAGCAAATATTAAACAAAAATAAATCTTATATGTCTCAAAAGAACCAATACAAGGTATAGACCGAACAAAAATGTAAAGCCACTTAAGGAATCTGAGGGAATTTAAATCAATATGGCCCAAACAAACAAGTGATAATCTAATTAACCATGGAATTAACTCACTGGATTAGTAATTAACTGCAATCTAGTATACCAGGAGTCTCCCAGCTTAACCTTTTGAGGAAAGGCAGGTCAGCAATACCCCCCCCCCCTGATACAACTACTACGTTTTTTCTAATCAAGACCTAAGTGGCGGTTTTTGTGATTTTCTTGCTTAATCCTTCAAGTTGCTATATTTCCTTATATATTGTTGTTGTTGGCCAACTTAAATTCTTTATGTGATTGTAAAAAAAAACTGTGGCCAAACAAATAATTATATTTGCTATAAAATAATAGTTTCTCTGTAGAAGGACTTTTAAGTAAGCCTAATGAAAACACAGGATACAAAACCAAATCTTTTCAATTCACTACAAAATGTACTTTATTGAATTTTTTTAAAAAACTTGACAATACACCAGTTTACGTGTGTAAAGCTTAAAAGGAATTATCTTTCTCATAATAAAGCAAAGATGGATTTTTTTTAACAAACCAAACAAATTATTTAAAGTAACTAAAAATAATGTTGCAAGTTATTACAGACCTACCAGTTAAGAAAAACATTTTTTTCAGATTGAGATAAAATTTTTAAAATCTTTCTGAGGCGTTATTTTTCAAGGAACTTGAAGAAGAAAAATGATTTAGTCGATGTATCACATGCAAAACTGAATTGGGTCAGTGTTGAGCAATGTACAGCTATTTTAAATAAATTGTCTGTGACAAATAACCAACTGGGTACAGTCGTTGCAATAAATATGCTGACCTTGACAAACGAAATGTTATTACTGCCTTATTTTCAGATAAACCAACTGTACATTCAGTGTGTTATCAAGAACTCTTTTGTCATAATGATTTTGTACTTTTTCACACAACTTGCATCTAGATAGTTCTAAATTAAAACCTCAACATGGAATTTTATAATTTTTTTTCAATTTATAAAATTAATTAGTGAAACTAATTCATCATCAGCATTCATGTTCTAAATAAAATCAAATATTAAACAGTGGTAAAAAAGTGTGAATTAAAACAAAACATAGTTTTATAAATCAGAAGGTAAATTTTGGAAGAGATTTATATTGAAATTAAACGTTAAAAATGCATCTCCAATTTGAAATGTATACATAAGGCTACATTATTTATAGAGTGGTTCTAAATTTAAATTTTTAGACTTCACTGGTTTAGCTGAGATCCTAACCCATTTCAGGTTAAAATAAAATTGTAACCCATTTCAGGTAGGCCTATGATTATGTGATGAAGATTTCTTTTACAAAAACTAAATGTCAATCGAATTTACTTATTCCCTTAAGATATTTACATTTTATGTTAGTTATACATTATAATCATAAGAATTATTATTGTGTTAATTTAGCAATACTCTAAAATGCTAAATTTACATTTAAACATAAGTTTTATTTAAAAAATGAAATTCTTCTATTAGTTCACTAAAATTAGTTAGTAAATAAAACTAGGGAAAGGCAGGTTACAACCACTCACCCGAGCTACAAAGCAAACAATGTTACAAATGCTCACAAAATTTTGAAACTTTGGTTCTGAGAAATAGGAATCTTTGCCACAAGCTAAAGATGTTCTGGCAATATTTCAACAATCTCTCTTTCTCTCTCGGAGGGAGCGTGGGAGTGTGAGGAATATTCTAATTCCGCCAGTATTACATCTTCTGTTTTAACTCGTGACTTCATTCATGTCGAGTCTGCAAAGAGAATCTCGCAATTCACGAGATGCAGTGCACGGCCTGCTGGATGGGTCGCCGGAAGTGTACAGACTGCAGACAAGTCTGGAGGAAGCCGGTAGTTACGCCTATCAGGTACTGACTTAACAAGGGACAACAACAGGAATATTAATTACTTTTTGAACCACAAGCATGATCATATTTGTCGTGTAAGAATGGCTCTGCCGGCAAGCTAATAAGGTTTACACGCATTCTCGTCCAGACAAACACTGTATATTTCAATATGTTTTAAGGACCTAATTCTGACTTAGAGGTAGTGACAAAATTTAACCTGCCTTGTTTAACTCAACTTATTGCATTAGTGTATTCATCTCCAGGTTAAAGTGTGTGGTGTGTGTGTGTGTGTGTGTGTGTGTGTGTGTAAGTCCGCGCGCAGGATTGTTTGTGGGGGAGGGGGATCAAGTGGTGTGTGTGGGGGGGGGAGTTGAAGTGGTGTGGCGTGGTGAGTTTGGGTGTGTGTGTGTGTATGTGTGCGCGCGCCTGTGTGTGTTAAAACAATGGAACTATACAGAAAATAAATTGAGAAATAAATCAACTACAATCATGAAACAAAGGTAAACATAATAAGCCCTATAAGAAAACGAAATAAAGAGATGAAAAAACCCGATTCGTAAAAAATCAGAACCTTCTTTTTTTTATACAAATTAATAATAAAGCTATATTGATGGAGGAAACTGCAATTCGTTACTTTCAGGTTTTAGTAGTTCATAACAGAAACACGCATTTTACTATGTAATGTGAAAATTATAAGAGTCCATATTCTTGACATGGTCTCGATTAAAATTTAAAAAATAATGATACTTCAACAATGGTACGCCAACTACCTTATAACAGGATGATATAACCGTGGCCGTGACAGCAGGAAGTCTACAGCTGCCATTATGTGCACTTCCGCTGTCTTGCCTACCTTAGACTAGACTTCAGACGTTTGCTGCAAAAATTTGCACCTACATAGAAAATGTTGGTACAAAATACACACTGATTTGTCCCTGACATTCGGCGAAAATTTTGAAATGAAACCTTGCAATATAAACGACTTGAATGAAATACATACGGTGTTCATAAAAACTTATTGCAAAATATCGTTTCCTATTGTTAGAAGCAATGTTTATAACAGTAGTGTATAGTGAGGACCTCGTCCACACGGCCTTGTGAGATTTCTCGTGTACTAACGCTTCTTAAAAAAAGTTACATTTTCAGATTGTTCTATACATCAACAGCTTCTGCATCCGATATGTCTACAAATATTTCAAGATGGTTTGTTATTTTATACTGAAGCTAATTTATCGACCGTCTGTGTTTTGACAGCCCTTATCATGTTTGTAGGAAACTATTTACTGACCCTCTACCTCCTGTCTCATCTCTTAAGGCTGAGTGCACGGTTCAATAGGAAAGCTTAGTGAGGACACTGAAACGTCATTTATTTAAAAAAAAAAACAGTTACGGGCAACTGCAAGTGATAAGGCACGTCCGAACCAGCCAGGAACTACAAGACAGGTTAGATCATACAGGCAATATATTTTTAGATAAAACTAAGAAAGTCATGTAAATACCATTCTCTTCCAAATTATTTAGTTCAAGTTAGACTTTATTAAATACTGACAAACGCTTCAAGTCTAAATTAAATGAGAATATTGGAAAACTGAAATACAGTAATTACACCATGAAATCAGGTGGAGGGTGGATGACAAGCTAAATTGATTTCGTGATTTAATTAATTTCCCCCGCCTAAATTAATTCAAAAAGACAATCTTTCTAAACGTTAGTTACTATTTAAGCAGAATTTAGGCGCATAAAATTTAAATACAATACTTTTCATAAAATATGAACCCAGTATAAGAATGATTGTTGATCACTCGTGGAGGTATTCACTTGGAATAATATAAAACGGAATAACGTGGGATACAAACAGGGCGAATGGTGCATATAGGTTATTACACCTACTCACCGACTGATTTTTGAGCCAGTTTATAAGAGCATCATAATCATAGAGCAAGACAAAATTCTCAAAAGTAACAGCAACTAACCTAAACTAGAATTCGTAGGTTGCGATAGAAAACCACATGTACCAAAAAATGATAACGAGTATATAAAGCATTTAACCCAGACCAACACGTAAATACACACCCTAAACCTTCAAATAGTGGCAAAAAACAATAAATATGAACTCAGTATATTCAAATCTACATGACTCGATCGGCTACCAATAATTATTAAATTCCTTCTATTAGTTTACACTTTCCTTATACACTATATATATAAACAACTAAGGTTGTTCAATTACAAGAATTATTTATTAATTTATATTCAAATAACAATATAAATTAGTAAATAATTCTTGTATTTGAATAACCTTAGTTGTTTTTAATATATATATATATATATATTTAATAAATTAAAAATATTTCAAAAACAAGAATACTTTTAATGAATATATTTATTCAAAGCTTTTCGCCGATAAAATAGTACCAGCATCTTCAGGAAAATAATTATCTAATCTATTTAATTTATTAACTATATTACAAGAAAACATATCACCATATTTAATAAATAAATAAATAAATATATATATATATATATACATTGTATACATTTTGTCCAAATTTTCAATCGTTAAAAGAATAATTTTTATTCAACTCAAGTTCAAATACATTTTTATAAACTTGTAGTGGTTGACACTTGTTAATACAGTTTTCCAAATATTAATTCACTAATTAAATTTAATTAATTTATTCCAGTTTTACACGAGAGAAAAACTCATCACAAAAAGGGGCAAGGTATGCAATATAGTTATTTCGTCCCATTTTGTCTTTTAAATAAGTGATAAATGATTTCATAAAACAGCTGATTTTACGTTATAGGCTAGATTGTGTAAAAGAACGCATAGGTTATGTTTCTTTATTCATATCATTTGTAATTATTAATTTGCCTTGAGTAAGAATTTACTTTAAATTTGTTTTGTTTATATTACTTGTTTTTTCTTCATGTTATAATAGCGTGTTCACTTCTTCACCGCCGCGACGCCTTCTGCCATTTCTAATGTCTTTATGGGTGCATTACGTTGTTAAACTGCCTCGCGCTCATACTGAAGTAATATTTAATGCGAGCGGTGGATTTACGACAAGAACGCCATAAAGCAGCGCTTACCGTAAAATACAGGGGGGGGCTCTAAAAAGTAAGTCCAGTTCTAAAAACGGTCGCTAAACGTGACTGGTTTTGAGTCACGTACATTTCATGACCATAGGTTTATCCAACAAATCGCCCCCACCTATAGACCTATAACTACACAGATGACAATATTATTCCCCATGGGTAAGTCGCACAACACACCTCGACCTAGAAATATCATGCGCAGACCTTACATTTTCCAATTATTCCGGGCTGGCTACTCTAATTGCCGTTCAGATAAGATACAGACACGAACGGTTAAATGAATCCATTATAATGAAAGCGCTCGAGATTAGATAGTTTTCCGTGAATTAACCTCAATCCACCTGAGCGAAATTTCAAGAACAGAAAATAGTTACTTTTGCTGAATTTTAAAATTACTTATATTCAAATCTCCAGATTACACTGGCTAGGTTTCAACTTTATAGAAATAAAACGACTGGTTTGCGAGCCAAGCATTGTCATTTATTTATTTAGCGCCGACGTTTCGGTAACATATTCGTACATCTTCAGGCCTGTACATATGAATAGAAATTATTGTTACTATTATATATACTTTGTATCTTTTAATCTCTGGTCATATAAATTTGTTTTGTAATTTTACATTGTTCTGTTGCAATTTTTAACTACGTTTATTTCACTAATTGACAAACTAAAATTTAGTTTTTAAATTAAAAATACAGTGATAATTAGTGCTACGTTTAAAATTCTAATATGTCCTTGATTTTGGGTGTTTATATTTTTGTAATAGGATGTGTTCTCTTAAATAGCATGTTACAATAGATAATATGGCCCTTTATTATGTGTAATAAACGTCGTATTTAAGTTTGCTGAGTGAAATGACTAATACTCAAATTGAGTAGTTAATTATACTACTTGAATGTCCTTGTCATTTGTTTAATGTCAATTTATTATATTATTTAAATTAGTTTATAGCTGTTAATTAATTTGTATCAACATTAATTGCTATTCATACGATCCGGCCTGAAGATGGTAATGAGTATGTTATCGAAACATCGCCACTAAATTAATAAATGACAATGCTTGATTGGCAAATAAGTCGTTTTATTTATACAGAGTTACCGATTATATTTAAATTGCTTTAATTATGTCAGTTTATTCCTCATACTGTATTTCTAGCAGGATAATTCAGTTCTTAGTAGTACCTTCATTTTTTTTGTTGGATGAGGTATGTAGGCGCCTACGTTATTAAAAAAAAAAGTAATTACACTTTTGGTTTAAACTTGGCAAAACAAAACCACTACTTACTGATATTATTCAGCAGACGCGTTTCGCACTAGATTAGTGCATTGTTCAATGCTGTGAGTCACGGACAAGACTGTTGTGTTGGTGTGAGTCGGTGGTGTATTTGTGTTTTGAGGTGTGTCATTGTTTATGGAGAAATTGTTAATTATGTGTTCAGATACATGTTTTATTGTGAGTGTGTTTTGCCTTTTAGAATGTGTTGTGGATAGTTTTTGTGGCTTCTGTATATCTTGTAGTTGTCTGATGTGTTTAATTCGTAGCTGGTTTGATGTAATGTAGGATTTTTAGATTGGTGCCTTTATTGATGTATGAGTGTAATGTGTTTTTGTATGTTAATGGCAAAATTTGATTTTGGTTGTATCTTTTTTATGTCTTTTGTGTGTTCGTTGTATCTTGTGGTAAATGTTCTCCCAGTTGTTACATATGATCTTGTACACTCCTGAACTGTCGTGTTTGTTCAAATGTGTTTGTGTACTGTATGTGTTTTTTAGTTGTGTTGGATGTTTAAATGCTACTTTGTATATAAGTTTGCGGAACAATGAAGCTATTTTTTGTGATGTGTTGTCGTGGTATGTTACTGTTTCGTATTTTTGTGTCTGTGTGCTAGTGTTGTTTTTGTTGTGTTGTGTGAGTGTTGCTGTGTATCAGAGTGTGTTTGTATCCGTTTCTATAGGCTATTTATTTATTGTGTTGACATCGTTTATTTTGCTTTTGTTGTTCATGGGTATGTTTATTACTGTGTGTATGTGTATCATGGAGTGGTAGGCGAAATGTTTGTGTTGTGTGAGGTGATTGGAAGTGTTGTGTACAACTCTGTCTGTAGTGGTGGGCTTTCTGTGTATTTTAAATGTGTGTTTGTTGTTTTGTTTAGTTACTGTGAGATTTAGGAAGATGATTTTGTTCTGTTTCACCAAACTGAAAATCCTACATTACATAAAAAAAGTAATAAACTAAACACAACAGAAAATTACGAGATATACAAACACCACAAAACCCACTCACAATCAAACACTATATTTGAAAACATAATTAACATCTACTCTATGAACAATAACACACCACAGAACAGAAATACACCACAGACTCACACCAACACAACACACCTGACCAACAGTCTTGTACACTGATCTAGCGCGAAATGCGACTGCTGAAAAATATCAGTAAGTAATGTTTGTTTGCAAAGTTGGTACCAAAAAGTGTAATTATAAAAAACCTCAAGACGTACAACACAAAAACTGCAAAGTTTTAAAGTTATTATTTTGATTCAATATTTATTAACAATTAATTAATTATTTACAGACGAACAAGCAACGGCTGTTTTAACTCACAATTCAACACGACTCATCACTCGTTGGTGAGAGAATGTCCGTTTAAATCAACCTTCGTACGCTACTTGACACCAAACCTTCACAGAACCGGATTTACTGACGGAAAGGAGATGACTAACTCCACTGGATGACAAATTCTCCAAATTTATTTCTCGGTTGATTTATCAAAATATACGATTTTGTACAGGTGATTTGTGTACAGCTTTACCCTTATGTATGTGTGTATATATATAAAGAACTAAGTCAAAATACAAATACAAGAATTATAATTGAATTTACAATTATAATTCAATTGTAAATTCAATTATAATTCTTGTATTTGTATTTTGACTTAGTTCTTTATTAATACACAAGAATACACATTGCAATATATATATATATATATATATATATATATATATATATATATATAGAGAGAGAGAGAGAGAGAGAGAGAGAGAGAGAGAGAGAGAGAGAGAGAGAGATTTTGACACGACATAAATACAGCTTCAGTAGCATACCCGCGACACCAAGAAATCAGTTTCTTCAGCTGTCAGCTGTGTGTAGGAACACTCGCCATACACACTTGTGACGACAACCCGACCCATGTGAACATTACCAGTTCCCAATAGCATTCTTTATTAACAAAAACAAACGATTCACTTGCATTCCATTCAAATTATTATATAATCTGAATTATATATTCACCTTTCGTGTATATTATATACTCAGGTACTTTTGTGTGATCATGTGATTGAGCTGCGCCGTTCGAAAGTAGAGGTTATTTGGGAAAGGCAGAACCCATCCGAGCTGAGACGGCTTTATTTGATTTGGATTCCAAAATTAACGCGCGAACATAGGGACATAGTAAATGACGGAGTTGGGGGAACTTCTTCTGACATGCGCAAAGAGGAACTGGGAAAACATTTCCCAACAGATTGATTCTGGTAACGGTTAGATAAAAAATTACAGCCTTTGCTTAGCTTCTAAAGTATTGCAAAATTAAACTTCTATGAAACTTATGTTTTGCTTTGTTTCACATTTTTCATCCATGTAACCACAATGTGCTACATCAGAGCTTTATCAGGGCACAGCTAGTTTTATTATAAAAGAAAATGGCGTATATTTCCAACAGAAACATTTCTCAGTTATATCATATTTTAGTAGAAGTTAAACAAGATTTTTGCGTTTAATAAATTATAAACATCCCCTTCTGTCTGATCCCAGCAACTTCTGTCACTTTTATTATTTTTCAATTTATTGGTTCTTTCAAAGTATTTACCGAAACACAATGAGCTAATTTTACAAAAATATTAAAATGCAATAATAATTTAAAGCCGGTAACCAATAAATTTTATAAACAAGGTTGACTATACTACAAAAAAATTACTCACACGTAAATTCAGTTTTATATAAGTAGGCTTTATTCTGTTAAATCAGTATCGTTTGTTCTCATCATTACCCAAAGGTGAAGCAAATTATCTTTTTAATGTAAAGTGAAAACCGCCGGCAATGTGCGAAGTCTCTAGCATTGTACTTTAAAAGGGAAAAAGGTAATATTTCCGCTAGTTATGCGGCTGTTAGGGATCCATTTTACCAAAGTAAGAAACCTTATACGTAAGTGAAAAAGGAAACGGACGGAAATAGCTTTCTCGAAGGTCATTTCGGCTATTGAAGATAAATGTATATATCAATCACAGATTGTCAGTTACTGACCTGAACAAAGATTCAGTAACCTAATCAAACACTGATTATAACAAGACACCCGGTAAATGTTATTGACAGCATCATGTAAGTCGTGATCAGAATAAACAACTAATATAAACGAAAAATGTTTTAGTCATTTCTACTTAGATCAACAAAGAATAACTTAATGTAGTTACTATTTTTTAAATAATTACAATTAATATGAATAAGCAACATAACCTGAACGTTAAAACAGCTGTTCCACCACATAACCTATAAAGTAAGATCAGCTGTTTTATGAAATCATATGTTATAACTTATTTTAAGGCAAATGGGATTGAATAACTATATTGCATAACTTGCCCCCTTTGTAAAAGTGTTTTTCTAATATGAAATTAAAATTAATTTATTAAATTTAATTAATGAATTATATATATATATATATATATATATATATATATATATATATATATATATATTGGATTTAAGTTGTAAAGTAATTCTCCAAACGTTTATATACCATTACAGATAAAATCACTCCAATCTCTAAATAGAACAGTTAAAACAAAGTACTAATTTAAAACACGCCTTATCCGTAACTACTGTGTTTCTAATCTATATTGGAATAACAAACCGGAAATTTTGCTTTGATAATGAGAATAAAACAACAACTTACATATTGCAAACTGCGGCACAATGTGACTTTTCACTTACAACAAACAGACACTTGAATACGACCTACTAATTGAGTGTAGCTCGAATCACTAATGGTACTAAGGTGAATCAGGCCGAGAACCTGTTGCAGGGGAGGGGGGCCTATGACTAATGCGCTAACTTTACCGCGTTAATCAACTTACACTAGAAAGAAAGACGTTATCACACTGCACTTGAAAAGTTCCTATGCTGCGCCACAACCAGAATATACTCGTTGGAGATCTAGAATGTCTCGAGTGTTTGCGTGTGTGTGCGCGCGCGCTAGTGTTCGTGCCTATTATCACCTACACACATGTGATTGTAAATATACAATAATACAATTAGGTTTAGGACTCGTATTACAGGATATAAATGAGGTACTACAATATAAGCTGTGCCGGATCTCCACCTACTGAAACCACTCTCTCATAAAGAGGTGTCTTCTCGCTACATCCGTATGCACAGAATGGAACCTGCACTAGGCGCTGACGTATGTAGAGGTAGGAATTGCGGCTTACAGAACTCACCATAATAGGCTTGACTTTCACCACTTGGTGCTGCATTGAGGCGTGATGTAATGCGTATGGGCTTAAGGAGGTGAAGGTTAGGTACAACATAGACACACATCTGCGGAAAAGTTCAGCAGCATCTTCAGTATCAGGGATATTTTAGTGAACCATTGCAACGATGTTATGCCGCCTTAATATGCTGAATGTCGGTTGCTGAACGTTACAATTTAATGCCACATTCCCGTTTAATGAGACACAATAATGGAAGCTGTAATATGTACAGTAAAGCACAGGTGTTTCTAGCCTTATTTAACGCTATCGATAATTTAAAAGCGACAGACTCGCGCGCGCGCACACACAAACACGTTTGTCAAGTAAAACTATGTAATTATATAAATATTTCAATATAAATATGACAAAAAAATGTATTGGCAAACCCCTAAAATTAATCAAAAATAACTAATATAACAAGTTCCTTAAGTTTAGACTCTTATGCACCATGGCATCACAATCAGAGAGTCCTATTACAAAATTACAATCTAGAATACAATGATTTAAAACCTAGACTAGGTCATACATATAATTGGTTGAAAAGACATCTCGCGAACATCTATCGTACAGTATCTTCGTACCTATTATATATATATATATATATATATATATATATATATATATATATATATATATATATATTATTAGTTTTTATTTAATAAATTTTAAAACCTTTAGATTAATTTGAACAGAATATGTGTGAAAATTAATAGGAAAGTGATGAGCTAGGTTGCATGACCGATTAAAGAGGTCTTATTGAAGGCGCAGAGGACACTAAGTCCGTTTATCTCTAGGTAACTAAATTTTCCTGTCGTGTTTAGTTTAGCAAGTTTGTACTTATATGCTGTTTAACTAGCGTGCTCGGTTTTATATTACTTTTTAGGCCTTTTATTTTGTTTTAAAAAAGGAACTGAAAATATATAATTTACGTTAAGGGAAGTGAATTGTTTAGGGAAGGTGGTTAGGGGTGTGGATGGAGCGCTGTAGGGGGGATAGAAATGTATCTACCAGTTTGTTTGACTGATCGATTGTACCTATGAACTAATCGATAGTTCCTTTAATAACAATATTATTCTCTACTGCCATAACATGATGACAACATAGAAAAGTATTAATTTCTTGTAATATCGAAAGAAACATCTGTGATGTATACTTTGTAACGGTAGATTCCTCCAGCGATGTAACACTTCAGTTTTATTTACATTTGTATTGCCCATTATTATGATCAATTACTACATTTAAAAATGGAGACTGACTTAATAATTTTGAATAAAATGTTACAAAAACCAAGTAATATACAAAAAAAAATCAAGTCAATTCCTACTTAGTTCAACAAAGAAAAATTTCATTTTAGTTACTTTTTATTAAATAGTTACAATTAATATAAATAAAGTAACATATCCTACGCCCTGAAACAGCTGACCTACCACCACATAACCTATAACATAAAATCAGCTGTTTTATGCGATCATATGTTATCCCTTATTTTAAGGCAAATTGAAAAAAAATATCTATAATTACGTGTCTTGCTTCTTTTATGAAACGTTTTACTCCCATATAAAACTAAAATTAATTAATTAAATATAATTAATGAATTAATATTTAGAAAAACTATATTAACATCAAGTGTCATCCACTACAAGTTTAAAAAAATGTATTTGAAGTTGAATGGATAAATAAAACGTATTTTATTACAATTCAAAATTTTGAAGATATATGTATATATATATATATATATATATATATATATATATATATATATATATATATACAGAGAGAGAGAGAGAGAGAGAGAGAGAGAGAGAGAGAGAGAGAGAGAGAGAGAGAGAGAGAGGGTAGGTAGAAATAATAACAAAGTCAGGTTAAGTAAAGGAATTGAATTAGAGACTGACGAGAATTAAATCGCATTGAGGTAAATATAATCGCGTCGATGGAGGCAAGTTGTTCCTAGCCCGCGGCTTAAGCTCTTGTTATTACAAGTTCGCTACGCCCTCGCACAAACTCTACCAGCTCCTACAGGAGTTTCCAAGTTATGCCGTTACACAGAGCTGCAAAGTAGGCTTAACATATTACAACAGAAATAACTCGAGGCGTATGTCTATGTAGACATTAAAGCTAGCACAATGGTCACGAGTGTTTCCTAAATATATGCACTAGCATGGTGATTGTAATACCTTACGACGCTTTCAATTTTTGCTAATTATCGTTTATCCAGACGTTATGGAGTTTGCAAAAACCTTTATGTAGAGAAAACAGGAAATGTATGTATACCCCGAAGCCTCAGGAAAAACAATAAATCCTGCCTCTGACGACCTAATCTACATTTTCCCTCACTTTATACCATACACGAAACTGTATAAAAGCTTTCTAAATAAACTGAGGTGTTTTATTACAATACTTTACAACGTAACCGCTTAGGTTAGGTTAAAAAAATAAAATAAAAAAGATTAACTAGTTTTATGCGTAAAATAAGACTGCCTCCTCCTTATGTGCAATAGCATACACTACTATGTAGTCAGTTCAACATGTCAACCGGATAGCTTGCGTTAGCAAAATTAATGCTTTTTGGTATAACCAAATCTATACATATCGGGTACTTGGTAGCTGTAATATAATTTGGTATATTGTAATGTAGTATAACAGAGAGTGAGCGCGCGCGCGTGTGTGTGCAACACTATATACATTTTAGATGTTTAAAAAGAGATAAAAAGTAACCTCACAATAAAAAAAAAAAAACTTTTAAACTCAAGATTTCCTTATAGCACCGTAATACAAGAGTACAATATATTTACAAAGTATCCGGCTACGACAGATTTGATTAAAAAACCAAATAAAATTTGCTAGCCGGACAAACTGAGTGTCTCCATTTTGGTACGTCATTGCATCACCACACATAACATGGAAGCAGAGGATTGCTTCATGCACTGGCCGGTGTTTAGCTCAAGCTATTCTAAAAACGTCACTTATTGAACCTTGAAAATGATAATTCAAGGTTTTATTTACAAATAGGTTTTAAAGGAACTTTATTTAAAAATTCTTTATTATTTAAAAAACTAAATACATCCTAACCGGTCTCTTTGTTACTAGTGTAAGCCTATATAGCAAGGAGAGACAATACGTTCTGCATTGCCCATAAAGTTTGGGACGTAGCGTAAACTGGAGTTATACATCCGAACCGGTTTCTTTGTTACTAGTGTAAGCCAGCAAGGAGAGACAATACGTTCTGCATTGCCCATAAAGTTTGGGACGTAGCGTAAACTGGAGTTATACATCCGAACCGGTTTCTTTGTTACTAGTGTAAGCCAGCAAGGAGAGACAATACGTTCTACATTGCCCATAAAGTTTGGGACGTAGCGTAAACTGGAGTTATACATCCGAACCGGTTTCTTTGTTACTAGTGTAAGCCAGCAAGGAGAGACAATACGTTCTACATTGCCCATAAAGTTTGGGACGTAGCGTAAACTGGAGTTATACATCCGAACCGGTTTCTTTGTTACTAGTGTAAGCCAGCAAGGAGAGACAATACGTTCTACATTGCCCATAAAGTTTGGGACGTAGCGTAAACTGGAGTTATACATCCTAACCGGTTTCTTTGTTACTAGTGTAAGCCAGCAAGGAGAGACAATACGTTCTGCATTGCCCATAAAGTTTGGGACGTAGCGTAAACTGGAGTTATACATCCGAACCGGTTTCTTTGTTACTAGTGTAAGCCAGCAAGGAGAGACAATACGTTCTGCATTGCCCATAAAGTTTGGGACGTAGCGTAAACTGGAGTTATACATCCGAACCGGTTTCTTTGTTACTAGTGTAAGCCAGCAAGGAGAGACAATACGTTCTACATTGCCCATAAAGTTTGGGACGTAGCGTAAACTGGAGTTATACATCCGAACCGGTTTCTTTGTTACTAGTGTAAGCCAGCAAGGAGAGACAATACGTTCTACATTGCCCATAAAGTTTGGGACGTAGCGTAAACTGGAGTTATACATCCGAACCGGTTTCTTTGTTACTAGTGTAAGCCAGCAAGGAGAGACAATACGTTCTACATTGCCCATAAAGTTTGGGACGTAGCGTAAACTGGAGTTATACATCCTAACCGGTTTCTTTGTTACTAGTGTAAGCCAGCAAGGAGAGACAATACGTTCTGCATTGCCCATAAAGTTTGGGACGTAGCGTAAACTGGAGTTATACATCCGAACCGGTTTCTTTGTTACTAGTGTAAGCCAGCAAGGAGAGACAATACGTTCTACATTGCCCATAAAGTTTGGGACGTAGCGTAAACTGGAGTTATACATCCTAACCGGTTTCTTTGTTACTAGTGTAAGCCAGCAAGGAGAGACAATACGTTCTGCATTGCCCATTAAGTTTGGGACGTAGCGTAAACTGGAGTTATACATCCGAACCGGTTTCTTTGTTACTAGTGTAAGCCAGCAAGGAGAGACAATACGTTCTACATTGCCCATAAAGTTTGGGACGTAGCGTAAACTGGAGTTATACATCCGAACCGGTTTCTTTGTTACTAGTGTAAGCCAGCAAGGAGAGACAATACGTTCTACATTGCCCATAAAGTTTGGGACGTAGCGTAAACTGGAGTTATACATCCGAACCGGTTTCTTTGTTACTAGTGTAAGCCAGCAAGGAGAGACAATACGTTCTACATTGCCCATAAAGTTTGGGACGTAGCGTAAACTGGAGTTATACATCTTAACCGGTTTCTTTGTTACTAGTGTAAGCCAGCAAGGAGAGACAATACGTTCTGCATTGCCCATAAAGTTTGGGACGTAGCGTAAACTGGAGTTATACATCCGAACCGGTTTCTTTGTTACTAGTGTAAGCCAGCAAGGAGAGACAATACGTTCTACATTGCCCATAAAGTTTGGGACGTAGCGTAAACTGGAGTTATACATCCTAACCGGTTTCTTTGTTACTAGTGTAAGCCAGCAAGGAGAGACAATACGTTCTGCATTGCCCATAAAGTTTGGGACGTAGCGTAAACTGGAGTTATACATCCGAACCGGTTTCTTTGTTACTAGTGTAAGCCAGCAAGGAGAGACAATACGTTCTACATTGCCCATAAAGTTTGGGACGTAGCGTAAACTGGAGTTATACATCCTAACCGGTCTCTTTGTTACTAGTGTAAGCCTATATAGCAAGGAGAGACAATACGTTCTGCATTGCCCATAAAGTTTGGAACGTAGCGTAAACTGGAGTTATACATCCGAACCGGTTTCTTTGTTACTAGTGTAAGCCAGCAAGGAGAGACAATACGTTCTACATTGCCCATAAAGTTTGGGACGTAGCGTAAACTGGAGTTATACATCCTAACCGGTTTCTTTGTTACTAGTGTAAGCCTATATAGCAAGGAGAGACAATACGTTCTGCATTGCCCATAAAGTTTGGGACGTAGCGTAAACTGGAGTTATACATCCGAACCGGTTTCTTTGTTACTAGTGTAAGCCAGCAAGGAGAGACAATACGTTCCACATTGCCCATAAAGTTTGGGACGTAGCGTAAACTGGAGTTATACATCCTAACCGGTCTCTTTGTTACTAGTGTAAGCCAGCAAGGAGAGACAATACGTTCTACATTGCCCATAAAGTTTGGGACGTAGCGTAAACTGGAGTTATACATCCTAACCGGTTTCTTTGTTACTAGTGTAAGCCAGCAAGGAGAGACAATACGTTCTGCATTGCCCATTAAGTTTGGGACGTAGCGTAAACTGGAGTTATACATCCGAACCGGTTTCTTTGTTACTAGTGTAAGCCAGCAAGGAGAGACAATACGTTCTACATTGCCCATAAAGTTTGGGACGTAGCGTAAACTGGAGTTATACATCCGAACCGGTTTCTTTGTTACTAGTGTAAGCCAGCAAGGAGAGACAATACGTTCTACATTGCCCATAAAGTTTGGGACGTAGCGTAAACTGGAGTTATACATCCGAACCGGTTTCTTTGTTACTAGTGTAAGCCAGCAAGGAGAGACAATACGTTCTACATTGCCCATAAAGTTTGGGACGTAGCGTAAACTGGAGTTATACATCTTAACCGGTTTCTTTGTTACTAGTGTAAGCCAGCAAGGAGAGACAATACGTTCTGCATTGCCCATAAAGTTTGGGACGTAGCGTAAACTGGAGTTATACATCCGAACCGGTTTCTTTGTTACTAGTGTAAGCCAGCAAGGAGAGACAATACGTTCTACATTGCCCATAAAGTTTGGGACGTAGCGTAAACTGGAGTTATACATCCTAACCGGTTTCTTTGTTACTAGTGTAAGCCAGCAAGGAGAGACAATACGTTCTGCATTGCCCATAAAGTTTGGGACGTAGCGTAAACTGGAGTTATACATCCGAACCGGTTTCTTTGTTACTAGTGTAAGCCAGCAAGGAGAGACAATACGTTCTACATTGCCCATAAAGTTTGGGACGTAGCGTAAACTGGAGTTATACATCCTAACCGGTCTCTTTGTTACTAGTGTAAGCCTATATAGCAAGGAGAGACAATACGTTCTGCATTGCCCATAAAGTTTGGAACGTAGCGTAAACTGGAGTTATACATCCGAACCGGTTTCTTTGTTACTAGTGTAAGCCAGCAAGGAGAGACAATACGTTCTACATTGCCCATAAAGTTTGGGACGTAGCGTAAACTGGAGTTATACATCCTAACCGGTTTCTTTGTTACTAGTGTAAGCCTATATAGCAAGGAGAGACAATACGTTCTGCATTGCCCATAAAGTTTGGGACGTAGCGTAAACTGGAGTTATACATCCGAACCGGTTTCTTTGTTACTAGTGTAAGCCAGCAAGGAGAGACAATACGTTCCACATTGCCCATAAAGTTTGGGACGTAGCGTAAACTGGAGTTATACATCCTAACCGGTCTCTTTGTTACTAGTGTAAGCCAGCAAGGAGAGACAATACGTTCTACATTGCCCATAAAGTTTGGGACGTAGCGTAAACTGGAGTTATACATCCGAACCGGTTTCTTTGTTACTAGTGTAAGCCAGCAAGGAGAGACAATACGTTCTACATTGCCCATAAAGTTTGGGACGTAGCGTAAACTGGAGTTATACATCCTAACCGGTTTCTTTGTTACTAGTGTAAGCCAGCAAGGAGAGACAATACGTTCTACATTGCCCATAAAGTTTGGGACGTAGCGTAAACTGGAGTTATACATCCTAACCGGTTTCTTTGTTACTAGTGTAAGCCAGCAAGGAGAGACAATACGTTCTACATTGCCCATAAAGTTTGGGACGTAGCGTAAACTGGAGTTATACATCCTAACCGGTTTCTTTGTTACTAGTGTAAGCCAGCAAGGAGAGACAATACGTTCTACATTGCCCATAAAGTTTGGGACGTAGCGTAAACTGGAGTTATACATCCGAACCGGTTTCTTTGTTACTAGTGTAAGCCAGCAAGGAGAGACAATACGTTCTACATTGCCCATAAAGTTTGGGACGTAGCGTAAACTGGAGTTATACATCCTAACCGGTTTCTTTGTTACTAGTGTAAGCCAGCAAGGAGAGACAATACGTTCTGCATTGCCCATAAAGTTTGGGACGTAGCGTAAACTGGAGTTATACATCCGAACCGGTTTCTTTGTTACTAGTGTAAGCCAGCAAGGAGAGACAATACGTTCTACATTGCCCATAAAGTTTGGGACGTAGCGTAAACTGGAGTTATACATCCTAACCGGTTTCTTTGTTACTAGTGTAAGCCAGCAAGGAGAGACAATACGTTCTGCATTGCCCATAAAGTTTGGGACGTAGCGTAAACTGGAGTTATACATCCGAACCGGTTTCTTTGTTACTAGTGTAAGCCAGCAAGGAGAGACAATACGTTCTACATTGCCCATAAAGTTTGGGACGTAGCGTAAACTGGAGTTATACATCCTAACCGGTCTCTTTGTTACTAGTGTAAGCCTATATAGCAAGGAGAGACAATACGTTCTGCATTGCCCATAAAGTTTGGGACGTAGCGTAAACTGGAGTTATACATCCGAACCGGTTTCTTTGTTACTAGTGTAAGCCAGCAAGGAGAGACAATACGTTCTACATTGCCCATAAAGTTTGGGACGTAGCGTAAACTGGAGTTATACATCCTAACCGGTTTCTTTGTTACTAGTGTAAGCCTATATAGCAAGGAGAGACAATACGTTCTGCATTGCCCATAAAGTTTGGGACGTAGCGTAAACTGGAGTTATACATCCGAACCGGTTTCTTTGTTACTAGTGTAAGCCAGCAAGGAGAGACAATACGTTCCACATTGCCCATAAAGTTTGGGACGTAGCGTAAACTGGAGTTATACATCCTAACCGGTCTCTTTGTTACTAGTGTAAGCCAGCAAGGAGAGACAATACGTTCTACATTGCCCATAAAGTTTGGGACGTAGCGTAAACTGGAGTTATACATCCGAACCGGTTTCTTTGTTACTAGTGTAAGCCAGCAAGGAGAGACAATACGTTCTACATTGCCCATAAAGTTTGGGACGTAGCGTAAACTGGAGTTATACATCCTAACCGGTTTCTTTGTTACTAGTGTAAGCCAGCAAGGAGAGACAATACGTTCTACATTGCCCATAAAGTTTGGGACGTAGCGTAAACTGGAGTTATACATCCTAACCGGTTTCTTTGTTACTAGTGTAAGCCAGCAAGGAGAGACAATACGTTCTACATTGCCCATAAAGTTTGGGACGTAGCGTAAACTGGAGTTATACATCCTAACCGGTTTCTTTGTTACTAGTGTAAGCCAGCAAGGAGAGACAATACGTTCTACATTGCCCATAAAGTCTGGGACGTAGCGTAAACTGGAGTTATACATCCTAACCGGTCTCTTTGTTACTAGTGTAAGCCAGCAAGGAGAGACAATACGTTCTACATTGCCCATAAAGTATGGGACGTAGCGTAAACTGGAGTTATACATCCTAACCGGTTTCTTTGTTACTAGTGTAAGCCAGCAAGGAGAGACAATACGTTCTACATTGCCCATAAAGTTTGGGACGTAGCGTAAACTGGAGTTATACATCCTAACCGGTCTCTTTGTTACTAGTGTAAGCCAGCAAGGAGAGACAATACGTTCTACATTGCCCATAAAGTTTGGGACGTAGCGTAAACTGGAGTTATACATCCTAACCGGTCTCTTTGTTACTAGTGTAAGCCAGCAAGGAGAGACAATACGTTCTACATTGCCCATAAAGTTTGGGACGTAGCGTAAACTGGAGTTATACATCCTAACCGGTCTCTTTGTTACTAGTGTAAGCCAGCAAGGAGAGACAATACGTTCTACATTGCCCATAAAGTTTGGGACGTAGCGTAAACTGGAGTTATACATCCTAACCGGTCTCTTTGTTACTAGTGTAAGCCAGCAAGGAGAGACAATACGTTCTACATTGCCCATAAAGTATGGGACGTAGCGTAAACTGGAGTTATACATCCTAACCGGTTTCTTTGTTACTAGTGTAAGCCAGCAAGGAGAGACAATACGTTCTACATTGCCCATAAAGTCTGGGACGTAGCGTAAACTGGAGTTATACATCCTAACCGGTCTCTTTGTTACTAGTGTAAGCCAGCAAGGAGAGACAATACGTTCTACATTGCCCATAAAGTATGGGACGTAGCGTAAACTGGAGTTATACATCCTAACCGGTTTCTTTGTTACTAGTGTAAGCCAGCAAGGAGAGACAATACGTTCTACATTGCCCATAAAGTTTGGGACGTAGCGTAAACTGGAGTTATACATCCTAACCGGTCTCTTTGTTACTAGTGTAAGCCAGCAAGGAGAGACAATACGTTCTACATTGCCCATAAAGTTTGGGACGTAGCGTAAACTGGAGTTATACATCCTAACCGGTCTCTTTGTTACTAGTGTAAGCCAGCAAGGAGAGACAATACGTTCTACATTGCCCATAAAGTTTGGGACGTAGCGTAAACTGGAGTTATACATCCTAACCGGTCTCTTTGTTACTAGTGTAAGCCAGCAAGGAGAGACAATACGTTCTACATTGCCCATAAAGTTTGGGACGTAGCGTAAACTGGAGTTATACATCCTAACCGGTCTCTTTGTTACTAGTGTAAGCCAGCAAGGAGAGACAATACGTTCTACATTGCCCATAAAGTATGGGACGTAGCGTAAACTGGAGTTATACATCCTAACCGGTTTCTTTGTTACTAGTGTAAGCCAGCAAGGAGAGACAATACGTTCTACATTGCCCATAAAGTTTGGGACGTAGCGTAAACTGGAGTTATACATCCTAACCGGTTTCTTTGTTACTAGTGTAAGCCAGCAAGGAGAGACAATACGTTCTACATTGCCCATAAAGTATGGGACGTAGCGTAAACTGGAGTTATACATCCTAACCGGTTTCTTTGTTACTAGTGTAAGCCAGCAAGGAGAGACAATACGTTCTACATTGCCCATAAAGTTTGGGACGTAGCGTAAACTGGAGTTATACATCCTAACCGGTTTCTTTGTTACTAGTGTAAGCCAGCAAGGAGAGACAATACGTTCTACATTGCCCATAAAGTTTGGGACGTAGCGTAAACTGGAGTTATACATCCTAACCGGTTTCTTTGTTACTAGTGTAAGCCAGCAAGGAGAGACAATACGTTCTACATTGCCCATAAAGTTTGGGACGTAGCGTAAACTGGAGTTATACATCCTAACCGGTTTCTTTGTTACTAGTGTAAGCCAGCAAGGAGAGACAATACGTTCTACATTGCCCATAAAGTTTGGGACGTAGCGTAAACTGGAGTTATACATCCTAACCGGTTTCTTTGTTACTAGTGTAAGCCAGCAAGGAGAGACAATACGTTCTACATTGCCCATACAGTTTGGGACGTAGCGTAAACTGGAGTTATACATCCTAACCGGTTTCTTTGTTACTAGTGTAAGCCAGCAAGGAGAGACAATACGTTCTAAATTGCCCATACAGTTTGGGACGTAGCGTAAACTGGAGTTATACATCCTAACCGGTTTCTTTGTTACTAGTGTAAGCCAGCAAGGAGAGACAATACGTTCTACATTGCCCATAAAGTTTGGGACGTAGCGTAAACTGGAGTTATACATCCTAACCGGTTTCTTTGTTACTAGTGTAAGCCAGCAAGGAGAGACAATACGTTCTACATTGCCCAAAAATTTTTTGACGTAGCGTAAACTGGAGTTATACATCCTAACCGGTTTCTTTGTTACTAGTGTAAGCCAGCAAGGAGAGACAATACGTTCTAAACTGCCCATACAGTTTGGGACGTAGCGTAAACTGGAGTTATACATCCTAACCGGTTTCTTTGTTACTAGTGTAAGCCAGCAAGGAGAAACAATACGTTCTACATTGCCCATAAAGTTTGGGACGTAGCGTAAACTGGAGTTATACATCCTAACCGGTTTCTTTGTTACTAGTGTAAGCCAGCAAGGAGAGACAATACGTTCTACATTGCCCATAAAGTTTGGGACGTAGCGTAAACTGGAGTTATACATCCTAACCGGTTTCTTTGTTACTAGTGTAAGCCAGCAAGGAGAGACAATACGTTCTACATTGCCCATAAAGTTTGGGACGTAGCGTAAACTGGAGTTATACATCCTAACCGGTTTCTTTGTTACTAGTGTAAGCCAGCAAGGAGAGACAATACGTTCTACATTGCCCATAAAGTTTGGGACGTAGCGTAAACTGGAGTTATACATCCTAACCGGTTTCTTTGTTACTAGTGTAAGCCAGCAAGGAGAGACAATACGTTCTAAATTGCCCATACAGTTTGGGACGTAGCGTAAACTGGAGTTATACATCCTAACCGGTTTCTTTGTTACTAGTGTAAGCCAGCAAGGAGAGACAATACGTTCTACATTGCCCATAAAGTTTGGGACGTAGCGTAAACTGGAGTTATACATCCTAACCGGTTTCTTTGTTACTAGTGTAAGCCAGCAAGGAGAGACAATACGTTCTACATTGCCCATAAAGTTTGGGACGTAGCGTAAACTGGAGTTATACATCCTAACCGGTTTCTTTGTTACTAGTGTAAGCCAGCAAGGAGAGACAATACGTTCTACATTGCCCATAAAGTTTGGGACGTAGCGTAAACTGGAGTTATACATCCTAACCGGTCTCTTTGTTACTAGTGTAAGCCAGCAAGGAGAGACAATACGTTCTACATTGCCCATAAAGTTTGGGACGTAGCGTAAACTGGAGTTATACATCCTAACCGGTTTCTTTGTTACTAGTGTAAGCCAGCAAGGAGAGACAATACGTTCTAAATTGCCCATACAGTTTGGGACGTAGCGTAAACTGGAGTTATACATCCTAACCGGTTTCTTTGTTACTAGTGTAAGCCAGCAAGGAGAGACAATACGTTCTACATTGCCCATAAAGTTTGGGACGTAGCGTAAACTGGAGTTATACATCCTAACCGGTTTCTTTGTTACTAGTGTAAGCCAGCAAGGAGAGACAATACGTTCTACATTGCCCATAAAGTTTGGGACGTAGCGTAAACTGGAGTTATACATCCTAACCGGTTTCTTTGTTACTAGTGTAAGCCAGCAAGGAGAGACAATACGTTCTACATTGCCCATAAAGTTTGGGACGTAGCGTAAACTGGAGTTATACATCCTAACCGGTTTCTTTGTTACTAGTGTAAGCCAGCAAGGAGAGACAATACGTTCTACATTGCCCATAAAGTTTGGGACGTAGCGTAAACTGGAGTTATACATCCTAACCGGTTTCTTTGTTACTAGTGTAAGCCAGCAAGGAGAGACAATACGTTCTACATTGCCCATAAAGTTTGGGACGTAGCGTAAACTGGAGTTATACATCCTAACCGGTTTCTTTGTTACTAGTGTAAGCCAGCAAGGAGAGACAATACGTTCTACATTGCCCATAAAGTTTGGGACGTAGCGTAAACTGGAGTTATACATCCTAACCGGTTTCTTTGTTACTAGTGTAAGCCAGCAAGGAGAGACAATACGTTCTACATTGCCCATAAAGTTTGGGACGTAGCGTAAACTGGAGTTATACATCCTAACTGGTCTCTTTGTTACTAGTGTAAGCCAGCAAGGAGAGACAATACGTTCTACATTGCCCATAAAGTTTGGGACGTAGCGTAAACTGGAGTTATACATCCTAACCGGTTTCTTTGTTACTAGTGTAAGCCAGCAAGGAGAGACAATACGTTCTACATTGCCCATAAAGTTTGGGACGTAGCGTAAACTGGAGTTGGGTGTAATGTTTCCCAATTTTACGTTCTACATTGCCCATAAAGTTTGGGACGTAGCGTAAACTGGAGTTGGGTGTAATGTTTCCCAATTTTGTTTAACTTTTAGGGCGTAACTCTCAAGTTTTATTATTTTTCCGTGTTCTTGAAGAATTTCTACGTCAACAGATATAGCATTATAAATTGTTGACATCTATATATCCGTCGACTACCTCAACTATATTTGCATGTAAAAGGCGATTTTATATAAGATGCATCAAAAGATGCTTTTCAGTTAAGAGAAAAGCTCTAATTAAAAAGCAGTTGAACTTGGCACTCGAACGTGTGCACTTGTCGAGCACTCCTATGATGTACTTGGAGATATCGATCGTTGGCAACTGAACAGCCACTGTATCGATGCCCGCAATCCGCGAGGGTGTTTCGTGTGAATGGAACAGCTCGCGTGAACCTACCTCCCTCAGAAACGGAACTGGTTTCTCTCAGGAACCCGTAATGCATTGCGAACACGTGAGTGATGTTATCATTGCCGCATTACGTGCGGGAGAGCAACGGAACATCCCGAGTCACTTGGGAGACCTATTAAACCCACCCGTCTTGTTTTACTGCCGAACTTCCCTCCCACTAGAAGCGTTTGGGTATCACTCACGCTTCATCAAACCCATTACACGAAATACACTTTTTATTTGCCTTTATTTTTCAAAATGGTTTTAAAAACCATGACATTTTTCAAAATGTAAAAATTAGTTTAACAACTGCAAAGAATTCGTAATGATTTATATATATATATATATATATATATATATATATATATATATATATATATATATATATATAGAACTAAGTCAAAATACAAATACAAGAATTATAATTGAATTTACAATTCAAAGCTTTTCGTTGGCTAACAGTACCAACATCATTAGGTATATTAAACAATTGTTTAATATTCCTGATGATGTTGGTACTGTTAGCCAACGAACAATTGTTTAATATTCCTGATGATGTTGGTACTGTTAGCCAACGAAAAGCTTTGAATTGTAATTCAATTATAATTCTTGTATTTGTATTTTGACTTAGTTCTTTATTAATACACAAGAATACATATTGCGATATATATATATATATATATATATATATATATATATATATATATATATATATAGACACACACACACACACACACACACACACACACAATTTATACAAATTTTACTATAAAACATTTGTACAATTTTTGATTTCGCTGTTACGGTGTTACTTTAACTCATCTTATATTATAATAAGCTTGTTGCAGAAGAGTTCACTTAGTGCAGTTACCTGAAGATATAATGGCGGGAACTTCTTGATCAGTCAAAGTTTATATCACGAACTACGTGTTAATTTCAACAACACATTAATAACAGGTACCTATAATGTTGGGCAATTGACAATAACTCCGAACAAAAGACAATAAAGTTGAAAATTTGATAATGACGTTGAACAATTGAAAATGACGTTGAAAGATTGACAATAACATTGAAAATTGACAAATACATGGAACAATTGATTATAACGTTGACCAATTTAATATAACTTTTAACAATTGGCAATAACGATGAATAATATATAATAATATTGATAATTTCGTTCAACAACTGAATATACCGTTAAACAGTTGACAATAACTTTGAATAATATACAATGCAATCGATAATATACATTAAACAATTGACAACTTTGTTGAACAATTGAGAATAGCGTTAAATAATTGACAATAACGTTGAAAAATTTACAATAACATTGAACAATTTATTATAACTTTGAACAATTGACAATAACATTGAACAATTTACAATAACTTTGAATAATATACAATAATATTTAACCAATGACAACATTGAACAATTCACAATTTTTTTGAACAATTGATAATTTTGTTCGACAACTGAATATACCGTTAAACAAGTGACAATAACTTTGTATAATATACAATGATAGTGAACCAATGATAACATTAAACAATTGACAACTGTGTTGAACAATTGAGAATAATGTTAAATATTTCACAATAACGTTAAAAAATTTAGAATAACATTGAACAATTCATTATAACATTGAACAATTGACAATAACATTGAACAATTTACAATAACTTTGAATAATATACAATAATATTGAACCAATGACAACATTGAACAATTCACAATTTTTTTGAACAATTGATAATTTTGTTCAACAACTGAATATACAGTTAAACAACTGACAATAACTTTGTATAATATACAATGATAGTGAACCAATGATAACATTAAACAATTGACAACTTTGTTGAACAATTGAGAATAATGTTAAGTATTTCACAATAACGTTGAAAAATTTAGAATAACTTTGAACAATTTACAATAACTTTGAATAATACACAATAATATTGAACCAATGACAACATTGAACAATTGACAATGGCGTTAATCAATTGACAATAATTTAGAACAATTGACAATAAAATTGATCAATTGACAATGACGTTGAACAATTGACAAATACTTTGAACAATTGACATTAACGTCGAACAATGACAATCACATAGAAAAATACACGGCATTTAGAATAAAGTAATGTGTTATCACTATACTACTTTGTGGTGGCGTATCGTCGCAGGTTTAAATCAGTATTTATCCCTTCTTTCCACTTTTCAAGCCCCATCGACGTTCCGCGAATGTTTGTAATGCTGAAAGCTTTTTAAGCAAATAGTTTTATAATTGAGAATATCTGGCGTTACTAGAGAGATGAGTGGAATGGATAGACCAGACTCGGCAATCTATATTTGTGCAGTTATTTTTAACTTTGTTCCAGTGGACTAACGTCTTCCGGCAAGGCTCGGATTCGCAAACAAAACGCGTCCCGTCATGACGTCACGGCCTGATTGTTCAAAGAATTCCTTGGATCTGAATAGCAAACATAGCAGCGCTGTGATTCTTTAATTGGAAAGGTTAAAAAGTTTAAAATATTTTAATAACCAACAAATCTATAAAAATAAGATTCTTTGGAAAACTAATTAAAAATATGTTTTTTGGAAAACAAATTCAAAAGTATAAACTTCAGAACATTGAGTTTTTCATTACTTAGTAAATTTCTATTCCACCCGTTTTCATATATGTTTGGGTACAGTTTTCTGCCATCCCTAACGTTTCCTAACGTACTCTCGGAAGTAAGATTGAAAATTTGAAAATGGAGTTATTCCGAAACGTGTCAACAGAGGAGAATATTGAAACATTAGGAATGGCAGAAAACTGTACCCAAACATATAGAAATATTCCTAATAGAAATAAAGATGAGTATATTAATAATTTCGACTCGTTTTCCTTTGCTACGTAATTTGACTTTAACCACAAGTACATATTTGTCAAGTATAATACTACAAACCTCTAATATTTGGTCACGTGTATAAAAATAAGATAACTATTTACACCATTACGAAGGATAAGGGTAGGGAGGGGAGGGTTGGAGTCCGTTTGTAGTTTGAAGACAGTGAGCCACTACGATAAATATTGTCCATAAACGAGAAGAGATAGTGAATATGAGTAGAAATAAAGTACGGACATAAACCCTTTAGTGAATATCGGGGAGGATGGCTTCAGTACCTAGTTTATAAGAGGCAAGAAGTGGAGCCTACCCATTAAGCACCTGGCAATGGAGATGGGGAGGATGACTTCAGTACCTAATGTCTTAAAGGCAAGAAGTGGAGCCTACCCATTAAGCACCTGGCAATGGAGATGGGGAGGATGACTTCAGTACCTACTGTCTTAGAGGCAAGAAGTGGAGCCTACCCATTAAGCACCTGGCAATGGAGATGGGGAGGATGACTTCAGTACCTAATGCCTTAAAGGCAAGAAGTGGAGCCTACCCATTAAGCACCTGGCAATGGAGATGGGGAGGATGACTTCAGTACCTACTGTCTTAGAGGCAAGAAGTGGAGCCTACCCATTAAGCACCTGGCAATGGAGATGGGGAGGATGACTTCAGTACCTACTGTTTTTTAGAGGCAAGAAGTGGAGCCTACCCATTAAGCACCTGGCAATGGAGATGGGGAGGATGACTTCAGTACCTACTGTCTTAGAGGCAAGAAGTGGAGCCTACCCATTAAGCACCTGGCAATGGAGATGGGGAAGATGACTTCAGTACCTACTGTCTTAGAGGCAAGAAGTGGAGCCTACCCATTAAGCACCTGGCAATGGAGATGGGGAGGATGACTTCAGTACCTACTGTCTTAGAGGCAAGAAGTGGAGCCTACCCATTAAGCACCTGGCAATGGAGATGGGGAGGATGACTTCAGTACCTACTGTCTTAGAGGCAAGAAGTGGAGCCTACCCATTAAGCACCTGGCAATGGAGATGGGGAGGATGACACAAGTACCTACTGTCTTAGAGGCAAAAAGTGGAGCCTACCCATTAAGCACCTGGCAATGGAGATGGGGAGGATGACTTCAGTACCTACTGTCTTAGAGGCAAGAAGTGGAGCCTACCCATTAAGCACCTGGCAAAGGAAATGGGGAGGATCGCTTACCGGAAGTAAACTCGCTCTCAACCGGAATCATGGATTGTGCTGCCACCAAGCTGCCGGAACCGAAAGGGTAGTGATGTGAAGTCAGGAGTAAGGTGCTTGTGTAAGCTTACCTCAGTCTGACCCCAAGGATATCCACCAGCGACCCGGATGTAGAAACAAATGGAAGCGCCAGCGTAATTGCGGCTGTTGTCTGTTAGTACAAAGCGGATGTACTTCAGTGCTGTCAATACTGTCAATAAACTGGATAGGCTTAATCACCTAAGCATTTTGTGGGAGCATTTATTAAGTAATTCGTTTCCAGCCGATTCTTAAGGGAGGACTACTTCCATAGAATTACCCAGAATAACCAATTTATTTCTTAACTAGACTGAATGACTCTAGTCAAAGAGTTCATTATAAATAAACGTAATAAGATCACTGTAATTATCTGAAATAACGAAATTCTTTATAATAAATTAACGCTTTAAAACCTCCGCATGCCCAAAAAAATAGGTTGAATTTTACATTAAAATAATCGTGTGATGTATATAATGTAACAAAAGCCAAGTAACTCTCTATTTAAGCATTAAATACTTTACGAAAGGCTTATCTGGATATCTAGAATAAACTCTAAAAGCTAAAGGGGAAAATTATTTATAAAGTGCAAAAGACAACCTAAAACAATTATTACACTATCAGTAATGTTGTAGTAGAGATCTTTTAGCTCTTAACAGTGTGCAAAGCCCTCGAAGACGTCAATATCTTTAACTGATGAAAACCTTCGAGCATACTGTTTTATATTCTTGTTAATGAAATATCCAAAAATAGTTTCCAAGAAAGAACGTTATGTAGCACGCGCGCGTCTGTGTGTGTGCGCGCGCGCGCAAGCGTTTGTGCGCGCGCGCGTGTGTGTGTAGAAAAGGTTTACGTGTTGTAGATTTATCATTACAAACATTGTATTACAAAAATAATATTAAATAAACTGCTCTAAGCATTTCGCCAACATTCATTGTCTGGATCTGGTAACCTGATGAGTGCCAACAGAACATTAAATCTAATATACTGATTGTACAAAGCCCGCACTACACTGCTGTCACATTTACCAAAGCCTAATATATTTTACCGTCATAAGCTCCATCACATACGCTATATATATATATATATATATATATATATATATATATATATATATATATATATATACAGTATATAGTATTATGCTTTGATTTCACTTGAATCTGTTTATTAATTAATTTGTAACATTATTTTTTCCAAATATCCATTAATATTCATCGTTGTCAATAGAGGACAATTGGGATTATTTCAATACAATATGTAGTAAAATTAAATGTGTAAGCATCAGGTTATGTACACACTTGTGGCCTCATAATATCAGTATTTTAATATTTCCTATAGTTTGCCTTACATAATAATATAGCAAATTTTTTAAAAAAACATTTTACATATTACACATACAACTCATATATTGTTCATTTGGTTGATATACCTAATAATATATTGATGATTTGGTTATTAGTTTTATATACAAATTTGATAAAATTACATTTAAACAATTTTGTAAATCGTTTAACTTGGTACATCGTGAATGTAAATATTATTTATATAGTTTCAAATTTTTTGTGTCATTTGTATTATGCTACAATTTTTTTAGTATATTGTTCACCACTTTTATTTTGTCTTCTTGAGTAATCGATATATTGTGCTTTACATGCATAATATATATATATATATATATATATATATATATATATATATATATATATATATATATTACGATATCCATTGTTTTTCCGTTGCACTGACTTTATGAAGTTAATGTGTTACTATTGTAAAGTAATTTTATCCACCACTAAGTGCAATGATTTTACCTTGTGTGATGAGGCGCCTTTCGGTCACTTGACCATTGTCGAATCACTGATTACTTTTTCTCAATTTTTCTGGTGTGGATGTTCGGTCCGTGGTGTTGGTACTTGTTGACGTCATACACATTTCCTCTTGAGTCTTATGTATAATGTTTTTGAATAGTATGTTTTCTGTATATGTTGTTTGTAGATTCATTAAATTGTTGTGTATGTTTTTATAAATGTGGTATTTTTCTAGTGAGTTTAGTTCCACTGGGTTATTATTTATTTCAAGTATGGTTAGGTTATTTTCGTAATTTGTTATTTCATGTTTATGTGATATTAGGTGTGCTGCTACATTTGATACTTTTGAATTTTTGTTTCTGAATGCTCTATAATGTTCTTCAAATCTTATTTTAAATGATCTCGTTGTTTTCCCTATGTAAAATGCGTTACAGTTGTTGCATGTAATTTTGTAAATTCCTGATAGGTTATGTTTTTCTGAATTTGTTTTGTGATTTGTGTTATTAAGATATTTTATTATTTTGTTGTTTGGTTTGTATGTTCGAGTGTAGTATTCTTTGTTGTATATATTTGTTATTTTTTCTATTTTGTTATTGGTGTTTGTTAACAAATTAGAATTGAATTGTTGTTAGTCATTGAATTGATGTATTTGGTATTTTCAATTATTACTGGTGTGTTTGTTTCATCTGATTTTAATATTATATAGTCGTTGTTTTCTAGTTATTCTTTGAGTTTCATAATTTCTTTTTTGTTTATATATTGTTTTGTTTTTTTGGGGGTTTTATATTAGGTTAATATTATTATTAATGTTGTTTCTTATGTGTTCAGTGTTCACGTAATAGTAATAAATATATATATATATATATATATATATATATATATATATATATATATTAAAACAACATAGGTTATTCAAATACAAGAATTATTTATTATTTTATATCCAAAGCTTTTCGTTGGTAAACAGTACCAACATCATCAGGAATGAAAAATACAATAATGCAAGATATAGGCCTAAAACATACGTTAAATTAGAAATAGAATTGTTGCTAAATTTATACAAATTGCCAAGATTATTTTGTTGCTGTAACATTATAGACATTGAATAAAGTATCAAGTTTAGAATGTATTTGCATTTATTCTTTTATTAATTTGTTATTATTACTGTATTTATATACAGTAATATATATATATATATATATATCCCTATTGAAACTCCCGGAGCAGCCGCACTAATTTTAAATCACTGTATAAGCTTGTGTATTCAACGCACTCAGTTAGCGGCAGGTTAATAAAGAGGGAAAAGGCAATCTCCTAAGTATAATGAGAACAGGAAATATATAACGTGAAGCGAATGTGGCGTAATTTTCCTTCTATTTAAAGTACGTCTCTCTTGCAAATCAATCATCTTCAGAGGAAGTTATTATAAAAACCACTACTTTTGATACAAGTTATATTTTTGTCATAATTTCTTCTGGCGATATTACTTACTTTATCGAAAATGTACATAAGAATTTATATAAAATGTCTTTGTGGATAAGAGGTTATTTATTTAAAATGGGAATTAAGAGAGTGACGCAAGCGCACGTGCCCGCACACATATTTTGGCAAGTTACACAAGTATGTACCACTTTATGCATTCCATATAACGGTACCAAAGCAATGACGGATTACCGCAATGGCACATGTAAAACAAAACACGTGCAGGAACCTGAAATGCTGTCAACTATACACTCTACTCATGTTTTATTCATGTCAGACAAACAATTCATGAGTCATCGGACACTACATGTTACTAACTAAAGAATATTTCAAAAGAAGAAAGTGTTTAAAAAATTGCGTAAATCCTCTATAGCCGTTCCCATGGTACCAGACCACCCAAACTAGACAGAAGTTAACTAAAAGTGAAGAGACAAATATGGGAGGGGGAGGGGGTATAGATAGGGCGGGGGAGACATTTGACAAATCGTTTACTTGAGTTCATTCGATTAAAGCAACTTCACTTATCAGGAATTGTTAACTAATTCTCCCCATTAGTTTCAATACAAATACAAACATTATTTCGAAAACGAATAATGACTCTATATAAAACAATTGGTTCTTGAATAGTAGTTCAGTGCTAGAGTTTGAGATAGCTAGTAATGACTCTATTTAAACAATTGGTTCTTGAATAGTAGTTCAGTGCTGGACCGTAGAGTTTGAGATTGCTAGTAATGACTCTATATAAAACAATTGGTTCTTGAATAGTAGTTCAGTGCTAGAGTTTGAGATTGCTAATAATGACTCTATATAAAACAATTGGTTCTTGAATAGTAGTTCAGTGCTGGACCGTAGAGTTTGAGATTGCTAGTAATGACTCTATATAAAACAATTGGTTCTTGAATAGTAGTTCAGTGCTAGAGTTTGACATTGCTAGTAATGACTCTATATAAAACAATTGGTTCTTGAATAGTAGTTCAGTGCTGGACCGTAGAGTTTGACATTGCTAGTAATGACTCTATATAAAACAATTGGTTCTTGAATAGTAGTTCAGTGCTGGACCGTAGAGTTTGAGATTGCTAATAATGACTCTATATAAAACAATTGGTTCTTGAATAGTAGTTCAGTGCTGGAGTTTGAGATTGCTAATAATGACTCTATATAAAACAATTGGTTCTTGAATAGTAGTTCAGTGCTGGACCGTAGAGTTTGAGATTGCTAATAATGACTCTATATAAAACAATTGGTTCTTGAATAGTAGTTCAGTGCTAGAGTTTGAGATTGCTAATAATGACTCTATATAAAACAATTGGTTCTTGAATAGTAGTTCAGTGCTGGACCGTAGAGTTTGAGATTGCTAGTAATGACTCTATATAAAACAATTGGTTCTTGAATAGTAGTTCAGTGCTGGACCGTAGGGTTTGAGATTGCTAGTAATGACTCTATATAAAACAATTGGTTCTTGAATAGTAGTTCAGTGCTGGACCGTAGAGTTTGAGATTGCTAGTAATGACTCTATATAAAACAATTGGTTCTTGAATAGTAGTTCAGTGCTAGAGTTTGAGATTGCTAATAATGACTCTATATAAAACAATTGGTTCTTGAATAGTAGTTCAGTGCTGGACCGTAGAGTTTGAGATTGCTAGTAATGACTCTATATAAAACAATTGGTTCTTGAATAGTAGTTCAGTGCTGGACCGTAGAGTTTGAGATAGCTAGTAATGACTTTATATAAAACAATTGGTTCTTGAATAGTAGTTCAGTGCTGGACCGTAGAGTTTGACATTGCTAGTAATGACTCTATATAAAACAATTGGTTCTTGAATAGTAGTTCAGTGCTGGACCGTAGAGTTTGAGATTGCTAGTAATGACTCTATATAAAACAATTGGTTCTTGAATAGTAGTTCAGTGCTAGAGTTTGAGATTGGTAATAATGACTATATATAAAACAATTGGTTCTTGAATAGTAGTTCAGTGCTGGACCGTAGAGTTTGACATTGCTAGTAATGACTCTATATAAAACAATTGGTTCTTGAATAGTAGTTCAGTGATGGACCGTAGAGTTTGAGATTGCTAGTAATGACTCTATATAAAACAATTGGTTCTTGAATAGTAGTTCAGTGATGGACCGTAGAGTTTGAGATTGCTAGTAATGACTCTATATAAAACAATTAATTCTTGAATAGTAGTTCAGTGCTGGACCGTAGAGTTTGAGATTGCTAGTAATGACTCTATATAAAACAATTAATTCTTGAATAGTAGTTCAGTGCTGGACCGTAGAGTTTGAGATTGCTAGTAATGACTCTATATAAAACAATTGGTTCTTGAATAGTAGTTCAGTGCTAGAGTTTGAGATTGCTAATAATGACTCTATATAAAACAATTGGTTCTTGAATAGTAGTTCAGTGCTGGACCGTAGAGTTTGACATTGCTAGTAATGACTCTATATAAAACAATTGGTTCTTGAATAGTAGTTCAGTGCTCGACCGTAGAGTTTGAGATTGGTAATAATGACTATATATAAAACAATTGGTTCTTGAATAGTAGTTCAGTGCTGGACCGTAGAGTTTGAGATTGGTAATAATGACTATATATAAAACAATTGGTTCTTGAATAGTAGTTCAGTGATGGACCGTAGAGTTTGAGATTGGTAATAATGACTATATATAAAACAATTGGTTCTTGAATAGTAGTTCAGTGCTGGACCGTAGAGTTTGACATTGCTAGTAATGACTCTATATAAAACAATTGGTTCTTGAATAGTAGTTCAGTGCTGGACCGTAGAGTTTGACATTGCTAGTAATGACTCTATATAAAACAATTGGTTCTTGAATAGTAGTTCAGTGCTGGACCGTAGAGTTTGACATTGCTAGTAATGACTCTATATAAAACAATTAATTCTTGAATAGTAGTTCAGTGCTGGACCGTAGAGTTTGAGATTGCTAGTAATGACTCTATATAAAACAATTGGTTCTTGAATAGTAGTTCAGTGCTAGAGTTTGAGATTGCTAATAATGACTCTATATAAAACAATTGGTTCTTGAATAGTAGTTCAGTGCTGGACCGTAGAGTTTGACATTGCTAGTAATGACTCTATATAAAACAATTGGTTCTTGAATAGTAGTTCAGTGCTGGACCGTAGAGTTTGACATTGCTAATAATGACTCTATATAAAACAATTGGTTCTTGAATAGTAGTTCAGTGCTGGACCGTAGAGTTTGACATTGCTAGTAATGACTCTATATAAAACAATTGGTTCTTGAATAGTAGTTCAGTGCTGGACCGTAGAGTTTGACATTGCTAGTAATGACTCTATATAAAACAATTGGTTCTTGAATAGTAGTTCAGTGATGGACCGTAGAGTTTGAGATTGCTAGTAATGACTCTATATAAAACAATTGGTTCTTGAATAGTAGTTCAGTGATGGACCGTAGAGTTTGAGATTGCTGGTAATGACTCTATATAAAACAATTGGTTCTTGAATAGTAGTTCAGTGATGGACCGTAGAGTTTGAGATTGCTAGTAATGACTCTATATAAAACAATTGGTTCTTGAATAGTAGTTCAGTGCTGGACCGTAGAGTTTGAGATTGCTAGTAATGACTCTATATAAAACAATTGGTTCTTGAATAGTAGTTCAGTGCTGGACCGTAGAGTTTGAGATAGCTAGTAATGACTTTATATAAAACAATTGGTTCTTGAATAGTAGTTCAGTGCTGGACCGTAGAGTTTGACATTGCTAGTAATGACTCTATATAAAACAATTGGTTCTTGAATAGTAGTTCAGTGCTGGACCGTAGAGTTTGAGATTGCTAGTAATGACTCTATATAAAACAATTGGTTCTTGAATAGTAGTTCAGTGCTAGAGTTTGAGATTGGTAATAATGACTATATATAAAACAATTGGTTCTTGAATAGTAGTTCAGTGCTGGACCGTAGAGTTTGACATTGCTAGTAATGACTCTATATAAAACAATTGGTTCTTGAATAGTAGTTCAGTGCTGGACCGTATAGTTTGAGATTGCTAGTAATGACTCTATATAAAACAATTGGTTCTTGAATAGTAGTTCAGTGATGGACCGTAGAGTTTGAGATGGCTAGTAATGACTCTATATAAAACAATTGGTTCTTGAATAGTAGTTCAGTGCTGGACCGTGGAGTTTGAGATTGCTAGTAATGACTATATATAAAACAATTGGTTCTTGAATAGTAGTTCAGTGCTGGACCGTAGAGTTTGAGATTGCTAGTAATGACTCTATATAAAACAATTGGTTCTTGAATAGTAGTTCAGTGATGGACCGTAGAGTTTGAGATAGCTAGTAATGACTCTATATAAAACAATTGGTTCTTGAATAGTAGTTCAGTGATGGACCGTAGAGTTTGAGATTGCTAGTAATGCCTCTATATAAAACAATTGTTTCTTGAATAGTAGTTCAGTGCTGGACCGTAGAGTTTGAGATTGCTAGTAATGACACTATATAAAACAATTGGTTCTTGAATAGTAGTTCAGTGCTGGACCGTAGAGTTTGAGATTGCTAGTAATGCCTCTATATAAAACAATTGGTTCTTGAATAGTAGTTCAGTGCTGGACCGTAGAGTTTGAGATTGCTAGTAATGACTCTATATAAAACAATTGGTTCTTGTATAGTAGTTCAGTGCTGGACCGTAGAGTTTGAGATTGCTAGTAATGACTCTATATAAAACAATTGGTTCTTGAATAGTAGTTCAGTGCTGGACCGTAGAGTTTGAGATTGCTAATAATGACTCTATATAAAACAATTGGTTCTTGAATAGTAGTTCAGTGCTGGACCGTAGAGTTTGAGATTGCTAGTAATGACTCTATATAAAACAATTGGTTTTTGAATAGTAGTTCAGTGCTGGACCGTAGAGTTTGAGATTGCTAGTAATGACTCTATATAAAACAATTGGTTCTTGAATAGTAGTTCAGTGCTGGACCGTAGAGTTTGAGATTGCTAGTAATGACTCTATATAAAACAATATGTGGAGCTTCTCAACTGGAGCGTATGAAACCGCCACCTAAGAATGGTCATATTTCTGCCCCAGTGACTTTGTGGTGGTACCAGTGACAAAATATGGAAAATGCAAGTTCCAGTTTGATCGCAGGCAAATCGTCGTCGTCATTGGCTGGAAAATTATTAATATTTTACCGCTCTAAGTCATTGGTTTATTTTTCGTTGTCACTGGATCTACTTTAACCGCTCGGCTCACGGCACCGATCATCGTGCAGTGTCGTTGACTGAAAGGGGAGGGTGTTTTCTCTGTTGTGATTAGGCAAAATGTCGCCGTCACTGAATAACCGAGGCTGTCATGGATTCTTCTCATTAACGTCGTGTGGGAGTGGGCGGTTTGTGTCAGATTCCAGGACTGTGAGGGTGTTGTGGTCTGTAGTTTGTTCTTAATTCCGTATGAGTTTATTTCTAAATAAAATGAGCTTTCCGAAAACAAAGCGAGGTGTGGAATCACTTCCCCCCTGTTGATGGTAAATTTGCGAAATGTGATATTTGTCAGACAAAATTATCATATAAAACAAGTAACAGTAATTTGAAGAAGCAAACCTTTCTAATGGAGTGAAAACACTGGTTAGTGAAGCTGCAACTAGCAACAAACCTTTAACGTCCCCCATCAAATTTAGAGGTAAGTAAATAATTTATATATATTTATTATGCATATTTCAATACCGAATTATGATAATCTTCTGTTATAGTAGGTTATGTTAGATTTAAATACTAATTTGTTTTGAAATAATTGAAAACGTGCAAAATATTTTGTGAAATAATAAAATTAAATAAACTGAGGTGATTGTTATAGGTAGGCCTTCACACTTTTGTAAGCCTAAATTGGTACTTTTATTTTACCTTGCGCTCGACTATTCTCTAACGAAGGTTACATTTTAAATGACAGAAGGTCTCGGGTAAGTCTTGATAAGGTCATAAAAACCCTTTTTGTTAATACAAACATCCAATACTATAAATAAACAGTATTTTGTAATTAAACCTTATGTTGTAAATAAACTGTTTGTAGTTTCATATAAGATTATATAACATATTACCCCAGTGTGTGTGTTGCAGTAACTTCCTAATAATAATGTCACTGGCACTGTCTTTCGTCACCAGTGTGGTATGCCTGCCTGTTATTGGCACATACAGAACAGTCTCGGTATCAATTGTCACCGGTAAAAGTCACTGATCCAAGCCTGGCGCTGTAACTAAAATTACCGACCCGTTAAAGTCACTGGATCGACCATCCCTACCGCATGATTCCCGCCCGGGTGGCTAGTCAGACCAGACAATAGGGCTTGGTACACGACCCAAGCTACCTGTAAGCAAGAGTCTTGCGACTTCACTGTGAGGCCTGGACTCGTGACAACCTATTATTCCGGGCCTCGCTTATAACGGACTGTGTTACGTAACACCTTCCATCGGCCACGCAAAGGGGCACCGAGCCGCACAGCCGATACGGTTGTTTATACCTTCTGTCATAGCATTCCCCCCTGAACATGATGCAAGCAACTATAGGACATTGCAGACATATCAACAATATTTATAATACTGACTTATCAAGAGTCGCCGGCTTGGAACGTGGCTCAAGTGTCTAAAGAAAAACAAAACTCTTTTCAATATCAACATAAACACTTTCATACTAGATGAAAAAAAAAAACATTTTTAGAAGTCATCGAATTCAACTTTACAATAGCTATAATGAATGTATTAACTGATTTTAATAGCTGTAATTATATATTATGTATATACACTAACACCCACACAGTGCGGGGAGGGGGCACTTACAGTGAGGGGTTACCTTGTCGGTGGGGGATTGTCTGGGGAAATTTGAAAATTACATGGTCAAAACTCACTCTTTTACATCCTCCCGAATGTTAGGATTCTTCCGAGTAGCGAGAACATACCTCTTTCTAACCCCTAGTCTAGCCCTACTTCAGCTAAGCACCCTTTCCCATACAAGCCATGTTTCCACCTATCCATAGAGCCATGGGAAATGAATGCCCTTCCCCCTGCGTAAGAGTAACTACTGTTCCCCCGACGAAGTGTAGGTATCTATCGAGTATGCGATCCCGAATGAACCTTCCCAGAACATAACGGACCTCCCCTAATCCTTTCTAACCCCTAGACTAGCCCTACTTCAGCTAAGCACCCTTTCCCATACAAGCCATGTTTCCACCTATCCATAGAGCCATGGGAAATGAATGCCCTTCCCCCTGCGTAAGAGTAACTACTGTTCCCCCGACGAAGTGTAGGTATCCATCGAGTATGCGATCCCGAATGAACCTTCCCAGAACATAACGGACCTCCCCTAATCCTTTCTAACCCCTAGACTAGCCCTACTTCAGCTAAGCACCCTTTCCCATACAAGCCATGTTTCCACCTATCCATAGAGCCATGGGAAATGAATGCCCTTCCCCCTGCGTAAGAGTAACTACTGTTCCCCCGACGAAGTGTAGGTATCCATCGAGTATGCGATCCCGAATGAACCTTCCCAGAACATAACGGACCTCCCCTAATCCTTTCTAACCCCTAGTCTAGCCCTACTTCAGCTAAGCACCCTTTCCCATACAAGCCATGTTTCCACCTATCCATAGAGCCATGGGAAATGAATGCCCTTCCCCCTGCGTAAGAGTAACTACTGTTCCCCCGACGAAGTGTAGGTATCCATCGAGTATGCGATCCCGAATGAACCTTCCCAGAACATAACGGACCATCCTCCCGAATGTTAGGATTCTTCCGAGTAGCGAGAACATACCTCTTTCTAACCCCTACACTAGCCCTACTTCAGCTAAGCACCCTTTCCCATACAAGCCATGTTTCCACCTATCCATAGAGCCATGGGAAATGAATGCCCTTCCCCCTGCGTAAGAGTAACTACTGTTCCCCCGACGAAGTGTAGCTATCCATCGAGTATGCGATCCCGAATGAACCTTCCCAGAACATAACGGACCTTCCTCCCGAATGTTAGGATTCTTCCGAGTAGCGAGAACATACCTCTTAGACTAGCCCTACTTCAGCTAAGCACCCTTTCCCATACAAGCCATGTTTCCACCTATCCATAGAGCCATGGGAAATGAATGCCCTTCCCTCTGCGTAAGAGTAACTACTGTTCCCCCGACGAAGTGTAGGTATCCATCGAGTATGCAATCCCGAATGAACCTTCCCAGGACATAACGGACCTTCCTCCCGAATGTTAGGATTCTTCCGAGTAGCGAGAACATACCTCTTTCTAACCCCTAGACTAGCCCTACTTCAGCTAAGCACCCTTTCCCATACAAGCCATGTTTCCACCTATCCATAGAGCCATGGGAAATGAATGCCCTTCCCTCTGCGTAAGAGTAACTACTGTTCCCCCGACGAAGTGTAGCTATCCATCGAGTATGCGATCCCGAATGAACCTTCCCAGAACATAACGGACCTCCCCTAATCCTTTCTAGCCCCGGTAATATTCCAAGCGACTTCCCTCTTGAAAACAAAACCAAGCAACCACAGATAATCTTAATTACGTTTGAACAATCTCAATAAAATTACCCCCGCCCCCCCCCCGCATCTCGAACCGTTATAGGATCTTAGGATTTACAATTTAAATGTTTTTATTAACTAAATATAATTTCATTCTTCATTTTATAATTTTTAATAAAAATATTCTTTAAATATAAAAAACTTGAACTTAAATGCATTACGGAAATACTTTGGCCTAATTTAGTTTAAAAAACCAGTGATCAACTAACAATTACACCTTGTGATGAAAATAAATAGCTTACATCCACAAGAATATAAGATCTATTGTTTCAACCCTCATCCAAGCATTTCAGAGTTGAAACACGTTTACCTTACTTTATGTTAAAATTTCATTTTCTCTCATTAGCAACGTAAATGAAATTACGTTCTAGAAGAGTGATTGAATAAACTAAGTTTAAAGGGCGGGAGCTGCAGCAGGCTGGGGGTAGGGTTATAAAATATGCATCCCACTCCACCTGGGATAACTCCGAGTTTATGAAGGCATCTTGCCTGGAAAGTGGGATAAACAACAAGGTCCTTGTGTGCACTCACTAGATTCCTTTAATAAAATACGAAATAGCGCGTTGTCCTTTATACAATACCAAGAGCACAGTGCTAACATATTACAATACAAATATTGGAACTCCCCTAATACTGCAAAAAAAAAATTGTTTACGCTAATTTTACAATTTACATATTATAAAACCCTTTTGTACATTTCGATGACCATGCCATCATCATCAACAGGTGATCCTATTACAAAATTACAATCTAGAATACAATAATTTACTAAACTATGCTGACTTATTTACAGGATTAATCTTAGGTAAATTGTAATATTTGTTACTTTTTTGGTATTGGAGTTTTCGCTATATTTTTATTGAAATAGCTTTAATATTGGTTATTTAAATAACGGGTTGTAAGTACCACCTGATATATACAATTAAAAGGCTTGACATAATTGAAATTTTACATTAACTTCGACAAATAATTATTTTACTATATTTTTTTTATTTTCCTAAATAATACGTAGCCAAACTTCGGTGATTTAATGCATTTCTATTGATTGGCTATTTATACGGTCAGCAGTGTGTGCGTGTGCGCGCGCGCGTGTGTGTGTGTGTGTGTGTGTGTGTGTGTGTGTTTCTGTGTTGGGGGGGATGTAAAATCTTAAATAGAAGACAAAATTACGATTTATTTTTACAATTTCTTCCCCTCCTTTTAAACTATTTAAGTAAAAATATTTAAATGTAGTACCTTTTTCTTTACGAGGGGAATATAGCTGTTTTTTTTACGAGGGCAATATATGGGTTTTACTTACGAGAATAGCAATATAGGGGTTTTAAAGAAGCAAATGCGTTTTGGGTTGCGCACGCCAGAATATGTAGGCAAATTATTTACCGAGTCAAACTGTTTCGTAAACAATTTGCATTCGTCATCAATTTAGATGAACTTATTTCCTTAATTGCACCATACATTGGACAGATGCAATAACCGCCCAACGCTAACAAACGGAAATCATCAGGGCGCTGTTGAATGAATGAAGCTGTCATCTCACCTGATGCGAGCCTCTGTGACATTATATAGGAATGGTTGGCCTTCAGCCTAAGTAAATTTCTCCATAGTTATATCCCACAACCTGAATTTTCACTAACCTTTATCTTAGTTCTATTCAGAAAGGACTTTTTACAGAAGGAAAATTTGCGAACACGACTCATGTCAGATCCAGGTTGTGCTCCCAGGATTCGACATCCCGGACGATTTTATAGTTCCGACAATCCCGGAATTTTAGGTTTTTTTATATACCGTACCTAATTTTTTGTGAAAAATTAAATACTATCTAAACATGAAAAATTAATTTCTTTACAAATCATAAGTAATAAATTAATTCTTAATACTGATTAATAATAAAGAAAAGTCTAGTTTATCTTTTGAGAAGTGGACTTGTACATCTAATAAACGTTATGTACAGTGCCTGAAGTTTAACGGTGTCCCTCGTTCTGCTCTAGCATTTGACTATACTACCTTAACTGAAAACATTTTACAATACATATATCGTCTCTTTCGTAATCGCGTCTCTTTCTTTGCAGAAGCAGAGCAACACATTTAAAGATCATATCTACATCAAAATATTTCAGTATTATCATTAGTTAATTAAAACTGTTTACACTTTAAACACGACATTGTTTTTCTGAAGTGTTGAGTTTTGACCCCGAACTGCAGTCCAGTCCAGCATAGCGATCTCAATGTCAGAGACATGGTTAAACCTGTATTGTACAGTATAACACCAATTATTCGAATCAATCGGGACCGGGTGCAACTCGGGTGGATTTTTTCCAAAAAAGGATCGAAAAAATTAATTACTGTATGTTGCCTAAATGTTGCAAATGGGAGAATCACTATTATGTTTTATATTTTTGTCTAAGCTTTTGAGCTTTTTCACACGTAACCAACACGAAATTTGGCTTCCCATAAAAAGTGGTTGCAAAAAGCCGCTTGAAAACAGAATCTTATAATTCTTTGTTTCTTGCTGCCTTCATTGATTTTCTTGAAGAACTTTTACCTACATTTTCAAGCACTGACACAGGTTTAAAAGTGTATTATTTCTGCTTTTAGTGTCTTAAATCGTTGATTGTCCAACACTGTACATCTCAGCCAACCGTGACCCGTAACTCCTTCTTCCGATTGGTCTATAAGTAGTTTATCTGCTAACGATAAGACAACGCGTTTAATTTTAGAAGGTGAACGCCGAAACATAATCGCAAACAAAACAACGAACTAATGTGAGTCAAAGACACACTGACTGACTAATCAAAACTCATAGTGACACACGGGCCCCTGGGGACGGACAGCAGCCAACTATACTGAACTGCGCTGAGACGGTGACTCAGCTCCCAAATAATGTTTCCGCGGCGCCTACACTATAGTTTGATTTAAAACAGAATAGGATTCTGCGTATATGAAATCGACCAGAGACAGAGTGGGGATTACAGCCGTCTGAGCTAATAGGAAATTCACATCTTGCTGCGTGGGTGAGCCTTGTTGCCAATTCGACGTTAAACCTCCGTTCGTCGCTCAGTATCATTGTAGCGGGGTGATTTACTAGTACTGTAGCTTGCTTCGTTCTGTCGCAGGCAGTGGCGGGTTGACTGTCAATGCGTTCGAACTGGCAACATCGCACCCCTACACTGCCACAGACCCATTCCTGTTCTACTTTAAATCAAAGTATAGCTGCTCGGAGAAACCCCCAGTAGCACATCTAGACTGAATCATTATTTTGGTAACCGCAGTACGTTTCCAAAATAAGGAAACTCATAAAGGGCATAAAACGATCTACTTACAGCTTATCACAAACACTACAGCAACCCATTTCAACTTGCCCATAACCTCTGCCCTTACTTCCAAATAGGCCTTAATTTTTTGTATTTACCTCATCATATTACCGGCTTGCTGATCATATTAGTGCAAATTCTTCTGTTATCATGTTTCTTTTTCATGGCATCTCCTTCATATTCATTCACCATCTAATTGGACAACCTAGTTAGCCCAATATGCTTATGTACGGCACACCCACACATTCTACCAAACACACTGTATTTTGCAGACCAATAGGAAGCGTAATGTTGAGAACGTCCCGAGATGTGCGACAGATAAAGATAGCAGACTTTACGTTGCTGGCCAGCTGCCGAGGCACATCATCTATGACAGAAATAACATCCAAACACTACACGCACACTTTATCCTGATATAACGACATACAGTACCATCAATAATCTACCGGATCATCTCTTACGCAACTTGTTTCAAGGCAAAACCGTTTAGGCCTGTTTCTGAATCACAATGTCTTTTTCTAAACAATGTATAAAATATACTCATTACGTCATTTTTTTTTAATTTTACCTAATTCTTAATCGAACCTTTATTCATAAAGTTAATACACTCTAATACTAAATATGTGTGTTTGGATTACATTTAGTTTAACACTGCAATCAGAAATAATTGATTACAGGTCAATCATAAGCTAGGCTTTGTCCATGTAAATATAATATCAAAACAGGAATTGCATTGGTATTATAGAATTTTAAACTTCCTATGAATATATTAATCAGTTCACAAAACTTTATATCTGAAGATTATTTTGCAAGAGATTACATACTACGTGATTTATTATCAAATAACAACGGTAAAATAAAAAGAAAATAAATTGAACTTCATTACTACCTTAACACGTTTCAGCCTCTACATCACTTAAACAGGCCTCAGAAGATGCCAGAACCCCTTTAAACAGTCTCATGCCAATATTTTCAATTCCTTCTATTACTTTACACTCGTTATAAATAAATATATATATATATATATATATATATATATATATATATATTATGGGAGCGTGTATGTATGTGTGTGTATATATATATATATATATATATATATATATATAAAGAACTAAGTCAAAATACAAATACAAGAATTATAATTGAATTTACAATTATAATTCAATTGTAAATTCAATTATAATTCTTGTATTTGTATTTTGACTTAGTTCTTTATTAATACACAAGAATACACATTGCGATATTTATATATATATATATATATATAAATATATATATAAATATATATATATATATATATATATATATATATATATATATAGAGAGAGAGAGAGAGAGAGAGAGAGAGAGAGAGAGAGACTGGGGGAGGGCGGTAGAGAGAGAGAGAGAGAGAGAGGGAGCAAGAGAGGCAGGCAGAGAGGGAGGGAGAGAAAAAAGAGAGTGAGAAGGTTTAAAATTTTCAATTGTTAATAAAATACTTATTATTTATTCACTCAAAATCAAATACATTTTTTTTAACTTGTAGTGGATGACACTTGATGTTAAAACAATTTTTTCGTATATTGATGCATTAATTACATTAAATGAATTAATTTTAGTTTTATATGAGAGAAAAACTTTTCAGAAAAGGTGCAAGGCATGCAATATAATTAGTTCATCGCATTTGGCTTGAAATAAGAGAAAAATTATGATTTCCTGACAGCTGACAATGTTATGTGGTAGAACAGCTGTTTAAACGCATAGGTTATTGTTACTTTATTTATAATGATTGTAATTATTAAATAAAAAGTAACTAAAATAAACTTTTCTCTGTTGACCTAACCAAGAATTGACTTGTTTATATTACATGTTTACTGACAAACTACGTAATTTACTTTATAACCTATAAACGTATTTATAAATTATTTACTCCATTTATAGAATTCGAAATCAATGTCATATTGGTATTGAATTTATTATAACTTATAAGTGTTTGCTAAGTTTAATGATTAGCTCCCTAGTGTCTACAAACTGGAGTCTAGTTATTTAATCCCAGTACGTTAGTTTTCCTCCTACAACAAATAGGCCCAATAAGCAAGATTCAAGCCGTCAAATTCCAAGTGCTTTGGTGTTCGTAATGAGGAATTGAGAGAAGTGCCATAAACGAGATTTTATCATGTTGGGTTATCAAATTAAATATAAATGAATGTTAAGTTGAAAATTTGCAGTATAAATTATTTAGCTTTACATAATTTGTATAAATCTTAAAAGTGTTCCTTAGACGAGAATGAGCGTCAAATTTTGCGTGACAAATGATTGTCAAATGAGTTTTGAATTTGCATGGAATTTTGTAAAAACACTTACCTACCTACAATAATTCTGAAGACACAAAAGACAGGCATTCTTTTCAGATACAGTTTTATAAAGACATGCAAAAAAAACTGTGATTCGTATAACAAAACGTAGACACTGCGTACATAAAAGGATCCGCAAACAATGGGACTCAGATTAAGAGATACGATGCAGAAGCACGCAGGGGCAAAGAAACGACTAAAGGTCTATGCGGAGTATACATTCGAGTAAATGCTTCTGCCTTTCCTAACATTTCTTTGCCTGTTTTGGAATGACTAAATTTTCAAAACTTAAACAGTAGGCCTACTTTCTTTAGATTTATATAAGTAGTCTACTAATAAAGGTTTGAAAAGTTTCCGAAAGGCGTTAGCAAAGGAAAACATTGTAATGTTAAATAAAACCTCCAACTACAAAATGTTTTTATTTAAATCCTTATTGCACTTGCAGTGTAAACCATATTCAGACAGTTACTTAATTATTTTTCAAATATTTTTTTCTGAAAATGATTCCTTTGCAACGAAACGTACATAAGGATTTAAATAAAACTGTTTTGTGTCTGAGGGGTTTATTTATTAAAAATACAAAATTACACCACAATTACTCCAAGTTGTTGACGATATAAACTTTGATCTAAGAAATGCTTAAAGATAACTTGTTAAGGCTGCGATAAATTTAAGGTAGCGGCCGCGCGCATGTTAGCACAAGAAAACATTTACTCCAGCCAAGTTTCTCTCTACATGGATTAGAATTCCTCACTAGGCTTTACAGTTTCAACGCATAATAGTCTCCAATAACACTCTACATTTATAAAACAAACAATTTAATGAACCAGATGGTTTGCTTACTCTATCTATATAGCTCCGTAATACTCCAATAAAAAACATCACGCACGCATGCGCGCGCGCGCACACACACACTAACACCATTTTATTTTTACCCACGTAACGCATTTGTAGCCATTTTTCCAAGACGTATTATGCAAGGCCCGAATCAAGTTTATGACTGTAGCATAACAGCATTGACAGTTGCAGCTCTGATTATATTTAGATTATATGTAAATATTTATATTAAAAGTTAAACAAAATTCTCTGATATTTAATCGACCCGACACGCTTCAGTTTCGTACTCGGATTGTAATTCTTGACCAAATATATATGTGAGAGTCATTTACATTCGTGTAAATGTTATAAGAGTAGGTGCTTAGCGCGAAAGCCTTAAAACCCAGATCTATTTATTTATTTTTTTTTATTTTTTTTCCTGGCGAAAAACCATTTGTGGTTATCATCGCCAAACTAAATCTAACACGGAACAACGCAATATTTTAAATAAAACCAAATAAATTTAAATACAACAAAAATTACAAAACAAAAAACAACAACAATAAATAACAAAAAACAACAATAAATCTATAACAATAATAAATAACAAAATAACAACAAAGAACAATACAACAGTAAATAAATAATATGTAAAACAATAATAGGTAACAATTTACCAATAAATAAATCTCAATAACAATAACAAGAACACAAAATAAATTTAATTAAAATAAATAAAAGAAACAGAGAATTATATGTATAAAAAATATATATATTTATGTATTAAATTTAAAAAAATATTTTCAAGTGGTGCAAGAAAGCGATGACTCGGTCAATGGTCGAGGCATCGTCCCTTAGCACCACCTTCAAACTCCCTTTTTTAATTAAAAAGGGCACGAATATTGCTTACATTAACACAATCTACTAAAATATGTTTTATTGTGAAGATATCACCGCAGTATTGGCATATTGGTGGATCTTCACGACGCATCAAATATCCATGAGTTGCAAAAGAGTGGCCAACGCGAAGGCGTGTAACCACCACTTCCTCCCTTCGCTTTGAACGAATTGAAGCCCTCCATGGGCGGACGGTATCTTTAATTTCCCTCAGCTTATTCTGAATCACGGTATTTCGTTGACGCAAGAGCTGACTCCAATTCCCCTATAGAGAAAGGGGTGTTTAAAGTAGAGTTATCAGACAACCCAACGGTAAACGGTATTGCTTCTTCCTTCAGAGTTTGTCAAGCTCTGGACTTTTCAGCACTCCCAACGCGCAACGGTTCTGACCAGTCAAAATTCCCTAAGAGAAGTTGTAAGTGTTGAAATGTATATGGATTGTGTTGGTGTGTGTATGTGTATGCTTTGTGAGTGGTGTAGTGTTAGGCTAGGGTACCGCGAGGGACGCCAAATCCCTCGTAGGTGCGGCTAGTCCGCACCCCCCTGCGGCCAAAAAAAAAGCCCAGATCTAAAAAAAACTTATGCATGCTGAATACATACATACATGTACAATATTCCAAAAATATCTAATCAAGAAGCATTAGTGAGTAAACGAAAGCGAGTAGTCATGACGAAGGCGAGTAGTGACGACGAAGCCGAGTAGTCTTTCACATTCACGTTTTGTAACCAACAATACCAATAAATCTGTCAACTGTTAACTGCAATTTCCCAAGTTCCTAAAAAAATATCTTCTGATTTAAGAAATGTCCAAGAGATTGTATTTCCTAACGCAACTAACATACTCGGACGTCCCAGACATATGCCATCTGTTCTGAACAAATAAACATTGCCAACTCTATCAGACGAATACATATCATTGCGACGATTTCCAACCGCTGACGTCATGGTATCAGCTGTTTGGAACTCATTATTAGCGACAATTTGAAATATTGCATACACAATAAAAATGAATAACACTTTCACAGAGAAAATAATAATATTGCTATAGTGAAATTATAAATGAATAAAACAATGCCTTATGTATAATGGAGCGCAAGATATTATATATGTTAGAGTACAGTTTTCCGCCATTATATATATGAATATTGAATCGTTAGGAAAGGGAGATAACTGTACTCAAACATATAGAAATACTACAGAAATGAAGATGAGTATATTAATAATCGCAAGATATTAGTTTTTGTATGAAATGTATTAAATTACAATAGTTAATTATAATAGGCAAGTATTTTACGTAACAAACCTCATTAGGTGTGGTGAGTTAGGATGGTTTTACGATGTCTCTGAGACTTGTCACAACCTCTCTTATTTTTTGTTCCTTTCTATATAACTATGCTACGCTTATACTACTATCTTCAATTTAAGGGTTTACAAGTTTTTATACTATACGCAAAAACTCTAAAAATAATTCATATAATACCAGAAAATTAAATAATTAAAAATTAGGAATTTTGGAAGAATAATTATTTGCAATTCGGAAGCGAGATAATTTTTCGGGATGAAGCACGTCCAATAAAAATCCACTCAAAATTAAAAATAATTTGCAAAATTATTTAAAAACATTTTATTGTAATTTAACCCAAACTATTAAAAAAGCTAATCTAGGAACAAAATTCTTATTTCATGTATGGTGGTGAAATATAATATTTTAATACTAAACTTTTGCGTTTATCGTAATACCTTCATCTGACTAAACTTATGCAGTTTTCAAGAATAAATTACTTTCCGCCCAACCCACTTAGCAACGTCAGTAGTTTAATGCGCCCTAACTTCAACAGATTCTGGAGAAACAGCTTTGGGCAGTAAGTACAACAATGCACAAATATTTTCGTAGCCCAATAGATAATATAAAACCAGTGTCATCTTAACACCAAAATAGTATTTATAATTCACCTGTACACGCGGAACTACACACGAAATGGTACTGTGGAACCGTGATATGACTGGCTACATTCGGTAACGGTTTGGGGCCATAAAGGGAACATCCGACCGAAACGACTGTTAGGTCTGGGAACAATACAGAATAACGAGTACTGGCCGCCTCTATACATTGTTGCGAACAGGTCACTCCTCCATGGAAGTGGATGAATGAGGACATGTACGGTCGTTAAATCGTCCGAAGTTCCAAATATCAGTTTTGATAAATCGATTCTAAAATATTTAAACCTAATATATATATATATATATATATATATATATATATATATATATATATATATCGCAATATGTTTTCTTGTGTATTAATAAAGGACAAAAGTCAAAATACAAATACAAGAATTATATTTGAATTTACAATTCAAAGCTTTTCGTTGGCTAACAGTACCAACATCATCAGGAATATTAAACAATTAAAATTCAACAATTTTAATTGTTTAATATTCCTGATGATGTTGGTACTGTTAACCAACGAAAAGCTTTGAATTGTAGATTCAAATATAATTCTTGTATTTGTATTTTGACTTTTGTCCTTTATATATATATATATATATATATATATATATATATATATATATATATATATATATATATATATATATATATATATTATCGAAATCGACTTTTTGAAATTTAATTAAGGAATAAATATTTGAAAAACATGTATTAACATCAATCTTTTTCAACTAAGGGTTTTAAAAAAATGTATTTAAACTTGACTTGATGAATAAAAAGTGCGATATACGTAGAAGGAATTGAAAACTTAACGTTTGTTTACGAATTAATTGTTTACAACTTTTTCATTCAGTATTTACTTTACTGATGCCTTAAGTTAGAAACTACTTCCGTAATTATCTTTTTCAAATTTTCAGATTTTAGAAATTGTGTAAGCCACTGAAATTGAAAATAAATTTTCAAATTTTA
>JBAIZL010000404.1:502500-742500 GCA_036971475.1 Prosapia bicincta
TGCTCTCTATTAGGGTCATAAAGATCTTCTCTATTAGGATCATAAAGCTGCTCTCTATTAGGGTCACAAAGGTGCTCTCTATTAGGGTCATAAAGCTGCTCTCTATTAGGGTCATAAAGCTGTTCTCTATTAGGGTCATAAAGCTGCTGCCTATTAGGGTCATAAAGCTGCTGCCTATTAGGGTCATAAAGCTGCTCTCTATTAGGGTCACAAAGGTGCTCTCTATTAGGGTCATAAAGCTGCTCTCTATTAGGGTCATAAAGCTGTTCTCTATTAGGGTCATAAAGCTGCTCTCTATTAGGGTCATAAAGCTGTTCTCTATTAGGGTCATAAAGCTGCTCTCTATTAGGGTCATAAAGCTGCTGCCTATTAGGGTCATAAAGCTGTTCTCTATTAGGGTCATAAAGATGTTCTCTATTAGGGTCATAAAGATGTTCTCTATTAGGGTCATAAAGATGTTCTCTATTAGGGTCATAAAGATGTTCTCTATTAGGGTCATAAAGCTGCTCTCTATTAGGGTCATAAAGATGTTCTCTATTAGGGTCATAAAGATGTTCTCTATTAGGGTCATAAAGATGTTCTCTATTAGGGTCATAAAGCTGCTCTCTATTAGGGTCATAAAGATGTTCTCTATTAGGGTCATAAAGATGTTCTCTATTAGGGTCATGAAGCTGCTCTCTATTAGGGTCATAAAGATGCTCTCTATTAGGGTCATAAAGGTGCTCTCTATTAGGGTCATAAAGATGTTCTCTATTAGGGTCATAAAGCTGCTCTCTATTAGGGTCATAAAGATGTTCTCTATTAGGGTCATAAAGATGTTCTCTATTAGGGTCATGAAGCTGCTCTCTATTAGGGTCATAAAGATGCTCTCTATTAGGGTCATAAAGGTGCTCTCTATTACGGTCATAAAGCTGCTCTCTATTAGGGTCATAAAGATGTTCTCTATTAGGGTCATAAAGATGCTCTCTATTAGGGTCATAAAGCTGCTCTCTATTAGGGTCATACAGATGTTCTCTATTATTATCATAAAGCTGCTCTCTATTAGGGTCATAAAGCTGCTCTCTATTAGGGTCATACAGATGTTCTCTATTATTATCATAAAGCTGCTCTCTATTAGGGTCATAAAGGTGCTCTCTATTAGGGTCATAAAGCTGCTCTCTATTAGGGTCATAAAGATGTTCTCTATTAGGGTCATAAAGCTGCTCTCTATTAGGGTCATAAAGATGTTCTCTATTAGGGTCATAAAGCTGCTCTCTATTAGGGTCATAAAGATGTTCTCTATTAGGCCTATATAGATACTCTCTACTAGGACCATAAAGCCGCTCTCTAATAGCGCCATATAGATGGTCTCTAATATTGCCATAAAGCTGCTCTGTAATAGCGCCATATAGATGGTCTCTATTAGGGCTAAGTAGAGGCTCTCTATTAGCCCGATATAGATGCTCTCTACTAGGGCCTTATAGATGCACTCTTAGGCCCATGATGATGCTTTCTATTAGCGCCACATATCTTTTATCTATAGACAGACGTTGTTTTTAATACCCGCACGCATTTATTCAAACCATTCCACTTTGATCAAAGGCAATAAATTCGCGGTAAAGTGAATCTGCGCTCTAGACAACTATTGGGATGAAATCACTGACACAGATTGCCTTCGCATTTATAGCCAGCATTACGCCTTCCCTAATGCAGTAGTCGCAGAATGCTGAACTGTTTACGGCGGCAATAAAACCGTCTGCTAATGTTCGCTGAACAAAACATCTCATTCAGTAAACCTATGTACAGTCACTCCTTGCTGATTAAATAACCCCCTACACACAGATAAAGTATTTCAATCTAGTAACTAATACCGACGCTGCCGAGGAAAACAAAATCGTCCGACCCACAATGTTATGTTATTTTTACGAGGCTATTAAAGTTAATAGGCCTATATGCTTTTTAATATTTTTCTAAAATTCAAACATAAATTACTTTAAGTCAACCTTTGCGTTAAGATTTCAAAGAATTTAGAAACTTGAAAACGTCAGCACGTAGCTCTTTCCAATTAAATATCTGCGCATAGCTGTTTATAATATAAACAAGACATCTCCAACGCTACACCCCCTTCCCCCCCGAACGACTTTTTGGCGCCTCCGTATACGAAATATTTAAATACAATAAATATGAAAAACTGTTCAAACCAAAGCCGTTGTCTTAAACGAATTGAAAAAAACAACCCGTCAGATAAGGCACTAGCTGTTAGCGCCTGCCACATACAGGGTTAAATATTGGGATATATTTTTGAACTATACTTTTAAATGTTTTCAAACAAAATTTTTTTCAAAACAGCGACTTTGAGAAAATCAGGTGTATTTCAAAAAAAATAGTTCTATCGCCACGCGTTTTGCGGAGGGGTTCGCCCCGCTTACTGCATTGTTCCTCTTAGCCATTTTTTACGTATACTATAGGCTCTAAGGCTTTTGGCGCCCTCAGGGAAAATATTCTTTTGCCCCAAAGTGCCTTCGCAGAGTAAGAACTTCGAAAATGTGTTTTTTAAATAATTGTTATAACATAAACGTTTGAATACTGAATGGGATATGTAAATAGAACGAACATCAATTTCATATAGAATTCATATAAAAATAGTTGAATTGAAAGTATAACTGGTCCCACATTAAGTTGGCCCTCGAAGGGCGAGCATAGACGAGGGGAAGGGCAGAGGAAACAAAAGACCGTTCCTTGGGCATTATAATATGAAGTATAGTATTTATATTACAATAATGTAGAATTCTTGAATTTTATAGTCCAATACGTTCGGTGAATCTTAATTATTCATTTAAACAATAATTTATGACTATCCGAACTTTAAATTTTGTAAATTTGTTAAAACTTACTGAGGAACGATTTCGATCGCTATGTTGCGATCTCATCAGGGTCTTCTTATGAAGATCCACATAGCGATCGAAAACGTTCTGTCTCAGTAGGTTTTAACAAATTTACAAAATTTAAAGTTCGGATAGTCATAAACTATTGTTTAGGTGATTAAATAATGTAGAATTGACAAGCCAAAAGGCCGCTATAAATATTATTTTATTTGGTTATAAATCATTGATCATTGTCCATATCACTTACATAAAGGTTTGTACAAGTTTACTTATATCAGTTTTATAAACGACCGCAACGCCTGCAAGTTCTTAGCGATGGCCTTTGACGCAACACGCACTACAAATTCAATGTTTTTGAATAGGGCTAGTTTTTATTTATTTTCTATCCATCGATCGCGCGCCAGCTTACGTGTGACCAGCTATAGTTAAATAGAAATGGCTTTGCATTCAGTCTTTTATTTTGACGTAATTCATCTGCTTATGTTAGTATCGCGCAAAAGTACTACTTTAATTTACTTTATATTTTTACCTCCACGATTATACACCCCCTCCCCCCCCCAGACGGTTGCCTATATGGGCTTGTTAGCCTGAGACAAGTTCAAACAGTGATTAATTACAGTGTTCTCGTGTAGACGTTGTAATTAAGTGCGAGTGTGATCATTGTTTGAGCGGATTTATATTTGTTAATTATACTACGTTTTGCTCAGTAACTGGAAAGGTTATTGTTGTAGTTCATACTATATACATACTGTATATATATATATATATATATATATATATATATATATATATATATATATATATATATATATATATATATAGTACAAATTTTCAATAGTTAGCAAAAACACTTTTTATTCATCGACACACATTCAAATCCATTATTTAGAACTTGAAATGAATGACATGATGTTAATTAAGTTTTTTTTTCAAATATTAATTCAATAATTAAACTTAATTAATTTATTTTAGTTTTATACTAAAAACAACTATTCACACAAAAGGTAAGGTATGCAAAATATAGTCATTTCGATCCATTTGCTGATTTTTAACAATTTAACAATATACTTGTCATACACGTTTCAATAACTTGTCATCCTTATCAGTGACACCACTACAAATTTACATCTGCAACTCTTTGCACCATTTAAAGTTTCTGTTGTGAATTTGTAGTAGTGCACTGATGATGACATAAGTTATCGAAACGTGCGTATGACAATAAAGTGTTGTGTGAGTTCCTGGACAGGTATTTATAATGTTTAAACTGTTTTTTTAGATTTAGTTAATAATCAATACATTGGTCTAATACAAAGATATGCAGAAACCATCGACAGCGAATGCTACAGCTAACATTAAGAGAAAGAAGGTAAGCCACGTTCGCGAGATGCATAGTAAACTATTGTGTCCGATATCCCCTTTCAAATGTCATCCTGAAATTTTCTTAGTAAAATTACTCTTTTGAAAATTATGTATGTTTTTGCATTTCAATTTACCAACATATATTGGTATTTATTTCCCGTCCCACGTGTTCGATTTTAGCGTAAAGAAATTATACCGGGCCATGCAGAAAGTCATCAGGGATAAGAAAAAAATTGTGAAAACTCTCGTTCGCGCCCGAAATACTAAAAATTTTGAAGAATAGAAATCCCCCCCCTTCCCGGCACACCTAGAACGTTACTAATTTAACGAGTTGGCTTTATTTTTTTATTATTATTTTTTTTTTGACGTAATAACTTGCAAAGCGCTTCGAAATGTAATTAAATTTCCTGTTAAGTCCCAAAAATTACAAATTTCACAAAAAAATCAACTTTAACAAAACACTATTAGCACCACGGCACCACGTTAAAAACCCGGCCCATATACGTTATAAAAATATAAAACTCGCACACACATTTGTTTTGCGATATTAAGTCGCAAAATTACTCAAATGGGCAAAAAAAACACTTACAGATCCTATTTACAGACACAAAACAGAAAATATTGCATCGAACATTTACACACTTTATTTCTATCGCCAAAAAACGATAGAACTTACACGGTACAATGCGTGTTGAAATTGATGTTTAAGTGGATTTTTTTCAAAATTTGTAATTTTGTGAGAATCAGCACATTTTAATTACATTTTGAGGCATTTTGTGTCACTACATCAGAAAAAATAAACCCAAAACGTTGAATTTGTAACGTTTTAGGTGTGCCGTAGAGGGGAGGAGGAAATGCTATTTTCCAAAATTTTTAATTTTGGGGGCATGAGCGAAAGTTTTTATAATTTTGTTTTGCTAAAATAGAAGACGTGGGAACGGGAAATAAATACCGAATTTAAAATACGACCTTATTTCAAAGGGTTAACTAAAATCCGGGCAAAACTGTAATGTTTCTCTAACCTTATTTGATAACGGAGCGTTTACATGCTTTAGCCTTAGTCGTAAATTCAGGTTACGAATTTTTCACACGTCTTCGTGGATAACCTGTATATATATATATATATGAACTGTGTCACAAAAGATTATTAAGTTTTCGATAAAACACGAATTATATAGTTAATAATAGGGATGGGCCGATTCCTAAAATTTTCGATTCCGATTCCGATTCTAAAATTTTCCTTTCGATTCTCGATTCTTTAGTTGATTCTCGATTCTCGATTCTTTCAAGTTATATTAGCTTACACGCTAAGTTCTCTAATCATTAATTTAGTTAACATCTTGGTCATATGGCAAAACCTTTTAAAAGTTGTTTTAATGTAATAGGCTACACAAAACCTTCAACAATGAGAGTGATATCTGTCTATAATATAATTTATTAAGGTTAAGTTTCGGAGGAATAATACAGTGTTTCTGTTATCCGTCTATTCGCTCAACTGTCATGGCCACGGTTCCGACGGTGACGGTGAATCGAGTTTTTACTGTACTTTTTTGTGTTTTGTTCTGACATTTAGTGAGAGAGAGAGAGAGAGAGAGAGAGAGAGAGAGAGAGACGAGCGATGTCAAACGACCAGAAATGGTTATCATCTTGATTGCTGTTGCTTCATAAATAATAATATTTTCGTTTACTTTAATCATTTAATTCATTCAAATCAACTAATACATAAGTAAGGCATAGTTGGTAATTAATTATTTTTCCACACAAATATAATAAATTTTGGTAATAAATTTTGTTTGGTAATAAATTACTCCACACGCATATTTTAATAGTTAACAAAATAGGAATCGGAATCGACACTTTTATGATGAAGAATCGAGTATCGACGATTCCTCGATACCACCTAGAATCGACGATTCCTGGAATCGAGAATCGGAATCGGCCCATCCCTAGTTAATAATGTTATAAACATTTCGTAATGCAGGTTTACTTTGTAAAAATCTCAATTCCAAGATCTTATTAGGAGCAACTTACTAAATTGGTAAAAATTAATTTTATTTTTACTCTTTTTTGTATTAACTTGGCAAAGAAACCACTACTTACTGATTTATTCAACAGACGCGTTTAGCACTAGGTCAGCACATTATTCAATGCTGTGAGTCACGGAAAAGACTGTTGCTCAGGTGTGATGTGTTGGTGGGAGTTTGTGGTGTATATCTGTTTTGTGGTGTGTTATTGTTCACAGAGTAGTTGTTAACTATGTATTCAAATATAGCATTTTATTATGAGTGTGTTTTGTCATTTAGGATGTGTTGTGGATATAATTTATGGAGTAAAAACCTTATTTTATTCAGTAATTTTTAAATTTTCAACCTATTAAATTTTAAGATTTTAACACATACTATATTCAGAAATACCTACTATATTCCAATGGGACCGATAACTGTATTACAGAGGTGGTTCTTTTTTTTTATTCTGCGAATTATCTACAATGATGCATGACCCGCTGCAAGCCTGCAAATAATCCATCCTTTCCTTTCAAGTCACAAAGCCTACATCGCTTTTTAATTCCGTGACATTACCTACATTATTTTCCATATTACGCTCGCTAGGTTTAAATTTTGTAAATAAAACTACTGGTTTACGAGTAAAGTAATGTCATTAATTTATTTAGCGGCGACGTTTTGGAAACAGATGGTACCAACTTCAGGCAATTGTTTAATTCAGAGAAATTTTATTTGAAACTGAGTGTATCACTATACACCTCATAAACTCAGTATAATGTATAATGATGAACTCAATTTTAGATAGCATTTCTCCGAATTCAACAAGCGCCTAAACTTGGTAACATCTGTTACCAGAACGTCGCCGCTAAACAAATAAATAAATGTCATTACTTGACTCGTAAACCATTCCGTTTTATTTATGTAAATTCTTCATATACTCATCTTCACTTCTGTTAGGAATATTTGAATATATTCGAGTACATTTTTCTGCCTTTAATAATACTACAATATTTTCATTTGTTGACGCGTTTCGGAAAGTCTTCATTTTCAAAACTTAAATAGTAATTCGAAGTTTTGAAAATGGAGTCATTCTAAAACGCGTCAACATAGGAAAATAATTTAATCTTAGGAAAGGCACAAAACTACTCGAATGTATACAAATGTTACCTATGTTAACTTGAAGATAAAATGAAAATATAGGACAATGTGTTATAATAGAATTCAGTCACACAATAAATTACTTCTGTGTCATGTAATACACATATTGCATGTAAGATGTTCTCATTCCGTTCCTTAAACATGCATCTCAATTACAAAATAGTTTTTGATAAATAATGAAGTAAAACCATCAGAATAAATGCATGCAAATGTCATGCGTAGGCGTCTTGGGGCAATAAACAATCTAGATGGAAAGTTAAGTAATATGAGTATAATAATGTGTAACCTGCAACAGAAGGGCCCAGCGGGTCGAAGTGGACTCTGTGCGTGTTCTCGGTAGCTGCCTGAGCGGCGTCCAGTAAGTCCGAGAAGAACCTGTGTCTCCGCAAAGCCAGCTCGTCACGGCCTACTGGGGTAACCGGCGGTTCGGCGGTCCCTCCAGCTTCCTCGTCGTCCTCCTGAGATAACCACTTGGGCAACGCCGACAAGCCGGGGGTGCTGTTCCGTTTGGCCGGGTGCGGAGTTAGTCCTTTGGCGGTTCGCGGTGTTATAGGAACGACGGTGTTTTCGTCTTCATAATCGTCTACGAACACTTCTAGTTCTGGGTTCGTGTCGATCGTTAGCGCGGGCTTTTTGCTTTCTTTTACTTCCGCGTTATTTGTTGTTTCAATTAAAGGTTTTGTATCGGAATTCGTCTGTAATTCCACTTTATCCTTCGGTTGTTCTTTATCATTTTCTATTAAAGACTTCCTCGCACTGTCGGTTTCCTTTTCTTTATCATTTTCGGCGTCTTTTGTTTTTTTCGGTTTGTTACAACCACAACACTTTTTAAACATACTGACTGTCAGCGTAACAAGACCATGTTAGACGTAAATACAATTTTCTAAGCTGACAAACCTGACCGTTTTACCGCATTCCACTGACACATAATCGCACTAAACACTTGACACAAAGACACCAACAATGCAAAGGCACGGGCAGCAAGCTAGGTACTAGGCCTCGCCCTCCAATGCGTTGCGCGAAACAAATCCGACACTATCTGCTGGACAAACGCGGAACTACATCAGTCGATTAGATAGACGCCCCCTCTCCCACCAGTTGAGGCCAGCTGTAAGGACCACACGTCTCTTTAGATAACAAAACCTATTACGGAAGTTTCAATTAAATATAAAAACAATGATGGTTGACAAAATTATCTCACACAAAGCTAGAATTGGGTTATATATGTTTTACTATTATTTAAGATTGCGATTCTAATGCTAGAATATGATTTTATATTTCAATAACATCCTTAAAAGAATATAAAATCTGTGTAATCCATCAATATTTTAATAACAATGCATGTAATAAAAACAACTAGGTACATTTAAAAAAACTGATATTTTTTAAAAGTTTATTATAATCTACTTAGGGAGGAACATGAGTACTTATCAATTTTCAAAAATGATATTGCGCAATTATTTTAAAGATAAATGAGAGTATTTGAAAACATTTACGATAATGATAAAAAAAGTTTCTAAAACTTGCTTTTAAACACCCACCTTAACTCACTATAAGGCTTGAAAATGTACATATTTAATTTAACTGAAAATAAAATAGTAATTTGGAATTATAATTTGGATTCAGTGTTTGTAGTGAAAATTTCTTTGTAAAATTATTTAGTATTTAGTCTTGGGAAGAGCCACAAGAGTTTTGGTAATTCTATTAAACATAATATAAACTACATTTAATGTGTTTAGGTTTATTATACTACAAGTTCTCTTCACTTTCTCTAAAGAGTTCCTACAGAACTTGATTTTTTGAATTCTTTCATCTGACATGATTGTACCAGCATAGGTGTTTTTTTTTCCGAATTTGTAGTAAATCACTTTCAACTTTGTCAAATCTCTAAATTTTTCCTTATTTATTTTTTATAAATTCTAGAAACTCTGGCAGATTTTTTCCATACGTTAATTCCAGATTAAAGAATTTGTCACTGGATAATTTCCTACATGATTTAATTTCCGTACAAAATTATAGCCTTAAATTGATTATACAGTATTTGTTTACCATAGTATCGAATACACAGCTCCCTTGTTTTCCCTTGCTTATTTTCTCTTGTATTTTTCATTCACAACTTACATTAATGTATGGGCCATGAAAATGAAAAAAAAAACATTAGGTTCTAATGAGGATCCCAGTTTCCAACTATAATCTTGTATCATAAAAACATTAAACTCGTCTCTAAATCCCCTTGGTGGTTCACCTACTGGTAATAAAAAATTTTACATAAATATAATTTTATTATGGTACCAAGCAGGTTAAAAGAATAAACAGCAATAAAAAGGAACCTTTTTGCAGAAAAGGCCAGCTCGCAAAGACCTTTTGAAAACTAAAACTCAACCACACTAAGTTATACAAATGGTAAGTTATAAATAAATCTCAAATAAAATTTTTAATAAGTCTTCTTGAAATAACTGTTTTGTCAAAAACAGTTTTAGAAGCATCATTTTAGTGGAGCACTGGTAATTATAAGGGCCCAACAATATCAATCTTTATCTGTTAACTCAAAATTGCGAAAAATTAGTGAGAGGTATTTTCAGAAGCAATCAACATTTTTTAAGAAATTGTTTTCAAATCAACATACAATAAAATTAAATTAGGAGATTGTGATGGCCTTCACTATCATTCGGTTATTGAAGAAGGCAAAGGTTTTATACATCTTAGAGTCTACAACCCCAAAAGGAAGAATTTAGCTTTATCCAAAAATGGAGATATGTAAAGGAACCATATATGTAAAAAATCACTAGTCTCTTGAACAACATGTATCTCTAGGTAACACATGTAAAAACAAAAACAAAATCTGAGTTGATTCAGTCTTGTCAAGTAATACCAAATACAAACATAACCTTACAAACATAATTCAATGTATAAACTCCAAAGTTTTTTTACAAAAATATATTTCTACATTATATTAAATTACACAATATAGCTTTAATGTAAATCTTTAGGAAATAGGCAGTTATACGAGAAAAAACAAAAGTTTACCACAAAGCTAATCACAACATCCCAACAAATGTAAAAGATGTACGTGTTTTTCAAGATAAAGAAACCTGGAGTAAATGTTTAGGATACAGGCAGTTATATAAGAAAAAAATGTAAGTTTGCCACAAAGCTGATACATCATCCTAACACATGTATGAGACGTACGTATTTTTTCAAGATAAAGAAACATGGAGGTAATTTGATCAATGTAGCTATCAGTTACTATCCATAGGAAATTTCAATTTTTTTCATAATAAAATCTATTCTAACGAGATACTTTGTAACTTATAATATACCTACATAGCAATGTAATTTGTGTAGTGATTTGTGAAATATTACTTGATAAGGAGTGTTTTAATAGTGAGATTGTAATTGTATGGTAATAATATTATGATTTAAATATTTTAATTACCAATTTTTTTCAATATGAATGAAAACCAAAGAAACTAGAATTGACTCCGACATTTTCAAGTATTACCCCAAAAGACTCTGGGCAAGTACTTCCGGGACAACTTAAGAAAATAAAGACTGTAAGGATTGGAAAAAATAGGTAATTATTGGTTATTCAGACATCGCCAATTGTGTAAAAACCCCTCAACACAATTCAATTCCATGTTGATCACTTTATTAATAGTTTGTTTTAGGTATTAATATTAAAATTTCAGTTTTCAAAAAAGTACAATTCAGATATTTGTTGATTCCATTTTTTCAGGTTGATTTTTTTAGAGATTTAAATTGTTCAAAAATCGTATAAAATGAATAACTCCTTGGTAAGAATGAATTTCAATCAACATTCGTGAAATACATTTAAAAATCAGATATTTTCAAATATTTCAAATCACAACATTCTTGTCTTTTTTGTGTGCTTAACAACTAAAATATCCCTATCATAGTGTTTTTTTTTTAAATAACTATACATAAACACCTAATTAACATTATTAATTTAACCTCATTTGTTTAACAATACCTCACTCACTAAATATGGTGAAAATATTCAACTATCAACTCAAATGTACAATCTTGTTTAGATTACGGTGTCTATCAGTGAGTTAATAACATTATCATTAACCATATCCTTTGTATAATTCCGTATAACTTATGCAAGTCACGCTTGAATAATTACAAATGTAAAATTGTTTATGTGATATTTCATATATTTATTTACTGTGTGATTGTAAATGAGTGTATGTGTGTGTAAGTGTGTATGTGTGTGTTGCAAGAATTCATCAATATATAAAAACCATTACTACTAGCCATTAACCATACTACATTACTAATTCTTCACCCAGTCCTACCACAGGATATTTTAAATTATTTATGTTTCTAATAAACTTTTCCATTCTTAAGACTGAAGAATCTAGTTTAAAAAATTCATGTGTAAAAATAATTTGTAAAGAATAATCTCTAATAAAAATTTTTTGTTAGTTTTTTATTAGACTTCTTGTAACCTTACATTACGGTTTTAATGACTAGCGGAAATTAACAGCAACTCAAAAACAATATATTTATATGTGATGTTGGGTATGGAAATAGGATAAGGTATATTTATGATTCTATTTACATCCTTTTTCAATATAAAAGCATTTGTGTTTATCTCAATAAAATTAGAGTTTGGCAAACGTGTGATTTAAATAAATTTATGAAAAACTATCCGAGACATAAGGTTTTTGATGTCAAATAATATATTGTAACGGTTTTAATTGTTAAATAAAAGCACGGTTGTTGCGTGAGTCAAAGAAACGTATTTATTAAGAATCTTGCAATGTTTTGACGACTAAATTGTCATCCTTATTCAGGCCTTTAAGTATAATAGACAGAATTAACATCTACATCATACAAATTCACAAAATTAAAAATATTACAGAGTTGTTAATGCAAATAAACTAACAAAACAACAACACAAATTAATTAAATAAATAAAACACACACTATAAACGGAAACAATCAATTAAAATGTGTCGAAAAAATTCCCAAACATATAACAGTAATACAACCTGTAAAAATAAATCATTACTAGACAACTGATGCTTCAAGAATTTTAAGCTTTATGACTAAATTATTATAAATACTAGCCAATTTAATAGTGTTCTCCTTAATTGTTATTTAATTGGACGATATGATGTTTTAATGTCACAAAAAAAGAAAAAATGTTTCCATTTTTCACTGACTTTCAAAATTATACATACATATATATTACATAGATAAATAGATATATATAGAGTGTGTGTAGTGACTACATAAGTTGAAACCACTAATGGAGTTAGGGGGCAAGCCCCCCAAATAGTCAACATTTATGCTAGATAAATTTGTATGATTTCGAAATATTAAATTATAAAATAGGTTTATATTTACTTGCAAAATAGGAGATGACTGTTTAAAGGCAGTGTTACTCAATGAACTTTACTATGTTTAATTACATTACATTATTGTTATAATACCCCCCAGAACTGTTGTGCCTACCCCAGAATGAAATCATGAATCTACCCCTAGATAGAATCACACAAAAGATTCCCATCCAGAACTAAACAGAGCCCTTAAAAGTACTCTGAGGCTGTCTTACAATTTGATACATCAAGAAGAAATAAAGTGAAGGATGAAATTTAACTTTTTAATTAAATTTTCTATTTAATTCCCATGGTTAAAATTACATATTTCAACCATGTTTCCTCATAAGAACACTAATTTTCTTTCACTGATGAAAGAAGAAATTAATGAAAAACTTTATATTACACATAGGCCCTAAGGATGACATTAGATTTGATATCTAATTTAGGTTATGTAAATTCAACCTTTGATCCAGAAATATTTTCTCAAAAATGACAACATTCAGACTTAAAAATACTACTAATTAGTTCAATATAAACCAGTTATAATACTTAAATATGAATCATGCTTACCTTAATTATATATTAGTGTCCAGGAAATGCCGAAAATTTAATCTACAACTCCAATAGTTCACTTGTCCACTAATGATATATTACAATTTTTTTAGAAATTACAAAACATTCACACTTTTCGAACAAATTATATATTTGTAATTTTAAATTACAACAGAAAATACACACTTTTTGAAATGGGTAGGGCATTCGTAAGAAACAACAAAACGCCGATCGTATTCTGATTAATTCAGTTTACTTTGTGAGTTGTGACAGTGTTGCTGTCCAGCGAAGATTCATATGCACAATGTTGTAATCAATCTTTGCTTGTAGCGTCTAAAGCCTTCTACAATTATTGCACATAGTATAATTTTAATTGTAAAAAGCATATATTTTATAGATGAACTGTTTTAAATTTCAACAATTACCTTCATATATTTACCGTTTTTTTATGAGAAGCTATTTTTAATATCCATTTGCTTCTAACAGTTATAATTTTTCGATTTTTATTATACAGGTCTATATTACTAAGTTAGAAAATTATTATTTAAAACTAAAAATAAAAATAACAAACCTAAATAAATAAATCAATTCTTTTTAGTTATTTTCTCATTATTAATTACATCAAAACAGATATGCCTTTACAGGTATATCTTGACCTATTCCTTGTAAAAATCATTTCTACTTGACCTTCGGGAGGACACATAGTTTCAAATGTGAAAGGGGTCATGAGGATGTTTATTCATTTTAAACCCAAGTTTAAATTTAACCAGTTTCCGTGCCATAAAAATGTATCGTAATAATTATAAACATTATTATTGTAAAATGATATAATAATAAATAATATCTTGAAATATCAAAACGTGTAGGTAATATATTCTTCCTACTTCAGATGGGCGTTTGCTGAATTTTTCCTCACAAGACTTAACTTCTAAACATAAGAACCATTTATAATAATAAATAGTGGCAGACTGGGCTGTACGTAAAATTAATACTCATTAGAGGACATAAAACACCCAACTTACAACAATTAATTAATGCAGAACTGAGTGAATACTTGTGAAACTTGCAACTTTTACTAGTAAGAACTTGTTTTAAGATGGGAAGATTATTTTAGTTCAGGTTTCATTAAAATGTGGCTTTTTCTTTTTTTCTCAATACTGATACTGTAGTTGATACCTAATACCCATACACGAAAGAGATAAAATCAACACTATTCATTTCCTACTATTACACACATTTTAATTCCTACTATTAGTCCACACTCTCCTTATATATAGGCCTATATCTTGTATAAATTTTCAATTGTTAATAAAATACTTTTTATTAACCCACCCAGGTTCAATTACATTTTTTTAAACTTGCAGTGGATGAGATTATATGTTGATAACTTAAAATTTACTTAAAAATTATATGTTGATAGTTAAAAAAAATATTTTCATCAGTTAATTTTAATAAATAATTTCTCTTTCTAATTTGTTATTTTAACATTGTGATTCTGTTATATGTATTTACACTTTTATATTAATTGTTTAATAAAAAGCAATCGAAATAAAATTTGTCTTGGGTAGGACAAATGTAGAAATTGACGATTTTTTTATTTTACTAGTTTTTGTATAGAATTATCAGAAGCAAACAGATACAATACATCAATACTGATAAATACTTGGTATGCACCCATTTTCCAGACAACATATTCTCATTTCTATTTTTCCACTGTTCAGGTACTGAAGAGCCTATAATTTTGTTACTGATACTTTTCAGAGCATACACATTTCACAAAATATCAGTGCATTACTCAATGCTGCCAAATTGGAGTTCACAATCCATTCATAAACTATTAGGCAATTCCTGTTGTCATTTCCTTTATTCCAAGAGCCATGTTTAGCATTAAAATCACCCATGATAAGGAGACATTTATCTGAAATCAGTAATTTTTGAAGTTCCTCATCAGTTACTAATTGATTAGGAATATACACGTTGACTACTCTTATATTAACATCTTGGTTAATAGTTATGTCACAGCTAAGTGCTTCCATATTTGTGGTGGTGATAGATTGATGACTTCTAACAACTATAGATTTATGTATCAAAGTTATGACACCACCACCTCTGCCATTTGCTCGTGAATTGTTAAAAATATTAAAATTCTTGAAACGAGGGTGCCGCTTTTCGTCTACAGGCAACCATGCCTCTTGAACATATATAACCTTAGCATTACTCAAATCCAATTCTTGTTTCAACTCTTCTATTTTATTCATCAAGGAGCGGGCATTCCAGTGCAAAAATTTCTGAGATTGATATTTAATGTGTGAATTATGCAGGTCTTTTGTTTTTCTCTCACGTTCATTAAAGTTTGTACCCAATGATATTTGTTGTTTCATCTTCTCATCTTTTGACTTTTTCTTCATTTGGATATGCATTTCTACTGCCTGCTTTCTGCTATGACACCATAATTCGATTCTTTTGTTTTTTCCCACTCCTCGATTTCTCATAATAATATTTCTATCTATTCCATATAATTCTCTTACACATTCAATGTGCTTGTCCTTGATATTCCAGATGTTTACTTTAAGACGATCAGGATGATTATTTCTTTGCTTATTATAACAGAAAGCAGTCCCCACCCGGAGATCCGATTGGGGGACTAATACTCCGGAATGTTTTACTCTCTGATTCATTCTGCCATATTTGTGTATGTATTAGGGGGCTGCAGTGGTCTTATGCAGCTTCTGTGGACACCTCTTAGTTCACTTGGGTTTGCTTAAGCTAATGGAATTCCAAGTTTAAGCCCCCTCACCGCGTCAAGGTGAGTGTCCACGAGGGGGTTGATGCAAAATTTAGGGAATATAGACCTTCCAGGCATCGGCATGGCTATTTTTGCAGATGATGTCACTATCTGGGCCACTGATAAAGACCCAACTGCTTCTACTCACCAACTGGAAAAGGCACTTAAAATCTCTGAGTGGTCTGAAAAATGGGGACTAACCATTTCAATATCAAAAACTGAAGTATGCTTCTTCTCCAGGCGATACTTGCATACAAACTATAAACCAGTTACAAACTTAAATGGAAACGTACTGCGGCATAACCCAAATCCTGTACTTCTGGGTATTAAACTGGATCCAAAACTACTGTGGAAAGAACATGTCCATTTCATAGCGGACAAATGTGCAAATAGAATAAAAGCGTTGAAAGTTATAGCCAGCAGGGCATGGGGAGCAGACACATATATATTAAGGAATTTTTATTTGCCCTTTGTAAGATCAAAAATCATGTATTGTTGTGAAGTTTGGGGTGGAACAGCTCAAACTCATATTCGAAAATTACAAATATTACAGAACTCATCTCTGAGGATTTGTTTGGGTTGTCCAAAAACCACAAGTATACAGTCTATGGAAATTGAACTGTCAGTCATGCCCTTTGACTTATATATAAAAAACAGAATGTGGAAGAAACATTTTCAGATGAAGGCAATTTCGCTTAACACTCTTTCTAACATTGCATTGGTAACTAACATCCGACAGTCACTGTTCTACCATCATAACAAACCCTGCGAATCATTAAACACAATGGAATCAGGAAAAATTCCAGTTGTTTTGGAACAACAACCCTGGCTTCGAATCCCAATAAAAACCAATCTTGAAATTCCTGGTTCACTCACAAAAGAAGATTCACCTCACCTACTAAAATCTGTCGCTATGGAATTGATAAACACCACATATAACAACTTTGTAAAAATCTACACAGATGGTTCCGTTGATAAAGAGAACCATAGGGGAGGTGCAGCTTTTCATTGTCCAGAATTAAACGAGGATTACTATGTGCCCTGCGATTCCTCTTCAAGCATGAATGCTGAATTGATGGCCTTAAATGCTGCTTTGGTTTTTAGCAATACTATGGATGCACAGAACATCTGCATTCTCACTGATTCCAGGTCGGCCCTTCAAGTACAGCACACTACAGACTACCATTTTCGACCATCTGAAATAACTAAATTGTTAAAAAACTTAGAACAGAAAAATATTGTATTTCAATAGATCCCCAGTCATTGTGGTGTTCCTGGGAATGAGGAAGCTGACAGATCTGCCAAGGAGTCTTGCAACTTGTTTCCATCTCCTGAAAGTTGTTACTCCTTAACTAATTGCAAAGAGGCAGTTGATAAAGAATCTCACATCTGTTAGAGAAAGAAATGGAGAGAATGCAATACTGGGCGCGAATATTATTCATTACAAAAACAACCTAATGATCCAAAGATCTTCAAGTCATTATCACGTTCAGTGGCATCTTTTGCGGCACGAGCTCGTATGGGACACATTGTCACCAACACATATTTGAAAAGGTTTCATATTACTAACGACTCTATCTGTGGAGTGTGCAAGAAAGAAGAGGAAACATTACAGCACATACTTTTGAAGTGTCCTGTAACAGCAGCAAAACATCTAGGACGGGAATGTACCCTGGACAGAATCTTGAAAGAAAGTTGTTTCTGGCCATTGGCAGAGTGTGTGTATAGGAGACATCGAGACCAACCTTGGAAGCTCGTAATAAGAAGTAAGAAGTAAGTTACTCAATGCTGCGAGTGAATCATTTTATAAATGTTCTTCTTGTTACAATGTTTGGGCTTTATTATGTATGTGTGTGTGTGTGTGTGTGTGTAGTATATATATATTTTCAAGATTAAATAATATACACTAATTACAGGAATTAATTTATTGAATAATACACTCAAAGCTTTTCGTTGGTTGATATTACCAACATCCTCAGGAATTACTTTAAGCATAAAATCACATGCAGTAATTCCTGAGGATGTTTGTAATGTCAACCAACAAAAAGCTTTGAGTGTATTATTCAATAAATTAATTCCTGTAATTAGTGTATATTATTTAATCTTGAAAATAATTCTAACAGGAAAACGTATTTGATATTTTACACACACACACACACACACACACACACATATATATATATATATATATATATATATATATTTATTTATTTTATTTCATTCTCTCATATTTCTTTTTGTGTTTTCTCTTCGATTGACAAAGACCACTGTGTGGTTGAAATATATCATTGTTTAAGTGCTTTTATGTGTTTCTATTTCAAGACTACAGTGTGGACTCTTACCAAGGTAAGTCTGTCAGTCTCCTAGTCGAAAAAATCTATATATATATATATATATATATATATATATATATAATGAATAGTTATTATCTGGAGTATATCCTTTTATTCTACAGCGCTTAAAATTGCAGTTCCGATATTTCGTTAGAATCTCATCTAGTATTGACGAGGTGAACCCAACAACAGTTGACGAGCGAGTGAAGAGCACAGACAATTTTGCTCCTATATAAATAGAAATGAAGCCCTGCCCATTGACGTCAATCCACACATACCTGAGATAAACAATTACTCACATTCCTTTCCTTTTGTTTATCTTTCTGTCAATAAAATCTATTAACGACACATTTCCACACTGCGAGCAAATTCAAAGTATCATAAAAGTATCATTACGTTTGTTAAGACTCACTTACTTCTCTATTTCAATAGTTTCACGTATAATTCTAGTCCTAGGGGCTAGAATAATAGAGAAGCAAGGGAGTCTCAACAAATGCAATGCAATGAAACTTTGAATTTGCCGGCAGTGTGGAAATGTGTCGATAGATTTTATCAGCAGAAAGGTAAACAAAAAAAAAGAAATGCATTGTTTGGCTCAGGTGTGTGTGGAATTACGTCATTGGATGGGGCTTCATTCCTCTAGGAGCAGAGTTGTCTGTAGTCTTTAACTGTTGTTGGGTTTACCTGGTCAATGGTATTCTCGTCTAGCAAAACATCGGAACTGCTATTTTATGCACTACATCCTTGAAAAAGTACATGTATAATATATATATATATATATATATATATATATATATATATATATATATATATATATATATATATAGACACAAAACATCGGAACTGCTATTTTATGCACTATATCCTTGAAAAAGTACATGTATAATAAATAAATAAAAAAAAAAATATATATATATATATATATATATACACAAAACATCGGAACTGCTATTTTATGCACTACATCCTTGAAAAAGTACGTGTATAATATATATATATATATATATATATATATATATATATATATATATATATATATATATATATATATATATATTTAGGTTAGTTTTGGTTGGTAAAGATTATTTAGATTTTTTGGACTAGGAGACTGACAGACTTACCTTGGTAAGAGTCCACTCTGTAGTCTTGAAATAGAAACACATAAAAGCACTTAAACAATGATATATTTCAACCACACAGTGGTCTTTGTCAATCGAAGAGAAAACACAAAAAGAAATATGAAAGAATGAAATAAAATGAGAACGAATTTTATTTCATTCTCTCATATTTTTTTTTGTTTTCTCTTCGATTGACAAAGACCACTGTGTGGTTGAAATATATCATTGTTTAAGTGCTTTTATGTGTTTCTATTTCAAGACTACAGAGTGGACTCTTACCAAGGTAAGTCTGTCAGTCTCCTAGTCCAAAAAATCTATATATATATATATATATATATATATATATATATATATATATATATATATAAACATATTCTGAAATTTTAAGAATATAACCTGTCTATATGTGATACATACTGTTGCCAAATCTATTACACAAGCAACATATCATCTAAAACCCCAAGTATAAAATTGTACTTTGAATTTCCACCTAATGACTTATTAATTTGTTTTTAACAGTTTTATTATATACTTCTTGTGATTCACCTCATATATTTATTTTTTTTGGAAACTTATTATTTAACAATGACTTACCAAATTTGATTGCAGATGTTAGCACTTATGAAGGTCTAGCGGAAATATATTATAAATAAGACCAATAATCACCAAAAAAAAAGTATATAATACAAGGTAAAAAACTTTCCTCAGGTCAAGACACTGATACACCTTGTACAGGTTAACAAATCAATGAGGAAAATGATGTGTATAAATTTAGTAGGGGCTGCTGCTGATTGTAAGAGCCCTATGGAAATTACAGCTTTTGTTATTCGGAAGTTGTTGGTAAGACACAACAGGTGACTTGTATTTTGTAAAGAAATTCGAACAAATGAGTATTAACGTGTTGAACCAGAATTATGATGTTTTGATGTCTTATTTACATCTTACTAAAGGAAGTAAATCATCATTAAAAAATAGTAATTAAGTTTTTCAAATTAAATTAAATAAGTTGAAATTTTAAAGAAAAAGTAACTTTATTGAAGGAAATAGGTAAAATGTAAAAATACTCATAATTCAAGTGACATTTTCATAAAGGTCAAACAAAATCTTGATCATAAAACTATTCATAAGAAAACTTCAGGATTAATTATAAGTACTTAGCGAGAAGGAGCTGAAGATTAAGGAAGATATGCTTTCCTACATCAATTACAGTATTGTAACAAACAAAATTAGCATGAAATTCAATCAGCAAATAATGTATCCAAATGTTCTTACACTTTTTATAAAATGAAAACATTTATAAACAAAGTTTACAGCACCTCTAATAATCCGTAATACAAAATTTATAAAATTGAATGCCAAGACTGTAACAAATGGTACACTGGCCAAACAAAAAAAAAAAAAATTAAAAAAGATAAAAGAACCCCTTAAAGTTTATATCAAACCAAACACAATTCAATTTTAGCTACATTTGCGATCAAAAATAAACACACATTCCCAACTTTAGAAAACATACATCTAATAAAAAAGTACAAAAAGTTCTAAAAATGACAATCTGGAAACAAATGCAAATTTATAAACAAAAACAATAGAAAAAAGGAACAAGTACAAATAAAATAAGTGATAAATCATTCAATTTAATAGACAAAATTAACCCCAAGATAGACTAAAACTTTCACACAGTGCAGTGAAACTGGTATACCACGTGACTAGGTAAAACTCACACATCTTCCTACTACAAGAACCATCAGTCTTCTAAATAATCTTGAAAATGAGAGTATGTAATTAATTGTTCTCAAAAGTTGATTCGGAAATATATAACATTGGATTCTTGTTCATAAAAAATTTTACATCAAATCTACATGAATTTTTTACTTTACGAGGATGAAACAAATAAAATATATATACTCAAGTTGGAATCAGAAAAAATGAGTTTTCTATTGCATTAAATTTTTTTTTATTTTCACTATCTCTTACTACAGAGACCATGATCTTAATTCATTACAGAAACCAACAGATGTTATACATTTATTAAAAATGCTTTATAATAGATAACTACTATATTATATACTGTACAGTTATATATTTAAATTTAATACAGCTAATTAATTTGACTAACGTGGAATGCCTCAACAAGTTACATTCCTTTTCATAGTGACAGTGCAAATAAGGTAACAATAATTGACTAATCTAATTACTGTATTTATAACATTTTTTAGAATATAACAAATGTTTATTAAATAAAAAACACCTCTACAGTAAACTCTCTATAGTCCAGCCCCTCCAGTAATCTTCAAGGATGGATGATGTAAACATAACGCATATTTCTTACTGCAGTCAGTGACTGAGTGACCTTCACGCTGCTCATTTCTAGTTGTGTAGCTTGTGATCTACAACAATTTCTATGTTGTTGCAGTAGTTATATACAGTGACTGATATTGAATTGCATTGCAAACAGAAACATATTTAAAACTTTGGATTACCAAATGGTTTTACCATTAAGGATAAGGTAGCTTCTTGTTGTAATGTACAGACCCACAATCATTCTTATTTTATCATTTTAAATATAGTACAGGTCTATTTCATCATGTTTACTTTATTTTTAGAAACTACAAATAAATATTATATTTGTTGATTCCATCTTCACGTGAGCTACTAGTTTTCACTAAAACACTTGTAAATACGTTACAACTTGCCTATAGTAACTCTTATATTTGTTGAGGATGGCCATTTTGGGAGACATGTCTCATTGTCAACTCAGACCGTAACTGATCTCAAGGTTTTTGTAGGTTAGGGTGGGGGTGGGATAATATGGTGGGGTGTGGGTGTATTTTGGTGAGTATTAAAAGTTATGATGTCGAAAAGTGTGTGTGTTATAATGTAATTAGGTGTTAAGTATGTGTATAGGATGTAGTTTGAATATTTTGTTTTATTCAGTTCTGTATCGTTGGTTATTTTTGTTTTGTTGTGAAGACAATTAGTATGTTGGATGTTATGTTCGTGTAGTCATTATTTGTAGATATGACACAAACATGTGATTAGTTGACAATCAAAAGCAAGCAATCGAACTTCGACGAATATCTCATATCCACAAAACATGACTACACAAACATTTGTCCAACCTACAAATCCTTCATAAAGAAATAAAAAAATTAACAACGATACATAACTGAACAATACGAAATATACAAACATTTCAAACTACAACCTACAGACATACTCAACTCCCAATTACATTAAAACTCACACACACTTTTTGACATCATAACTCCTGATACACACCAAAATACACCCATATCTCCAAACCTAATATCACACCTCCACCCCAACTTACAAAAACCTCAGATCATTTATGGTCCGAGTTGACAATGGGATACATCTACTGAAATAGCCGTCCTCAACAAATATAAGTGCTACTATAGGCAAGTTGGAATGTATTTACAAGTGTTATAAGTGCTACTATAGGCAAGTTGGAATGTATTTACAAGTATTTTAGACATAAATATTGTTCAATTTAGATTATGTATTTATTATGTAATTAATGGACCATCCGGTAATCCAGCATTTTCAGTAACCTGCTAGTATCCCAGCCCCAAATCTCCCAGATTGCTGAGAATTTACTGTAGTATAATGTAATGGTACAAAAATCAGGTTAGCACACAAACCCAGTTTTAACTAATGTGAAATATTATAAGCAAGGATATATTGAAGTGGCTGATTTAAGTGAAGAAAGCCCAAGGCCTGTTCATAAACCTACGCTGTATTGTGTTCTAATGCGGGAAGAATGTCTGCAGCACTTGGGCACTTTTTAAAAATCTCTTACACCCTATTGCAGATCATGTTCTGATAAAAGCAACTGAGTAATGGCATTGCAAATTTACTTATATGTATACAAATATATAAAGCTTTAACATACATATGACCTGATAAAGAGGGTTGTGTGGTACATGAAAGGGTAAAATTGGATTCAACATATAATAGAGTCCTTACGAAGTTTTAAGTACAACATTAATGAAATTTAGATCACAATTTTATTAAATAAATAACCTAATAAATATATTTTATTTTGTTCGGAAAACAAAGATTACCTGAATCAAAATTAACTCACTTCAATTGTAAAACCAACCACTAGCGGCTGGTTAAAAAAATATCTGTTAAAAAAATCAAATTAAGAATATGAACAGTTTCCCTGTACTATGGTTTGACCTACATTGTTTACATGAGCAGTAACAACTTTAATACAGTATACCACCTCATTAAATTACAGACTGTTTGTTGTTCGGAAATAATATTTTATAAACACGTTTTGTAGAATTTCCATAAATGTAGAGAGATGTTTTCATTCAACAAATATTTATATTCAAAGAAAGTTTTCAGTCAAGAAATACACTAGTCTTAAAAATGCATTACTTTGAAAACATTCACTAGGAAACATGCAATACTACTTTGCCAGATTACTTTTTTCACCCAAACTACAAGTTGTGTGTGTGTGTTATTTTTTAAAAAAGACAAATGTAATAGAAAGCAGAACAAGAGCTTTGGAGTATATATATTTTTTTACTAAATAATCTTAGACACTCATGTAAAGAATTATATATACAGTAATTAGGAACATTATCACATTCTCTTATTTGGTATGTAAAAAAAATAATCATACAATGTTATTTTACTACAGGAACCTATAATAATATTGATTGATTGAAACATAAATTATATACATTAACACTATTGTAAAAGGAATGAAATTGGCTGAACTAAAATAATGTTATGGGTAACAATGTAGACTTACAGAATAAAAACACACCACTGACATGTAACAAAATGTTAAGACAGCAATTAACAAAAATTTGTAATAACTAAAAGTATTACTAATTCAACAGTATCAAAATATGTTTTTACAAACAATATGTTTAACTAAACAACATTATTCATATTATATATATTTTTTAGTCTTGGTAAAATATTAGTAAATTGTATAATTACAATTAATTCTAAATCTAATTTGTTGAAGAAATTTATGTTTTCAATACAAGTTGCGCAGGATTAATTCACTTCTGTCAATAGTGAAATTTATTTCTGGTAATTTCTTTCAACTTTCATGACTGATAAGTTTAACTTAATTGAGCCAAAATTATGATGATTTCAAAAGATCAAATCTGGGTTAAATGGAGTAAAATCTTCCTCCTTGGTTGAAAAACCAAATTACTTTGTAAAAATTACTGTCTCAATTAATAACATTCTGAAAGACAAAAGCAAAACTATGTTAATTTAAAAAATTATATTAATTCAACACAAAAATTAGTTTTTAAGACCGCTTGCTACATTTACTTCAACTACTACGTTGTTTACTCACAATTTTGAGAACACCATTTATAACAGTATCCATTCAAGTAACAACACTAATTTTCATTAATTTATTTATGAAAACTAATATAATACAGTAAACTCCAGATTGTCTGTGGGCGGATTAACCGGTTTGTGGATTATCTGGGGTCTGCGATTGTTTTACAAATATCCAATTTTTATTCCAATCAGATTCATTATTGTTTTTTTTTTAACCACTCAATGCGGCACAATATCCGGTAAAAACAACGATCATAAAAATAAAGTAAGTTTTCTCAAATAACGCAAAGATAAACGATAACTGTCCTATTAGAGTGAATGAACCAACTCGAGGTGGGAACAGACTACTGTATATAAGAGACAATGACAAAATGCTTGGATGCTGGAAAACCTAATGTGTATCATAAGATTGTAAACAAATGTCAGCTAATCTCGGCTATAAATAGTCTAGGACCTGACATATGCATTATCCATGTCTGTCATATACATTATCGATCTTTATGGCTTTGTGACACAAGTAGAAACAAACATTCAGAGTTGAAGGTTGAGTGGTTATTTTAGTAGTAGGTAGTTTGAGTTTTTATGCGTTATTTTTATTTCTATGTCCTTTTTATTGAATTTTATTTTTTATCATGCAGTATTTTATCATTTGTATTAGTTGATATTTTATGTAAATTTTCTTTTTTTTATTGAAAACCGATAAATAAATAAAACATTTTAATGTCTAATACACTGTTTAAATGTCCCAAATAAACCTGTATATGGTAGAAATAAAATTTTTGAGATGAAAACAACAGATACAATAATTAGAGCAAGACGACTCTTCACTGTGCGACAAAATGGTTCTGAAGAAACTTAGATCGCACATTAAAGCTAAATCAATGCTCACAAAAAAACAGACGAAAGTGACAGATTGTTTTGTTAAAAAGTGAAAGTATTATGTGTAAAGGAAATTACATATGTACATACACACTTACTTTTGACATATACTTATGTATGTATTGTAAATAGTTAAGACAAATAAATGTACATGTTATAATCTGTCAAATACATCAACATTTTAAATTATTTTCTGTATTTATTTTGTCCTCTGAAGATGATTTGTGAATTTCATTAACCGGGGTCATTATTTGTGTAACTTATGGTATCGATTATTGATAGTTTTGCGTATTCTTTGTTCATAGCGGATTATCCGGGGAATTCTATTATCCGGCGTTGCCGTGCCACCCTATTCCACGGGTAATCGGGAGTTTACTGTATTATTAATAAAGTCCAATCCCAGTAATCTGAATTCTGGTAATCCAAAACTCCTACTAACCCAATACGATTTTTGAAAATATTAAAACAAGAAAGAATTAAATGGCTATAGTAAGTGGCTTAAAGGAGAAAGGCAACACTGTTTTGATTACTTCGAAATGACTGGTGTATCGATCCCTTTTGATTAGTCGGACTACAGAGTTTAGCTTCAACATTTATGGCAATCAGACGGTAGAATAGTTTTGTCATCTCGGTGTTAAACTTTAATTTTTATATTTTCGTCTTTTTCTCTTAAATAAAAACACATTTTTTGTCGGATAAGTACCTCATTCTAAAATGAATCGATGCAGAAGTACCTGCTAAAAAATTAGCAGATTTCGGGATCGGAAATTCAACAGTTAGTGACAAAGAGAGAGAAAGAAAAAACTGTTGTTTGTGTCTTCTATGGAGCAAGAGGCCAGTACGTGGAAAACAGTGAAAATGAGAGAATACGCTTTGGTAGAAACAGCTCTATACATATGGTTTCTGCAAGAACAATTGCGAAGCGACTCCACATCTGGCCCTGTAATGGAAAGGAAAAGGCAAGATTTATTTTTTTCTGAACTCTACCCCAAGGAAGAATTTAAAGCCAGTATCATTGGTTTGACAATTTCAAAACATGGAATTCGGTGCCTTTCTATCACAAGAGAAAAATTTCACAGGCAAGTTTTTTCTTGCAGTTATTACTGTACTTAACTAACTCTACTCTTGATATTAGCCTATAATTACTTTGTAACACCATATAGGCATATATGTAGCCATAATTACATTGTAGGTACTGTATAAGCAATACACGTTACATTCCGGTAATCCGAAATAGTCGTAGATTTATTAATTTAGATTACCGGGATTGGATTGAATTTTACACTACAATTTCATGGTTTATTTATATAAATATAAACCTTACTATTAATATTATGAAACCCATAAAAAAGTCAAGACCATAGTGTGTTAATAAAATGAACCCTTAATAATGAACTTTTAATGCGACTACTATTAGCATAAAACATTCACAGAAATATTTAAAAACTAAAGCTATGTTGCTTGTAATTCCAATAAAATTAAAATGCTGTTGAAAAAAATAAATCTATTTCTATAAACTCAAAATTTTGTTTTAGCAATATTAATTCCTATTAATCAACTACTGTATTATACATGATAGAAATATGTTTAGATTGCAAGTTATAAAAATAGTATACTCTTCAAAATTAATTATTAATACAATCTTAGTTGATCTCATAAAAATAACTATTAAGAAATTATTGCAATTAATTATTTTAATAAACTTCATGTTTAACAGTATTTATATATATTTGAATCTTGTAAACTATTTACATTAATTATTATTTACAAATTATGAATATAACACTATAATAAGATTGAAAGAATTTACTTTAAAAAAAACATACAAGCATCAATACAATGTAGAAATTGTATTTTAAATTATGGTAAATTTCAATGTTGATGTAAAAACTAACGAGTAGCATGACTAATAATTAGAAATAATAAGAATGGTTAATGTAAATAATAAGAAACTCAAGGTATTTGATTTTGGTTCAAGTCCAATTAGGGTTTCATTTCTGATGTAAATTTAGTTTCCGCATAATTATGAAAAATAAAAATGTAAAGAGAAATTTTATACAATTTTTCTCTGACATTTTAAAGGATTCTTATCACAATGAATTAACTCTCTAAGTTAGTGCAAAGAGTAAATGTTTCTGCTGAGAAATGTTATTATTAGTGGTACATCAGGTAAAAGGCAGAGCTATGTGGTGTAATAGGGCCGAATAAAACCTGAGCCAATAGAAATATTCACTCTACTATGGTTTTGGATTTTCCAAAATCTATTTGGCTTGCAAGGCTTTTTAACTCTGCTTTTAATTGTGATGTCTCTCCCATTCACATAATTGCCACGGATAGTTTAAGAATCATGCAATCTCAGTAGTCATAACCAAAGAATTTTACAAGGTATTGTAATACAAGGTTTTTTAAGTATTGACTAAATTCTTCAGAACTTGGATTAACATATGGATTTAAGTAAATTATCAAAAATGTGCTTCTGCAACCTTATTAAATGGACAGTTACTAGAAATGATTCACGGTGTTTGTTTAATTTCAAAGTGTATATTTCATTAGTTAACATTCAGTTATTTTTGAGATATTAGTTAAGCACGTCAACTGTCAATACAAATAAAATTTAAATACTATCATAAGGAAGTAGGTTGAGCTATTTAGAAAGAATTAAGGGTTAATAATCTTAAAATTGTGTAATAATTTACTAACAAAAATGATGGCATATGCTCTGAAAAATAATACAAAAATATATGGTCCATTATTATTTTTAACATAGAATAATAAATTCTGTTTATCAAATACATTCCCTGTAAATGTAAGTCAAAATTCAACAAATATTCTGAAGCCTTTTAAAAACTCTAAAAAATTAGAAAATATACAATGCAAATACCCTTTTAGAATCTATTACAACATTCCTGAGACAATGCAAATCAAATGTTATAATCCACTTTAATTAGACTTATAATCAAGTATTATGGCAATTAGTCATATTATGGCTACTACTTGTATTATCGTAAGTAGTTACTACAATTAATTACATTTTAAATATTGTTTCTACCACCTAGTTAAATAAGTACATGGTTAAAAATAATTAAAACTATAAACTACAAAATTATTAATATTATATTTTTTCATTTCTATAAATTTAATTTACATAAACCTGTTTATTAAATTTTGGTTGCTGTTAATATTTGAAAGCAGATTATTTTGTAACAATGTAATCCAATTTTAATGAATATTATCTTATACGAGTACTCATTTATAATTATAAGACTACTAATCTTAAATACATTATGTATACCATCAATAATGTATTCAATATAAGGGTTGTACAACAGTTAAAAAAAATTAGTCTAAAAAACATTAGATAAGAGATTAGAATTTGTAGTACCATAGGCTGGCATCGTTGGGATAAGTCTGAATGTAATTATTGTTAATAGCCCCAAAATTCTATTCAACGATTGCAAATCCCACTAATGATTTTCCATTACCAGCTTAACATTATAGACTTTTATAAAAATATAACAAATAAACCTGTGATAAAACTTGGATTCATCATTTTAAAGAATAAAAAAACCAGCATCGTCAAAAGAGGTTTTGCTCACTCGTCAAAAGAAGTTTAAAACCCAAGGATCAGTACAAAAATTTAGGAGTTTTTGGATGTTCAAGGTGCAATTTTGATTGTTTCTGTAGATTAACATACACAAAACAACCAATTACACTTTTGATATTTTCAACAGATGCATTTCGCACTAGGTAAGTGCTGCGAGTCATGGACAAGACTGTACTCAGGTGTGTTGTGTTGGTGTGAATCTGTGGTGTATTGGTGTGTTATTATCATAGAATAGTTGTTCATTATGTGTTCAAAAATAGTATTTGATTATGAGTGTGTTTTGTCGTTAAGAATGTGTTGTGGATAGTACTTATGGTGTTTGTATATCTAGTAGTTTTCTGTAGTATTAAGTTAGTTGCTTTTTTTATGTAGTGTAGGATTTTTAGATTGGTGTCAGTGTTAGTCAGTGAGTGTAGTGTGTTTTGATATAAAGAACACATAAGACATAACCCAAATCAAATTTCACCTACACATACAAAACACACTACCTCATACACCAATCTGAAAATCTTACACATAAAAAAAAGCAACAAACAGAAAACTAGAAGATATGGAGATATACAAACACTACAAAAACTACCCACATAACACATTCTAAACGACAAAACACACTCGCAATAAAAAACTATATTTGAACACATAATTAACAACTACTATATAAACAATAGCACACTACAGAACACCACAGACTCACACCTGAGCAACAGTCTTGTCTGTGACTCACAACATTGAACATTGCGCTGACCTAGTGTGAAACGCCTCTGCTGAAGATATCAGTAAGGAGTGGTTTTCTGCCAAGTTAATACCAAAAGTGTAATATAGAAAAACCTTAAGATGTACAAGATAAAAACTGCCAGCCAATATTACTAAAAAACATGCTTAAAAAACAGTATTTTAAAAGAAATTCTATAGAATTCAAAGAAAAGAGAATGTCCTTCATGATAATACACTCCCACTGTTCAAAAACTATCTTATGTGGACTTGGAAATACATAATCTTCCTATAATCAAAATTTGTCCATCTGACTTTAAATGATTTGATGTATTGCACAAGTCATCATACGGAAAGTGGTTCCAGAGGATATTAGAAATTTTGTCTCAAATGGGCACAAACAAAACAATGACTTGTGAGTAGCAGGTATAAAGCTGCTATTTAAGCATAGACATAAGTAACTAAAGAGATTTACAATAAATTTGAAAAATATATAGTTATATTATGGAAAAAAGTTTTTTCTTAACAAATTTCTACTGGCCCTTGTAGAACAGTAATAAAACTGTTGTCGGTGTGATATTTTGCTTAAACAGAGCAGGATAATGACAGTTGGATATTAAAAAAAAAAAAAAAATTATATAGTATATAAGTAAATCAATCTTGATAGATAAGAAAACCCTAAGAATAACAAGGGACAAAATTAAATGCAGAATTCTTTTAACAAATAGACTCTAATTGGTTTATATTGATATTTGTAGCGAGACATTTTCAAGTCAACGGATATAAAAATACATAAAATATTTTCATGACTATAGTGTTCTATTATATGATTCTGAAACCTAGTGTATGGGGAGAAATAATAACTTCATTGGATAATATAAAATTCCTTCTTTAAGCTCACACTCTCCTGATATATATCTGTATAAATTTTCCATCGTTAATACAATACGTTTTTATTTATCCAATCGGGTTCATATACATTTTTTTTTAACCTATAGTGGATGACAATACAGATTTTTTTCAATATTGATTCAATAATTAAATTATAAAAATTAGGGTATCTAGGTCGAACTGAGTATCTTAATGTTCGAAGTCTAGTGCTTTGGCAATCTGCCAACTTTCCCATTGATAGATATTTATTTCTTAAAGATATATATGGATTTTCTTTTGCCCCATTTGGTTGTCAACCAAACCTCTATTATAAAACCTTAAATTGTCGCCATGGTTACCACACAATATCATAAATAATGCTCTAGGATTAAAAATGAATGAAAAGAATAAAATAAACAAACAAAGTGGATTAATAGTATCGAACCTTGCTTTACAAACGGACAATGCGAAAGGAGAGCAAAAAATACTCCACGTAATGCAAGGGACAAAAAAAAGCGTATAAATAGAAACAAACAAAAATAACATTCCAATACTGTACATAGAAAGGAAAATGGGAAATTGCAAGGAAATTCGTTTTGGAACTTAATATTTTTATTCTGACATATGTATATACATATTTATATTAATTGTAATTATAAAATAAAAAGAAACTAAAATTAAAATTTTCTTTGCTAATTTAAGTAGGAATTGACTTGATTTTTTGTTTTATATTATTTGTTTTTGAACCATTTATTTCTAAGAATTAAAAAAATAGTTTGAAGTTCTAGAGACATATGAAATGTCGCCAACCTTGAAGGGAAAGAACAAATATAGACTGTTGAAAATTCAACATTGGGCTGTTGATATTGTGAGCTCTATTAAATTTGGTAGGGCACGTGGGAAGCATAAATCAAAACTTTAACCTAAAATATTTTGTGGGTAATTATTGAGTACCAGTGAAAACTATAAACTTACTTGCTGACACTACTGCTGAGAGTTAGTTTCGTCAATGAAACCCGTCAGCAGGTAAGTTAATAGTTTTCACTCAGTTACTCAAGAAATACTTATGACTTATTCAGTGAATTCAAGTAGCCACTCAGAAGGGACAGGCCGAATAAGTTTATTGTAGCTCTGGAGAGAATGTATATCTATCTTGAACTGAGAAATTAGATCATAAATTTTATAGGTTGGCTAGTGGTCAAAACTTGTACCATGCGGTAAATAATACTGCATGTATTGCTCTTAGTTGACTTTCAAACCGCTAATCTCAAAGTATCAATATAAATAAAATTATACTAATCTTCACTTCTGTTAGGAATATTTGTATACATTTGAGTACATTTACCTGGCTTTCCTGATAAATATAATATTATCCTTCATTGACATGTATTGGAATGACTATATAAATTTTGAAAATGAAAATCTGAAAGGTGTCAACAAAGGAAAATATTGTAATGTTAGGAAAGGCAGACAAATATACTTGAATATATCAAATATCATAAACTCAGTATGTTAATAAATAACATTTAAATGAAATCAATGTTTATAATTAAATCTTAAAATGTATGTTATAACTAATTAGCACCTAAAATAATTTAATATTAAGATTGTTATAGATAATTAATATATTGGTGGGTAATTAATATCTTGGGTAATAATGGGTTGAACTAAATATGTGAAAATAAAACAATTTATACAAAAATCTAAGGCAAGGCAATCCATTTTATAATATACTATATCCTTATTGTAAATATATTTAAAAAGTATTTAAATAGATATTTGAACAACTTAAAAAATAGTTGAAATTAAATATTACCTAGAACATCAAATGTTTACTTTATTCTATGCAGGCACTACTACTTTATATCCATGAAACCAAATCCATTGTACATAGACATTGAATAAGTTGAATTATAAATGAGATGTTACGTAAAATAATAGATTTTGTTTTCTTGTTGAAGAATTAGATCTAAAATTTGACAAAGTTATTTATTTCATTGTGATTTATGTTTAAAACAATATATTATTATAAACATTGCTACAGCCAAACAAATTTATATAGGAAAAGTTGAATATAAAATTTTAGAAATTTACTGAAAAACTAATTGTGAATGGAGCCCATAGCTTATAAAATTAGATTAAAATAACTTCTAAATTTCATCCACCTCTATTTAGAAGTCAAAAGTACTTTTCAAAATTCAACATTTTCTCTTAAGCATACATGAAGATATAGTTTAATATTTACAAGTACATACCTTAGAATCACTATGATTCAAGAGATAAAAAAGTCATCAATAAATCATATTAAATTAATTTAATCAATTTATCTGTACATGCGGGATTTTAACCCACATCTCTGCTAAATATCTCTCTCTAAAAATGAAACTTTATATGCTGGAAAAAAATGTTCACTGAAAAAGATTATATTGAAATTAATATTTTATGATACTCAAATCTGGTGTCAAATGTATGCTCAAATAGAAACATTTACTGTGTGTAGAGCATAGAATTTATTGTATTCATGATTACAGGTTTTCTTCATCTGAACATTAGTATATCTTAATACATACAAACTACATAGCTTATTAAAATGCTATACATTATGTAAGCTTATAAACTCTTTCGTCACATAACCAATATGAAATTGGACAGAAATAAGAGCAAAGGCGTCTCCAGGATAGACGGGGGGGGGGGGGGGGGAGAAAACTATCAAAAGTAAAGGCTTGGAGATGAAATTTTTAACCATTTTTGTACTTAAAAATCACAGGAAATTTGGCATTTTTTACCAAAAAAATATGAATTTTTACTAGAATTTACAAAAATACTAAAATTATTATTTTTTACATAATACAAAATATTGTTCAACTTAGATCGTTTCATCAAACGGCTCGGCGTGACGAGGATGATGTAGTCGTAGTACACAGACCGTTAGCATAGGCGAGCCGGTACGGAACTAGTGCGCGACTTGTAACATGCCAGTGCAATTTATGCTAGATGGAACTATAAATGTTAGCAGATGAATTTCTACACCTAACATTATATAAATGTAAAGCCAATACATTGCTTTAAAATAAAAGTCAAACAAAAAACACATTTTTATAAGTAAACTGGGATTAAATTTGAATGTGTTTCAAATATATTTCTAAAAAAAAAATAGTACCAAAATTGTTGGGGGGGGGGAGGGGGCAAATGTCCCTACTCCTCCTCTCCTGGAGCCGCCCTAGAATAAGAGATTATTCTACTTTCTATTGAACATTTTTTTATGTGAATGCTAGTATTTTAAAAATGTGTTATATGCTATATATAAATGATATAGAGGGGAAAGAAATGTTTATAGAAACTTTTAAAACTATTGGACGTGAACAACAGAATTATATTTACTATACACTTTTAATTTTACTTATTTATATAATACGTAACTATTTATTACACATATTACTTTCCTTTTCTAATTAATTGTATTTTTAATTGAATTCTAGAATTTACTTTTACTATAATTTATGTAGACACCTTAATCCAACTAAAAATATTATTACCCATAGACATAATTTTATATAAACATAGAAATATTTATATAATCTAAATATCTACTTGAATGCCAGAAAACAATTTAATAATAAGACAGTGCAATATAAAAAATAAAGTTTATTTTAGTGACTAATATATCCAATTACCTTTATATAATTTAATAAAAGATACACGAGAAACATGTTCCCATGTTATAAAATGACGACTAAGCATTATTATACTACTTGTAAATTAAATGTTATAAAAAATAATAATAAAAAACTGTAAATAATTGAGAAGATATATGTCGTACAATGAATGTTGCCAATTATCTATCACTGCACTATATTTTGTGCAGGTTATTTGGTTTTCACAGCCCCTTCTGTTAAAATGGTTAATTGGATTAAAAACAATCCAAATACAAGATTATGATTAATTCTGCCGTTATCTTCAAGATAATTCTTCTATCGGTGCGTTCTGGAGCCATAAGTCGTGAATGAAATTATACAGCCCATCACTAACGGCAACCTGCATTAATCAATACAAAAATTAATATTTCCAAGAATTATAACATGTTATTTGGGCTTAGTATTAGCATAAATGAAAACAAACTTAATACAAGAAATAAGTAGTTACCATAATAGTATGTATAAAATACATCATTTTCCCACATGCCTAGCATGTTAACCCATAATTTTGCTTTATATGATTATTGTTACTTAAGTATTATACTGACCTCACCTATAGGAATAAAGAGGGTGGAATGTATATGAAGAGATGGTAATTTCAAAGATTTTCTTTATATCAGATATAAACACCTTCCCCATCGATAAGTCTTATCGTGTTTCCTTTTAGATGCAATAATGAACAGTGTGTCCCGCCGTTCTTCGCTATAACTGATTTTCTTATCCCAATGCAGGGTTCTGTAAAATGGAGAAATAAAGAGACACTGAGGTACAGCCCGTCACCATCTAGCAGAATACAAGTGGCAGTCAGCAGTGGTGGCTGAGGACAGGCATCTGTTCTACTTATTACTCGATGACATCGTTGAGTTTTGGGAGATGCAGACAACCGCCAATAAAAAATATTTTTGAAGTTATTTTGTCATTAAAGAGTTATATTTTCATTCTGCGACGTCGGTTTATATATATTCCACATTTGGTTTGTGTAAGCTGATAATTTTATCAACCTAAATTCCTTATAGATGTGTGGTCAGTATAATATCAAAACACCTACCTTACATTTTTGTAAAAAATAACAAGACACTGGGCTCTCAAATTAAGCGGTTGGAATTGATAATCGGCAATAGTCGGAAAATGATATACAATATTTTAAGGCATATAATTAGTGTGGAAAACTTTGATTGGCATTTGACGTGTTTTAGAGTTAAGGCAGAATATAGTGTTATAGCACATGTTTAAAAAACACATCTATTACTTTTCAAAAGATTATTTGCAGGAAATAAAACTGAAAATATACACAACTATCCTGCTGAAAAATATCATGTAATTGACACTAATAAGCAAAATTGCAATAAAAAATTACAATTAGAAAAATATTAATTAATATAAAAGTATTTTCATAAATAAGAAAGAGTGTGAGTCAATATATTTTCAAGTTTTGAATATAACAACTTGTTAATTTTATTTTTTTTAATACTAGATTTTTAAAAAAAGCGATCAAAAGTAAGTTTATTGTATGTTGAACGCATGTTTTTTGCACAACCACTAATTAAATGAACAATGTTTGCAAATAAAGTGAAACAAATTATACATACCACATCTGATTTTCTCTAAATTATTTCTTAAAAAACAATAATGTAAGTTCATAAAATAGAAGTTGTACATAAAGTAAAAATCTGCAAGTTTTAAAATAAATCTAGGAAATACTGTAGACAAATGAAAATATTAAGTAAAAAAATAATAACCCCTTATGCTTTTAAGCCTCTAAAACTATTTACTTTGTGGCTTTAATAAAAACATTTTTTAATGTATATAAAACTTGTTTAAAACAATAGAAACATTTTTTTTTTTAATGCTAAATTAATACCTTGTATGGAGTTGGATTAAGGTTACGCTTATGATCTTGTCGTAAACACTGAAGAGAATTTTTCACTCTTTGTCTAACTTCTTCCAAACTAGGCATTGGATCTCTTATTTTTCCATCTTGCCAATAAACCTGTAAAATATTTTTTAAAAGCCTCAAACATATATTTATTTAAATGTTAGAGCCATATAAATCAAAGTATTATAAATAAATTAACTGTATGTGTAATATATAAAATGAAAAATTATAGAATTTGAACATGTTTGAAGATGTATTTGATCAAACGTATATTCTAATAGTTTAAATTAAAATATCAACTTCCCCAGAATATAAACTTAAAATATTATTTTAAAGTTAAATGAAAAAGATTATAAACATACGTAAACTAAATAAATGATTTTACAAACTAAAGTATTTTAATATCATACTCTAATTTCATTTAGCTGGAATAACAAATACTGAAAAACATTGAGAACAAATACATAACATATTACAAAGTTAATGTTACAAATGTGATTTATAGGGACAGTATATAAACAAATTTATCAGTTTTCTTATAAAACTAACTTTTACAATATTACCTTATACAAAGCTTCAACTCTAGATGGTGTCACATTTGCTCTTTTAGACTCTTGGAAAGGGTGGCGACATAAAACTCTTGCACCAACTTCAGGAGGCATTTCTACTGAACGTTGAAGTAGGTCAATAAGTGCATGACCTAAAATCAGAAAAAAATACTGTCATCAAAAAATAATACTCATAAGAATATAATAAAAATTTGTTTTCATGTAACCTGCTACAAATTTACTTTGAAAAGGAAGAGCTACTTTGAAAAGGAAGAGCTGTAACAATTTTTAGTTTCACAAATAAAAGATAATAAGGTTTTTGGTAATATTGTTTTATGTTGAAAAAACTTTTTTAACACCACTATTTTTTTTAAACAATTCAATTAAATATTGAATCATTGTTTAAGTGCTTTTATGTGTTTCTATTTCAAGACTACAGAGTGGACTCTTACCAAGGTAAGTCTGTCAGTCTCCTAGTCCAAAAAATCTATCTATCTATATATATATATATATATATATATATATATATATATATATATATATATATATATATATATATTTAGGTTAGTTTTGGTTGGTTAAGATTATTTAGATTTTTTGGACTAGGAGACTGACAGACTTACCTTGGTAAGAGTCCACTCTGTAGTCTTGAAATAGAAACACATAAAAGCTCTTAACCAATATATATATATATATATATATATATATATATATATATATATATATATATATATATATATATATATATATGCCTCATATATATATCCCTCATATATATATATATATATATATATATATATATATATATATGAGGGATTGCAATCAGGGGGGAGTGATTTAATGATTGCAATCCCTCAGAACTGAGAAGGTGGGAACTATCATACCAGTGGTATACCAAGTCCAGAGAATCCCCTAACCTCAACATCAGATAAATCCATTCATTTTTTTTCCCCCCAAATACCCTTATCTCTTTTCCCCTGACAGACTTATATAAACTATAATCACTCATATGTTCATGGAAACAATATATATATATCTTTAATCTGTGCATCTGTGACATATGATTTCTACTCTACACAATCTGTGATTACAATTATTTTATTTCATTCTCTCATATTTCTTTTTGTGTTTTCTCTTTGATTGACAAAGACCACTGTGTGGTTGAAATATATCATTGTTTTTAAGTGCTTTTATGTGTTTCTATTTCAAGACTACAGAGTGGACTCTTACCAAGGTAAGTCTGTCAGTCTCCTAGTCCAAAAAATCTAAATAATCTTTACCAACCAAAACTAACCTAATAATATCCATTTGTGATATTCATCATTTCCTGAGCCTTAAATAAATATATTCACTCAACTGTTTTACTCATGACTGTTTTTATACTTCATATTTAAAATAACATATATTTTATTCAGGTTTTGACCAAATTTTTTTTTTTACAAACTGTTTTTTTTCTTTTTCTAAACATTGTTTTTTTAAGCAATTAAAAAAAATTCTGAATACAGGTAACTACCAAGAGTGATTTCTTTTGTTTTTAATTTTAAAATACAGTAGTAATAACCAAAAGGATAGTATATACCAACCATCAGTTCCATATAGGCGGTAAGCATCTTTCTTTCCAGGCATAGTGACTTTAGCTACATCTTGACTCAGTTTGATTCTTGGAATACCATTTAGTTCAACCAGTTTATAGACACATCCTAAAGCAGGCTGTCTTTGACAAGTAACTATAGACAAAATACCTCGATTAGATAAATGCATTAAGTAAAATACACATATTAAATTAACATATTTATAAAGCATTAATAAATTTATTGTGTGACTGTTAGTAGATCACAATTCTTTTTACAAAACCTCTCATCACATAAATAAGCAAGGTAACTAGCCCAAGGTCATTTAACAATGAGCGAGTAAATATTGTGCAGCCATAATTAAGTCTTTAAAAAGTAATTATAGCCAAATATAAAGACAAAAACCTTATTTCCCTAACACTGTTAATGACTAACCTTTAAACATCTTCCCAAATTAAAAAAAAACTTGAAAACATTTTATTTCAAAACAAGTCCAGAAAATATATCTTTTCAGTGGTTTTGTTAAATCAAGACTGGTTGGTTGAAACCATGCACACTTTATCAAGCTGTCAAGACATTGATTAGCAACAAGAATGCCAATAGGTAGTTACTTTCTTAGCTTTCTCCACACCCTGTTCTATCCTAACTTTGAATTTATTAAGTATTTGTTATAGAACTTTTTTTTTTAATGTTACCTTCTTTGTCACTTTGTAAGTGACCCTTTTGCACCTTTCTTGTATAGACTATCTGCTTTCACATACTTTTAGATGAACTTATAGTATTTGTTCAACTTTCATGTTAAAATTCTTTTCTTCTGTAAGGAATATTTGTATATATTTAAATACTTTTCTCTACCTTCCTTAATATTACAACATTTTTATTTGTTGATGTGTGTTCAGAATGAAGTAAAACTGAAATAGTACTTAAGGAGTACCATTTAAGACGTAATATTTAAGTTTTGAAAATGGAGTCATTTCGAACTGCACCAACAAAAAAAAATATTGTAATGTAAAAAAAGTCAGAAAAATGTATTCAAACATATTTTAGGTTAAAGATGAACTAGAAACTAATATTTGTTGATCTATTATTTACAGCTGTGTATAAATAAAACAGTCAAAAATCAACTTAACATGAACAAAAACAGGTTAACATTAGCAATTTTATTTAGTGTCAAATCCAGGATTTTATCGAAGTAGAGCGCCAAGGACCTGGAATATAATATTTGTAAATTTACCACCCAAATATTTCAGAGTAAATTAACAATATTGTATGGCTCATAAAATAAATCAAATAAGGTAACTTTTTCCTAGCAAATACAAGAAAATTATTGATCTAAAACAACTGTTGTTTCTCAAAGTTTCTTGTTGTAATTATCTTGAATTTCATTGATTAAACTATAATTAATTAATACATAACTAAGTGAATACTCAAGAGCTTACTTGGTAACACGTTTTGAAACAATTGTTTCTTTTACAAAGCTAAGCCTCTACTCATGGAGGCTCCAACGAAGTAGAGGCTTAGCTTTGTAAAAGAAACAATTGTTTCAAAAAATGTCAGCAAGTAAGCCCTTAAGTATTCACTTAGTTATGTATTAATTAATTATAGTAATTGTTGTTTAGTTACAGAATTTGAACAGTTACAATAATTCTGTTAGTTATAAATCTATATTCACAATAAGAAATCCAGATGCATAGAATTTTTTTTTTGGAAGAAAGTCTATTATAGCTTTAATGTTCATTTCTATTTTTCTGTCTATGTTCAAGGTTGCTCTTACCATTAAAACTATTTGCACTCATTGAGCTCCATTAAAAAGTTTAAACGCATTTTAAAAATAAGAATAAATTTATCTCAGCAGAAGTTGTTGAATTGGAATTTCAGTAGTTTGTTAATGAAGTTTCTTGATGTAATCATCTTGAATTCACTGATTAAACTAAATTTAAACTACTTAACTAAGTGAATACGTAATTGCTTACTACGCAAAACACCTAAACAACACCAAACACACCCATTCCGACATACACACTAATTTAAATATTCTACACACATTAAAACAGAGTAAAAAAACAACCAACAACTTTAGAAAAATATGAAATATACAAACAATACGCAACAGACAGGGAAAATATATTAAATAACCACACACTTTTTGAAGCCAATAGCATCTTCCAATACATCACACAAAACGCCGACAACTCACCCATTGTCATAAATCCAACCTTGTCATACTGTTTGTAAAGAGCCAAAAGCTGCTAGTAGAGGGTTAGCTTCGTAAAAGGAACGATTGTTTTGAAACGAGTCAGCAAGTAATCAATTACGTATTCACTTAGTTAAGTAGTTTAAATTTAGTTTGTTAATATTTAGAAATAAACTTGCTTCTCAAACTAATAGTCCTTCAAGAGGAATTTTGCAAACAGTATAGAAATTTTTTTGTATGACAATGGTCATACCATAACAGTATTTTGTTTATGTGCAGTATTATGCTAGCAAACACTTATTGGGGCTTTGACAATAAAGTGTGTTGAAATAACCAAAGTTGTCCTTATTCATCAGGTTTTTGTTTTTAAAGCAAACAAATGAAAGCTCTTTAGAAAAACTTTATTTAAAAAATCTGTTCAGGTGAGAGTTAATCCAAGGAATAAAGGCAGAAGTTCTGTAATCATTAACAGACATATCTTTTATGGGAAAACTATGTTTGTTTGTTAATTTCCAGAGTAGTTATTCTAGGAACTTTTACACTTTCCTCATATCTATCTAACTTTCAGACTTTTTATATAATTTACTAAACTTTTTCGAGCCTTCTGTCACATTAGTTAAAACTTTTCTAATCACATCAGTTATAACTGAACTGTGAGTCCAGTGCTAGCACCATTTCCCGAGGATAGTGGATGTCCGTCAAAACATTCACATTCTCAAAACTGGAGCTTCCACTAAAGGAAAGAATGACACATCTAGATTAAAATAGAGATACTTTTTAATTTCATGTGATTACAATAGACAATACAAGTGACTATTTGACATTTGTTGTGTATTTCAGTATACATGGGAATAGACTTCATGAAAATAGAATTCTATATAATGGAGACAGAATTAGTTTGAAATTTATGTATATCATTTAATTTTTTCAAAATTATTATTGTAGGAGGTGCAATTATCAAGACCCTTGGTTGTACCACTGTTTTCATTTATCTATAATTCAGCCCCTGTCTATTACAAACATTTTATTGTCTGCTTCATTACCCAAATGTGTTCCAATTCCAAAACAATCAATCTTATGGCCCTGGTCATTCAAACTGAGAATCGTTTCTTCATTGATATCATTTGAAGCAACTATCTGTAGCTCAGCAAACCATGGAATTGAGTACCTGTTAAAACAAACAAATTAATAAATAATCAATTACTTGATTTATACTGATCCTAGTTGTTTTTGTAAACAACTTATAATTTGCATAAAATTTGTTTGCAGCTTTACATTTAGTTTAACAATATTAACCCATTCAGTCCCAAATATGACTTGTTCTTTGTAGCAAGTTCTTGGAAATATTAATAGAATTAAGTTTCTGCAAAATATTCTCCTTAGAAATTGCTGTAACACTCTAGTACCAGTAGAGAAGCTGTAGTGCTTTTTAAATACAGTGAAACTTACATATCTTGAATTACAGTTTATCAAATTTGTCTATTACTCGAACATTTTAAACCCCTCCCCCAGTCAAACTATGTCTGGTATGGAAGTATAATTCCTGTAATTTAAATGTAATATTTCAAGTCAAATTAAAAGTTACGTTGTTAATTTTTCAGGATACGAATATTAGTATAGTTTAACAAAAAAAAAATAGTGTACCATGAAAAATTTATAGTTTTTAGTGTTGTAAAAGCTTAACGATCTTGTTAAACATATAAAAATTTATTTAATTTGTGTAGCATAACACACTTATGTGAGGACGTAGTATTTTGATTCCTTACTGAAGGAATGTCTAGTGTGTAAAAACATTCATTAGGAAAGCTAAAATTAGGTTAAGAAAAGATAATTTAAAAGGGAAGCTTAACTATCTTAAGGGGTAGATTTGTTAATAAGTTTGTTGTGTAGCTGTGTGCATTTATTAAGGTACTGCATGTTTTGATCTCTCATTAACCCACAACCGCTGTATTGAGCTGGCCAACTGGTATGGAACGTTTTCTTTTGACTCATTACTTTAGCATTATTAGTATGTAAACAAATCTATCCCTTAGGTTGTTGTATGCTGTATAACACCATATATAATCAATAACTCATCATTATATTTTTACTTGCTGAGCTTGTGATGAATGAAACATTTACACCTATTCCCGAACTAATTTAATTTCCTACCTAATTAACCAAATAAAGTTATAGGCTTTTAATTAAAAAAATTTTAAAATATAATTTTTCCAATTTAATCCAAGCTGTAAATAAAAAAATTAACTTTGATTTTTTTGAAGTGCTGTTTTAAATTCAAGCATAATATGGCTTTGATAGCCAAAGGGTTAAATTACTACAGTTATAATAATAATAGAAAGTATCTACTCTTCAAAAGGAAGAAATGGCCACCTACAGAGATTATAGGACGATATCTAAACATATATGATTGGTACTTACACTATATCACTGAACGCTCTGTTGGAGAAATTGCTGTTCTATAATTCCATTTTGTTTTTTTTTTAATTAGATAAAATTGTAATTTCAAAGAATTTAAATATCCACAGAGAGTGATTAAAAGAGTTTTTTGTTAGTGGTTTGTTGTCATCAAAAATTCTGTGATCAACTTAGCCTTATGGCGAGCTTGTAAAGCTTTGAATATCTGTATTTCAAATAATTACATATTCTGTAACAAATCTAGCTTGGGTTGTAAAAACAAAATTTTACATTTAGTCCATAAAGGTTTGTGACACAATAATGCAAGGCAATTTTTTAAACACTTACTTATTAGCAATTTTAGTAAAACATTCTCTTGCTTTGTTGGAAAGGTATGCAAGGTCGCCGCTGTCGATTCTGACGCCAATGGCTCTGTAACCCAAGTCGTTTAAGGCCAATGCAACAGCACAAAAATTCAGTAATCCACTCCTAGAAACATAATTTATAGAGATTTATTGTATGCACAAAATTAAATGTATCGTACAGTTTTTATATATCAATTTTAAAAAATGATACAAAATTTAATAATGATAAACATTTTTTAAAAAAACCATGTAGACAATACTATAACATCTGATTTGTGTTTAAGTTCTGTTTATTATTTTTGTTTTATGAACTTTATAAAACTACTTACATATTTCCATTAGATTTCATAAGAACCTTGCTTCCAGGAAATACTTCAACTCATTACAGTGAACAAAAGACTAATATTGCAAAGAGTAGAAAAGAAATATTTTTCTCTCTTTGTATTGAGAAGATGTCCTAATTAAACAAAAATATAGTTCATCTGTAGCCAAAGAAGTAAATAAATATTCTTTTGAAATGTCTTGAAGAATTGTTGTTAGCAATAGTCGATCCAGTGACTATAACGAATCTGTGATTTTAGTAACAACTTGATGTTGGATCAGTGACTTTTACCTGTGACTTTAGTAACGGTGTGACAGCGGATACTTAGACTGCCTTTTTTTGTTGGAAAACATCTTATTTAAAAATAAATTCATACGAAATTAAGAACAAACTACTGGGTGTGAAACAGCATCTACTGTTTCACATCACTGTCTCAATCTTGAAATCTGACATAAATCGACCGACACACGACGTAAATGAGTAAAACCAGTGACAGCGACAAATCAACCGATGACAGCTGTTGTTAAATAACAGTAACATTTCAGTTGCGATAGCAACATTTTGCCCAATCACAACACAGAGAACCTTATCTCCCCTTCAGTCAACGACATTGTATGATAATCGGCGCCGTGAGCCGTGCAATGAGAGCAGAGCCAGTGCAAGCGACAAATCAAAAAAGGACAGCCTTTTTATCCAGTCACAGTGACAAATATACCAACGATAGCTGTTTCATCCAGTGCCTGCGTCTTTTTGCCCAATCACAATGGAGGCAACTTCCGATCGATCTATTTTCACTAGAACTGGCATTTTCCATGTTTTGTCACTGGTACCACCAGCGACAAACGAATATCAGTGATAAGTCACAGTGACAGAAATTATCGACCATCCCTAGTTAGAAATGAACTCAAGTAAAGGTCACATAAAACTAATACTGCTTTGTTGTTAATAAATGTATTTTAGGACAAATTGAAATCAACTTCTTTAAAAAATACTAATGTTTATGACAGATTAATTAATACTACCACAATAAATCAATAATTAAAAAATTATCTGACCATTAGAACAGAAGCTACAATTATTTTTCAAAAATTCTCATTAGCAAAGATAATTTATTGTAAAAATAATCTCCATATTAGAAAATGTTTATAATACACACTTTATTAAACATTGTACTCATCATTAACCCTTTATCACTCTTGTGGATAGCAAATTTAAATTTTTAATCTCCCTTTTTATATTATTATTGTCTGTTTCCGGATGTGTGTGATCATAAATGAGGCCACAAATGTATTCTATGCTTCCCCTATCCATAGATCAAATGGTGGTCACTGAAGTGCAGTGGCAAATTTGATTCTTTAAGAATATCAAGTTTAATAGAGGCCATACAGTTATATCTGTATCCTGTGATTGCGATAATTAATAAATCATATATATATCCAATACAATAGTGTATTTAATTCTGGGTTAAAAGTATTAGACAAGTTTATAATTTGACTTCTACAAAAACAAATTTGTGAAATTAAATTTCAACATTTGTTTCATCATTTGAAGTGTATTTGGAAAGCATCACTTTTTTCCGGACATGACTTCTATTCTGTTTGAAGCTTTCAAATATAAAAAAAATATATATATATAAGGTAGTAAGTAGGTAGGTAAATCAGAGAAGAATGGTAATTTATATTAAAATAATTTATAATTATCTGCACTATTTTAACATGGGAGAAGAAATTTACTATATCTTTGAAAGTGGTACTGTAAAAGCCAACCATTGGTGTATGATTAGTCAATGTAAACTTGTAGTGGAATCCATAAAGAGAAGCATTGTAAATATGCTAGGATGAAGCCCTAGCTTGAGATGCTGTTATGTGAAGACATGTTTTAGGTTTTTGAGAGTGCTCACAACAAAAAAAAAAAAAAAAAAAAAAAAAAATATATATATATATATATATATATATATATCTATATCTATATATATATATATATATATATATATATATATATATATATCTATATCTATATATATATATATATATATATATATATATATATATATATATATATATATATATATATATATATATATATATATATAGATTTTTTGGACTAGGAGACTGACAAACTTACCTCGGTCCACTCTGTAGTCTTGAAATAGAAACACATAAAAGCACTTAACCAATGAAATATTTCAACCACACAGTGGTCTTTGTCAGTCTTTGAGTGGATTTCTCTTTGATTGACAAAGACCATTGTGTGGTTGAAATATTTCATTGGTTAAGTGCTTTTATATGTTTCTATTTCAAGACTACAGAGTGGACTCTTACCAAGGTAAGTCTGTCAGTCTCCTAGTCCAAAAAATCTAAATAATCTTTACCAACCAAAACACACACACACACACACACACACACACACACACACACACACACACACACACACACACACACACACACACACACACACACACACACACACACACACACACACACACACACACACACACACACACACACACACACACACACACACACACACACACACACACACACACACACACACACACACACACACACACACACACACACACACACACACACACACACACACACACACACACACACACACACACACACACACACACACACACACACACACACACACACACACACACACACACACACACACACACACACACACACACACACACACACACACACACACACACACACACACACACACACACACACACACACACACACACACACACACACACACACACACACACACACACACACACACACACACACACACACACACACACACACACACACACACACACACACACACACAAAGAAAGTCGACTCACAGACATATCAAGAAAGTCGACTCGCAGACATATCAAGAAAGTCGACTCGCAGACATATCAAGAAAGTCGACTCGCAGACATATCAAGAAAGTTGACTTGCAGATAAATCAAGATTCTTGTTCAAGTACAATAAATTGAGAAGTAAATATAGTGTTGCTATAGTTGAGTATAGAACTATTTTCATGCAAACCTTTTTCTTCTATAATTTGTAGAATATTAACAAACGAAATGGTGTATTTCTTTGTTATTAGCAATAGTAAGTAGAGAGATATTGATTTTACATTACAAAGCAAACATTAGAAGAAAAACTTAAAGTGATTAAAACGTATTTAATTATGCTTACAATTTGAATATTTACTTCTTTACTACAAATATAAAATAAACATTAATAAAATATACCCCTGGTCATAAATAGGAGACATTTCACATTATTTACAAAATTAAAAATTACAAGAACAAACAAGCGAAATTAGACAGCAGAAGCAAAAATGAGTTACCATAAGCAATTGCTTTAAATTGCCAGCAACTAAATATATATATTAATGCTGAGAGTGTATAACTCTCCATTAAAAAAATTTAAAAAAGTTTAACAAAATATTTAACCACAATCCTTTTTTATAAAAACAGTTTTAAAATAAATTGCTACCCATCTAATATATATATATACAAGAAATTCCAAAAGCTTAATGATAATGTAAATAAATCTACTAGATTTTGTGGAATTTCAAAACTTTGTAAGGTTGTAAAAACATGACACAGCAAAGCTATTTATAAATTTAAATTATATATCCAGAACACAATAGTTTTTAAAACTCAAGTAGTTATTGGTTGATCTAAAATGTATTTAAGCTAAATATTTATTCAAATTAAAATTTTTATTATACAATTGGTATTTATTTCCCGATCCCACATAAATAATTTTAGAAATAAAAATTATATCAAGTGATGCAGAAAGTCATCAGGAATATGGAGAAAATTACAACTTTCGTTCATGCGTAAAAATTAAAAATTTTGGAAAATAGCTATTCTCCCTCCTCCATGGCATATGTATAACATAACTAATTCAACATTTAGGCTTAATTATTTTGACGTAGTAATTAGCAAAGTGCTTCAAAGTGTAATTATACTTGCTGTTGACTCCCACAAAATTACAAATTTTGAAAAATATCAACTTCAACATTTTAATTTTACATAGATTTGTGTAGTAAGTTTTTATTATTTTTAGGCTTAAGTAAGAAATAAAAATGTTGTAAATGTTCAATGCAATATTGTGCGTTTTGTGCGCGGAATAAAGTCATGTAAGTGTTTGTTTCGTTCTTTTGAGCAAATTTGCGGCTTCATGTCAAGAAAAATTGGTAAATCTATAAGAGTTATATATTTATAATTCTATGAAGTTTGTATGTCAGGTGAGAAACATAGTGCTTGATTTATTTTCAAAACTTGTAACTTTTTGAGAGTCAAAGCAAGTAATTACATTTCAAGGCATTTTGAAAGTTACTACGCCAAAATAATGCCAAAATGTAAAATTAGTGCCATGGAGGGGAAGAGATTGGGGCATAAGCGAAAGTTGGACAAAAATTTTGTTTGTATTCCTGATGACTTTCTGGATTATTCAGTATAATTTGTATGTTGCTAAAAACAATTGTATGGGAACAGGAAATTAACACCATACATTCCTAGCATTACCTTGCCCTAATACTACCGTAAACTATCTTGTATTCAAATACGCAAACAAGAGCACAAAATATTGAAACAATTTAGATCTGCTGATTTTATTATTAATGCTTTAAAGAATTTTATTGTGTTTCTAAAAAACACATCTAGAAAAGATATGTAATCAGAAGTTAGCATTATTTTTCCAATACTTGAAAAAAATATTTCACCAAGATGCCTCAGAATTTTGATAAAATAGAAACTTTTTAGAAATTAAAATTGTTAGTAACTTCAACATAAAGGAATGAGTTATAGTTTAGTTACCTTATATAATTTGAAGAATCTAGATTGTTCAACCTGACAAAGTACTTGGATGATAATATATTTAAATTAATGGAGGTTGGTATTTTAAATGTATATTTGTATGGGAAACTAAACACCGAGTTTGCAAATACAAGTTATATAAAATTGTCAACATTTTAATAAAAAACATAATTTTTTTATCATAATAATCACAAAAGTGAGTTATAATTCTATTCCTGTCATCGAATCACTTGAATTATTTTTCAGAATCAGTGAACCGACAAGTAGCAATTATCTGTTCATATACCATGCTTTGAAATTGAAGGTTATAAATAAACCTAATTTTATAAAAGTTGATTGAAAAGACTAGATGATTTTATTATATTTATTGAGCGTAAAGTGCTGACCATAATCATTGACAACCTAACGAAATTGGTTACCAAAAAATTACATGCAAAGAGGAAATCAATAAAGAATCATGAATAATAAAGTTTCAAAAAACATTAAATTGTTTTTACGTGCATTTTAAAATAAAATGCTAAAGAAATTACTCCACAATCTATAAACTAACCCAAATGCAATACACCAAGTTAGAAGCAGCATTAATATGAATATTATATGTATCTATAAATTTACGTGTAAATAACGCATTCATGCATTATTTAATTCAAACAATGTTGTTGATTACAATTTTGAAAACAGACGTAGAATAATAGAATTTATTAGACTGAGTGAGCAAAATAAAATTTACTATAAAACCTAAAATAAATTAAACAATATTGAAAACTGAACACTATTAAATTTGATAATACTAGGAAATAAACCCAATCTTGTAGAAAACCTAATGAATGAGATAAAAATTGTACACTACATTGAAAAATTCAATTACATAAAAAAACTCTACAAATGGGTAAAATATTACAATTCTAATTATCTGAAAACCGTTTTAGTAGAAATTCCCTTGACAAAATTTTAAACTTCAGAGAGAATTTTAAGCAATACAATTTATTTATTACCAAACAGTTTGTTTTTCTTTGCTTATTTATGCTAGTTTATAGAAGTACTTTGTTATAGAAACAACTATCTTATAAGTCCTAACTTTGAATTATTCAAATGAAAACTACAAATTGAATATACAGTCGGTGCCGCTTATTGTGATCACTGTTAATGTTATCATTCGGTTATTGTTATCGTTTCATTGAAAAAAAAACTCGGATGTATATTAATATATTGTAATTAGGTCGCTTATTGTAATCATCTGTTCGCTTATTATTATCATTTAATTTGCCATGCAAAATCATATGCGTCAACGTATACTAGCATAGATCAAGTAAAAATGTCTACAAAGTAGTGTAAACAGCACGCGCAACACACATTGACGCCCAATTCATAGAATGTTTATTTTTAGAATGACAGAAATACTTTATAACGGTTTCAGCACTTAGCACAGTTCTCAGAATGTCTCCCTTACTCTTTGTTTAAGCAAATACCCTAGCCTCGCTGAGTCGACTTTAGTTGTTTGTTAATATTAGTTGATGTTACTACTGAACCATTTACAGTACAGTCCTATTGTATTTTTTAACAGTGAATTTGTATGAATGTTTATTACAGTATTTCAGTGTGATTTTACATAACTTAATTTTTAAAGATCTTTTTCGTTTGTTTTGTAGAGTTTAGTGTCACTTGAAGTTTCAAAGGACAGTATAGCAAGATGTCCGAATCTCAAAAAAAAAAAAACGACGCGATTTAAGTATTAAAAACTTGATATTCTAGAGAGGTACAGTAAATTACAAAAAATGAGTCAAAGAAACGCTGCTTCTCAACTTGGCGTTTCTCAACCTATCTTATGTAAAATATTGAACAACAACAAAAAAATCTTGTCATTATCTAAGTGTAATGCAAATGTTGACAACAAAAGACATTGTTCTGGGAAGGATCCGCAAGTGGAATCAGCTTTGAAATTGTGGTTTAAAAATGTTCGAGAAAAAGATGCTAGAGTTGACGGCCCACTAATGAGTCTAAAAGCTGAGGATCTTGCCAAAAAAATAGGGAAACAGGATTTTAAAGCCACAGATGGATGGTTCAATCGATGGAAGAAAAGGAAAAATATTGTTTACAAGAAAACGTGTGGTGAAAAAAAAATGCTGATTTTGTTGGAGCTGAGGACTGGTTACAATACGAATGGCCAAAGATTTTGGCCAAGTATTCTCCTAGCTGCATATACAATGCAGATGAAACAGAACTTTATTATCGTGCTTTATCCGAACATACTTACTTATTTAAAAATGAAAGTGCTAACGGCTGTAAAATATGTAAACAAAGAATAACTGTTTTATGTTGTGTTAACATGGTTGGTCATAAAGAAAAACTCTTAATTATCGGTAAATCTAAAAATCCACGGTGTTTTCAAGGTATTAAAAAGCTACCGGTTGAATATCATTCAAACTCCAATGCTTGGATGACATCAAAACTTTTTAATGAATGGCTGACTAAATGGGATACCAGGCTCAAATGCAACATTGTCCTTCTACTAGACAACTGCACTGTACATAATGACATAAGCACTACGCTGAAACACATCAAAGTGATTTACCTTCCGGCCAATACTACATCAATTATTCACCCATGTGACCGAGGCATAATTAAAAATCTCAAAAGTTTTTATCGACGAGAGATGCGTGCTATAATTATAGAAAATATGGATGAATTTCAAACCCTTACCTCAAATGAATTGGCTAAAAAAACTTCTTTACTCGATGCTATTCATCTGATAGCAAAATCTTGGAATGAAGTTACTGAAAAAACTGTGAAAAAGGTGGGTTTTTTGTTGAAGAAAAGCAAGAGCAAGCTACATCTGAGGAAGACTCTGAAGAGAACTTGAAGCCTTTCGATTTGTCCTTAAAAGAATATACTGAGTGGATGGAAATTGACGATAGTATTGAAGCAGCAGCGGAAACGACTGAAGACGATATTTGTAAGGTAGTTGCTTCAACATCAAAAGTTACTGAAGAAGAAGGCACCGATGATGACAAAAATGATAAATGTGTACTGCAAAGATCTAAGCAGGAGGTTCACCAAGCTCTTGAGATTCTAAGGCAGTTTGTTCAACAAAAAGCAGAAAATTTCAACAAACATTATGAACATGAACAATTTATAAACAATATTTTACGAGAAGACTACAGACAGTCACATATAGAGGAATTCTTAGAGAAAAAGTAAATGTAAATTTGAAGTGTAAATAAGATTGAAGTGTTTTACGTAGTTCTATATATTTTTTTCAATTATGCTAGATTCAGTGTTTTCAAAAAATCTACAGTAGAATAAAATAAACTGACATGAAATATACCCACTAATTTTAACAAGTAGAAAACTAAGTTACAGAAATTCTACTACTGTACATAAAACTGTCCGGAATAGCATTCAAATTTTGTAAGTACAGTTTAATTATAGTGTTACAGAATTAGAATTACTTAATGTAATGATAGGCTTACATATCATTCAGAACAAACAGTTGTGGCCATAATACAGTGAGTTCAATGCAGTACGGCTGTAGATTACATCGTGATTAATCGTTCGGTTATTGTTATCAAATATGCTTCTGACAAATATGATCACAATAAGCGGCGCCGACTGTATTAAGATTTAAAATATAGGGTGGTTGTATAATCTAGCTTCACTTTAAAATAAGTTTTTAAAACCATTTGTTATGTTTGAACCAATTTTCTAATGATTAATTTAACTTTATGTTTTTACAAATTAACTAGTCAGTTACTAAATTATCGGGTTTTTAGAAAATCACTTCAACAAAATTTGAATGCAGTTTTACTAATGTTTGTATGAATAGCAAGCAATAGTTAAACCTAACATATTTATTTGAGATTGTTTAGAATGCATTTATAAAATTTTTATTTGTTCTTTCCATAAAGCAAAATGCTTACTCAGTCCTTTGTTAGGAATAGCTAAGCACAAGTCGTAGGTTATGAGAGATACACAAAAAATAATATTCTGTACAATTTCATAATTCAACACTAAGATCATTACATACCTCCATAACTACAAGGTTTCAGAAATACTAACTTTACAACTGAATTATTTTTTTTAAGATTTCAAAAATAAGCAATATAAACTGCTATTGAAATACAGTACATCTCCAATTATCAGAATCAATTGGGACTGGATTCGATTCTAATAGCAAAAATTCAAATTATTGATTTTTTTTCAAAAGAGAATAAATTTTAATAAATTACTGTATGTACTCATATGTCGCAAATGGGGAAAATGTAAATTTTTTACAAGCTTCCAAGTTTTTTCACAAAGATTCAAACCCGAAATTGGATTTCCTATGGAACATTGTGACAAAAACCTCTTGAAAACAGCATCTCCTAATTAATAGTTTCTTGTTTTCATTGATTTTCTTGAAGAACTTGCATCTTTTTTTAAAGCACGGAAACAAAGTTTTAAAAGTATAGGTTTTCTGATTTTAATGTGTGAAATTGTTGATTGTCCAACACTGAATATCTCAGTCAACTGTTTACCTCTTTTATTGATTGATCTATGATTAGCTTATTCTCTACCTATATAACAACTCGTTTTCTTTTAGAAACCGTGGCGAATGATGAAACACAGTCATAAATAAAACCACAGACCGATTTCATTCAAAGACACATGGACTGATTAATCAACACTATGAGTGGCAATTGGGCTGTGTGAAGCACATGGCGACGGATGACAGTCAACTATACAGAACTGTACTGAGAAAGTGACTCAGCATCCAAATAATCTTTGTGCTGCGTCTACACTAGCTATGCGGAGAAAAGGCCTATAGCACATGTAAACGGAACCTTTTTTTATATCACAGTAAAAGTTTCAGTCTTAGTTTTTTTTTATTTTCTGAAAATCAAAGCGATTTGGAGTTTGGATAATTGGAGTTCTACTGTATCAAATCGTTCTATGTTTATAGACAATCTGGATATTGTAATTTCTTTCTTAAATATTATTATGAAACAAGTCATAGTTTTCAAATAAAGAGGAATTTATTCAGCAGAAAAATAAAGACAAAGTTTAGGTCGAGAGGCCTTTTGTTATTATTAATTAGGAGATAGTTGTTGTCTTATTTTGTAAAAACTTAAAACGTGTATAATTGTATTTTGGTTAAAATTGAAATATGTGTAATGGTAACTCTTTACCATGGAAGTTGAGAACAGACTTAGTTGCAGAGGAGGAATTTATTGCAACATGATTGGTTGGACAATGTAAAAGGGGCATGTAGTAGTTACCGGTGTATATATTTGATGAAAATTTATGTACAGTAAACTCCCGACTATCCGTGGAATAGGGTGGTCCGGCAACGCCAAATAACGAATTCCCCGGATAATCCGCTATGAACAAAGAATACGACAAACAATCGATAATCGATTATTATACCATAAGTTACACAAATAATGACCCAGGTTAATGCAATTCACAAATAATCTTCAGAGGACGAAATAAATACAGAAAATAATTAAAAATGTCGATGTATTTGACGGATTATAACATGTACATTTATATGTCCAACTATTTACAATACGTACATAAGTATATGTCAAAAGTAAGTATGTATGTACATATGTAATTTCCTTTACACATAATACTTTAACTTTTTAACAAAAAAATCTATCACTTTCGTCTCTTTTTTTGTGAGCATTGATTTAGCTTTAATGTGCGATCAAATTTCCTTGAGAAACATTTTGTCGCACAGTGAAGAGTCGTCTTGCTCTAATTATTGTGTCTGTTGTTTTCATCTCAAAAATTTTATTTCTACCATATACAGGTTTATTTGGGACATTAAAACAGTGTATTAGACATTAAAATGTTGTTTTATTTATCGGGTTACAACAAAAAAAAGGAAATTTACATAAAATATCAACTAATACAAATGATAAAATACTGCATGACAAAAAATAAAATTTAATAAAACAGACAGAGAAATAAAAATAACGCATAAAAAATTCAAACTACCTACTACCTACTTAAGTATAATAACCACTCAACGTTCTACTCGGGATGTTTGTTTCTACTTGTGTCACAAAGCCATAAAAATCGATAATGTATATGACAGATATTGAAAATGCGTATGTCACGTCCTAGACTATTTATAGCCGAGATTAGCTGACATTTGTTTACAATCTTATGATACGCATTAGGTTTTCGGGCGTCCAAGCATTTTGTCATTGTCTCTTATATACAGTAGTCTGTTCCCAACTTGAGTTGGTTCATTCAGTCTAACAGGACAGTTATCGTTTATCCTTTCTTTATTTGAGATAGCTTAGTTTATTTTTATGATCGTTGTTTTTACCGGATATTGTGCCGCGTTGTGGTTAAAAAAAACATTAATGAATCTGATTGGAATAAAAATTGGATATTTGTAAAACAATGGCAGACCCCGGATAATCCTCAAACCGGTTAATCCGCCCACGGATAATCGGAAGTTTACTGTATTTTTATTGTAAATTACCTCTGAGGTTGATTGCTATGCAATTCAAATGTAAAGTAGGTTTTAAATAAAGGAAAAAGTTATTTGTGGTACAGAGGTTTAATTTATTTCAATTAAAGAAAAAACATGTTACATTAATATTACTAAAATATGAAATTACTAACAAATGCAAAGAAGTTCTGAGACAAAATTTCTATACTGTGTAAGGCTACAAGTAACTATATATCTTCAAATATTTCTGATAAATTTTCTAAGTTTTCAATAGAATATTTTCTGGTTTCAAACGACTTTACACAAAATTTTGTTTTCTTGAGGGCTAAGTCATACATAATTTCTTCTAAATTCAAATTAAAAATGGGAATTTATAAATTATGAGTAATAGAACTATATAGATGAGTTGATCAAGAAATTTTCAACATACCCCTAGGCCTTTTAATTTACTTTAATTTTTGTGCACAGGGCACTTGCCAAAGGCCAGCTCTTTTTGAAACTTGAAAGTTTGATGACAAATAAGTTCTAGCTGGGTTTAATTATTCAAGAGTATATTTTTATAGTACGATGTAACAGTTGAGTCAAAGCATGCACTGGTGAAGTCTTGACCCAAAGGCTTGAAACATTGGGAAAGTGTGTTTGTCTACTTGGAAATTAACTGTCTTTCTCTTGTTTCTGTTATGTGGTTTGTGTTGGTCATGAATTACAGTAGGATGGGTTAAAATGAAAATATAGACAATTCAAATAAAACCCTACTTGACAAAGTTCATATTATAATCCCATTAAAAAGATTTGTTAGTTCAACTCTTATAATTTGTTTTTAACAAACTTATATGTTATAAAAAGGTTAAGGAATGTACTGTATGTAATAGTGAGGTCTACTGCAGGATAAAAATAACAACACATCTGATTTTGTCCATTTGTGTAAAAAATGTTTCAATTTCTGTTGCGTTAAGTCCTTTACACTCAAGTTGTACATGTGCCCAGAGTTTATCAGTCAGAAATGTGAAGACTGAACTAAACATAGTTTACCGCACTCTTCAGTACATCACAATCTTCCAAACAGCGTTTAGATTAAGTCGCCTTATACTTGTTTTTCTAGAATATAATTTAATTTTGATACGATTTTTAAAATTTATGGTGGAATTGACGGCCTTATAGCAGTTTAATATCCCAAAGCAACATCTGTACAAGGCTAACAGGCTCTTTGAGCCCTCAGGATGGGTTATCCTTTCTCTACTGTCCTTCTGAGGTGGGAGTCAGGGGTCTCTCGGCAAACTGTTCATTTCTTTCTGAAGGATCAAAATCGATGATTGTAAATATAATGAGGTTTATCTCCAAGGGTGCCCTTGAGGGATCTTACTGTGTATGGTTACCAAGATCTAGCCCGTAGGTGTTGATCAGTGAAGAGAGAGTTGTGGCCAGCAAAAGTGCATTAACTCACCATAGCCAAGTCTCCACTCTTGGACTGCTCTTTGTCGTTTTCCTGAAAACAACTGGATTTCTTTCAGTGGGCCCTCAGTCAAGGCGATTCCATTTGAGCTTGTTCATCCTTGTTCTTTTTTGTTAATGTGGATGAGACGAGAGTTTATTTTAAGTGCTTAGCAAGCATTATCTTTTTGTTTGAAAATATTAAGTATCTTTAGATGAAAGAGAGTGACAGTTCTGGTTGGAAGGAGAAATAGGGAGAACTCTGAAAAATTACTGGTTCTAATGTAAGAAAAATGGCAGATGGTTCAAATGATACAAGTTTACTAGTTAATTATGAAGGCATAACAGAGCTTGAATACTGTCCCGCAAACATGACCTTGAGTCTTTCATCATATTAATTGAGGCATGATAAAAAATTTAACTCTGTCAACATTATTATCAATGGCAAGTTTTTAAAATTTAGAGTGATCCAAATGACAAAACGTTTTGAACAATAAGCTTAGAGGGACACTGCCAGGCACAGAAATTGTTGAGGGTATGAAGAAAAATTACAAAGAATTTTCTGCTGAAAATAATTAGAAAGGCAAAGACAAACATCAACTAGGGGATAAAAAACTTCTTTAGAGGCAGCTTCTGCTATTCTAACACAAGACTTTTGTAAAGTTTCTACATGTTTCAAATAGAAACCATTACAATATTGAAATTTGATCTTAATACTAATAAAAATGTTGTTCACTGAATAAACTGAGCCTTTATTTCACCCATATCTTAAATAGAGATATAGATCTCATAAATAAGAAAAATCAAAAAGAGTTATTCTACCCAACTTTAAAAAAAGATTCAAGAACTTTTCCCTTTGATTTATGTTTATAAAAAGTATGAGATAAATTAAATAAATGCGTAGATTAAATAAGTATACTTACCATAAAATTTTTTATCTTTTACTGTATCCCTCAAAAACTCTGATCTGATGCCGCTATTCCTAACTTAATATTAAATTTTAATTAATTTTATTAAGAGCATGGCAAATTGAAATTTCCATTTACAACTCAGGGGAAATGATTGTTAGATTTGGCAGTTTGAAATGATTTATTCCAAACTGTTTGTATTTAACAGTGCTGAAGTGACTGATTTCCACTTACCACAAAAACTCACATCATAAAGCAGCTCGAATGCTGAACATTGGCTTTTTCCAACTTTGGTGAATTGCTATGGATTCCAGTTTTGGGTGTAGCTACTGCCCCAAAAAACCTTCATGATAAAGAGAAATAAAACTAAACATAAATAGACAGAAAAGAAGAATAGGTTTTTTTTTTGAACCAAAAGTTTAAAAAAGGAAAAAAGAATAGAGGTCTGAACTAATATAATGTACTTTTTTATTATGTGGTTAAGCTTTAACTCAATTTGTGAGGAATTCCACTTACTATAACATTTTTCAACTATTTTCCGTAAAATAATATTTCATAAATTTAAACATATTTAAAAGTTGCACACAATTTTGTGATTGCTGCTTGCTATTGTGGAAGAGTTTGTTACTATAACATAAGCTGTGTAATGTTTATACTTCTGTATTTGTTGAGCCATTAAAATTTGTTTAATAGCCTTTATAAAATATTTTATTTTAGATCTTTTACCAGAAAATGATTTCAAAATAAATTAAAATCAAAATGTTTTTAGAACTGTGCAGTTAATTATGACTTGTTATATAATATTTAAGTTGATCAAACATAATTTAATTAATGAAATAATTATTTTTATAATACCCTATTTAACAACTTGCCAAACTTTAAATAAATTTTTGAAAAACTTACTGAGAATATGTTTTTGACAGCACTAGGCAGTTATTATGAATTTGGGAAGACGTTGATTAATGTAATGATAAAATTGTTTGACCCATCATAATAAAGAATAAAATGCACGACTAAAAATTATATATATTTTTTATATGAATATTTAGATGTTAAAATAATTTTTACTTACAAATATTTCTTTGTAACAAAATGTATGTGTTATATTGTTTTAGTTCGTATTTGTATTATATTCTTGTAGTTGTTAACTACTTAGAAGTTACTCAACAATCTATTCGATTTTGGCTACAAAGTGATATAAAGGCTTACCTTTTCACATCATAAGTATCGACTAATGCCATAAAACCATCAGGAAAAGCAATGGCGTAGGATATAAGTGCTGCGAGTTCCCCATCTGATGCAGAGTCTGCAAAAGTGTCCATCAGTCCCGCAATCTTCATCCTCCATTCTGTACTCAGTAATAGCAAGTCACGATCTTGTCCTGTATTGCGATCACGCAAAAACTGAAAATTATAACTAACAATAACTTTGATTGCAAATAAAAACCTGTTTTGTAACCAATGATTTGAGACACACACACACTTATTTATTTATGTATCAACAACATACATTTCATAAACAAAAATATTTAAAAAAATGAATGGTTTAAGCTTTTATATAGGGTGCGGCGTGAGAACTAAATGTTTAAATGATCATAAAATTGTCAGTTTTTACTGTAAAAATTTCAACGACACAGGAATATATAAAAACATAGCATTTAATTTAGTTTAAAAAAATAATGTCTTTGTATGATGTCCATTTTTGAAGACGTATTGCTGTATACGTTGACAAAAAATTGATCAGCACTCTTTCCCGTAGGTTTCTGTCGATGTTCATGTGTTGGCGGATTAATTCCTTTAATTTGTCTAATGTACAAGGCTTGGCTTAGTAAACATGTGATTTGAGGTACCCCCATAGAAAAAACTCACATATGGGTAGGCAGGGTACTGAGGAAGCTATAAAAAGTCATCAAATCTCAAAATGAGCCGATTGGGGAAACAGGGTGCAAAGAACAGTCATTAACTCTCTGGCAGTGTGTGCTAAACAACAAGTTCCCGTGCCGCACCCTGTATCAATTAAATATATTCATTTTATCAAAAGCCTCATTCACCACTAAAAAGTTTAAACAAGAAGTATAGTTTAATAAAGTTTTATTTTTATAAATATTCTTGTTTATGAAATCTGTATTGATTTGTCATGTGTGCCAAAATAAACAGTAATGAAACAATCAGCTGTAGTAAAATGACCAATATAGGGTCTTTCTTGATCGTCAATAGGAGACTTTAGGAGATTTTTTCGAGCCCGAAAATGCTTTTTTGTTCACAATGGTTTCATCAAGGTGGCACATCTAGCCACATTGCCCTAGACAACATTACTTTCCTTCAAGAAACTTTTGATTCCGCCTCATCTACATTACAACAAACTTTCCTTACTCAGCCCATTCCCCCTATCTTACACCACCTGATGCCTACGTCTGTGAAATGATGAAGATTTTCTGCATCTTATAACTACAGGAAAAAATAAGCATGTGTATAACGAGCATGACACAACCCCTCTTCGCCAAAATGATGCAAAACCTTTAAGGACAGTACAAGTATTGCTTAAAATCGAACGGAGGTCGATAAAAAGAACATGTGTTACATATACGATGTACAAATCACTCGCCCTCACTCACACACACACACATATATATATTACCATTTTTACTTCTTTAAAAATATAGATTTTGATAAGGAGAATTATTTTCAATCGCTATTTCAAAACTTGGTTCAACATGAACTATTTGAAGAAGTATAACTTACAATACGTTAGTTGAAGACTTAACTGTTAAGTCTAAGAGCAAGCTCTACTCAATCCTAGGTCCTGTACCTGATTGGACTATTCTAATGGATACTTATGAAAAGCAGTATAAAATTCCAGAGTATGTTAGTGTTTTGTCTTCTAGACTGGATATATTTTTTTTTCTCGGAAAATTAAACGTATCATTCTAGTAGAACCAACAGTACTGTGGGAAAAAACATACCCAAAGACCACACAAAGTATTACGACCTAATAAATGAGTTAACAAAATATAACTAACTGGTTAATGTACATGCAGTACAAGTGGGAACAAGAGGTGTACCACCAAAATCTCTCTTCAACCTACTAAAAGACCTTGGCCTGTCAAGAACTCCAGTAAGTTCTACTTTAGAACAACTATTTAAAGCTACATTAGCAGACTCCTATGTAATTTGGCTAGGTAGAGGGGATAACACGAGTAGTAAAGCTAAATGTCGATCATCACAAAGAGGCTTTAAACCTACACCCGGAATCACAAATCCCGGCTACTCAGGTTTACTTCCTTTGCCATACGGTGAATCCTTGGAATACTAAGAAGTTCGTCTCGTAGTAAAAATATTTGGACAAGATTTGTATAGACAATCATTGGTTTTATTGTACAATTAAAGATTTTAATCTACTTTATAAACTCTGTTGTTTATATTAAAATTTTGGTAAAAACTGCTAATAACAGGTTTAATTTCTGGTGGTTTATTATAAAACTAGTGTAATTATTTTTGAAAAAGTATCTCAGATATGTCAAATTAAAAATAAATACATGACATTTCTAGTTACTCTAGAAATGTTAAATTAAATATAACAACTATTATAAAATAACCTTTATTAAATATGATTTGGTTGGTTTATACTTCGAAATGTCTAAAAATATCATTTCGATTTTTTGTAAATTATTTGTGCAACTCTTATAAAATATATAAAATTATTGATACAAATATATTAGCTGAAAAAAATTACAAATGAGTAAGCATGTTCAAATCAACCTAAAGCATACAGCAAAAATGGATATGCTCACACACTTATAAGCATGCATGTGTATGTGTGTATGCGTGTGTGTGTGTAAATATATTCACAATCCACCCTATTCTTTGTGACAAATAATGGCCATCACACACACACACACACACACACACACACACACACACAAATCTTTATTCATTGTCCAGGAAATAGGAATAAATTGAAAATTATTTAATTGTCTCTCTTAATAATAATCAATGGTTATCACTTTAGGTGTATCCTGAAAATGATAAAATTTAAATTGTCTAAAATCGTCAAATTCTATATACAGTTATTGCCACCTCACTTATTAACATTAAAAGTAGGACCGCCAAATACTCTTGCAAAATTTGAATTCATCTAAGCTATTCTATTGAACCAGATTGACAAAAGAAACCAAACACTTGATCGAGGCAGAAATTATAAGTAGCAAGTTCAAAGGAAAGATGGTCTTAATTCTACTAATACTGATGATTTCATCAGATTTACTCTTCGATTTCAAGCGACTACAATTTCCCTTGCGTCTTGCATTCGAAAAAACCATAAGCAAGGCACAAGGACAATAATTGATCATTGCTGGTTTAAATTTGGAAATTTCATGGTTTCTCACTGACAATTGTAAGTTGCGTGCTCACGTGTTGGGGCACCTAAAAATTTGTATAATTGTATGTCTAATGAAGTGACGAAAGACATTGTCTATCTTCTAGCATTGCAGTAAATGAAATATAATCATTTAGATGTTTGATTTACTTTTCTTATTGGAAAATTAATTAATAATTTTCCATTTCCCATTATAAAATTATGATTTTGGGCATAGCAACGCACGCCGGGTAATGCTAGTAGTCCTTAAAAAAACGCTATATTTTTTGTGAATAAAATGTATTTATTTCTTGAATTTACGTCTAATTAAAAATAATAGTCTGATTTGTGGTTTATTTCCTAAGGATATCTGAAAGGAATAAATGGAAGCATTTGGATAAAGCGATTTGTTGATTTTTCATAATGAATGTTTATAGGTTATTTGATAATTAATTTTATTGGAATTAATATAATCTATTATAGGTTATTTGATTAAATACTTTTATTGGAATTAGTATAATCTATTGCCGAGTTGAATCAAATATAATCTTCCCTTATTACATATCTAAATATAACTATGTTTATTAGAAATAAATTTTTATACTTATATAAATCTCACACTCAGTGTTTCAAAATCAATATAGAAACAAAGATAAAAAATTGATGTTGCAGGGGAATTTCGTCTATCTGTATTTTGACAAAAGGTAAAGCAAGTACAACAGAATAATCTAAATAAAACTGACAACAGAATAATCTAAATAAAACTGGCAACAGAATAATCTAAATAAAACTGACAACAGAAGAATCTAAATAAAACTGACAACAGAATAATCAAAATAAAACTAACAGAATAATCTAAATAAAACTGAGAACAGAATAATCTAAATAAAACTGACAACAGAATAATCGAAATAAAACTAACAGAATAATCTAAATAAAACTGACAACAGAATAATCGAAATAAAACTAACAGAATAATCTAAATAAAACTAACAGAATAATCTAAATAAAACTGAGAACAGAATAATCTAAATAAAACTGACAACAGAATAATCGAAATAAAACTAACAGAATAATCTAAATAAAACTAACAGAATAATCGAAATAAAACTGACAACAGAATAATCTAAATAAAACTGACAACAGAATAATCTAAATAAAACTGACACAGTATCCAGAGCTCATAATTCAGACAAGTACTGATGGCTCATTGGCTCTCGAACTATTTATCAACTACAAAGCAAGGTTATACTTTGTAACAGAGGCTTAATATTGTTTAATATTGCATACTTTAGTTTTATTGTCATGGTCAGTGGTGTTTCCCTTACCATAGTGTATTGAACGATACATTTTAGATTCCTCTTACCTTGTTTATCACGGTCTTCTGTTAATTCTTATGATCATTATTATTTTTAAATAGGTATATTATTATGAATTAATTTAAACTTTGTTGGGTGAGTACAGATTTCTATAATGAACTGTGTTTTTGGTTGTAACTTTTTAATGTCTTTGTGTTTGTACCTGAATTCCTAAACAGCTAAACACAATTTTATGAAATTTTGTGTGCATAAATAAGTTAATTTGAGAATGATTTAGATTCCCAATTTGATCTGATAGCCAGCTTTGTGATTGCATTTTAGATTTTTGTTATTGTTTAAAAATGGTACTAAATTTCAAAACCATGTATTCAGTCACTTAAATCTCTATATAAAAATGTTTGTGCCTACAATTGTCCAACTTGACTCATGACCTGATTGGTGAACCACTTCTGGTAATATTTATAACATATTTAAGTAAGTGTTTCCAAGTTAGTTTGCATAACAAGCTGTTTCAACGTGTAAACTATATTACTTTATCAATTGCATTTTATCAGTAGAATTAATAGGTTATAAATGTTATTGAATTGAAAACTTTTTAAATTTATAATTAATTAATTTATATTGAGAATAAATCTTAGTAAAATCAATTTAATGACAATCAATTATATATTCTACATTATTTGAATGTAATAGAAATAGAATTTTACTGAATTGTTTTGATAAAGTTAAGAATTAGATTGATATTTGTACATTTAAATCCTAGAAATACTTATTAAAATTTATTGAATAATTTATCATGCTTTATGATTTAATATATTGGGCTATATCATAAGAGATCGTATGCATGTGGATAGAACTTGCAAACTAATATATATTTGAGTATATTTTTCTCCCTTTCCTTACATTACCAATATTGTTATTGGTTGACGCAGAAAAATGTAATCAAATAAATACAAATATTACCAACAGAAAAAAAGATGAGTACAATAAGAATTTCTAATAAATTCGGTTCTTCTTTAAACTCAAAATGTTATAAGATTTGTATTGGGAGATGCAATTATAAGTTTGAAAATAGATAATATTTAAATCTATCTATTATAAACTTTTAAGTTTTGTTAATTTTTATGTGGCCGATTGGTCTTTACTTTTTGTTACTAAAAGCTTTAAAAGTGTATACTAATAGGTCATTACTTTTTTATTAAGTTGAAATATTATTTATCTTTTAATAAATATATTCATTTATATATTTAAATATCATGAAAGTAGAGTGTATATTTTTTGTGTTGATGTAATATTAAATGTAACAGAAATTGATTGACTAAATTGCTTTTAGAAAGATAAAAATTAAGTTATTACTTAAAAATTATCAATTGATACAAATTAAACTGGTGATTTAACCCTAGAAATCGTTGACAACACCAAAGAATTTCTATGAGCTTTCTCAGTTTCTATGTTAACTCCACCAATAAAATTGAATGATTTAAATATAATATTTAATAGCCTTCCTTGAATACGTTCCAGCCCGTCTGAAGTCAGACCCAGCCCATCTGGTAAACCATTAGAACGGAAGTGAGATAAAATGTTGATGATTTGTCAATATCTCATCATTATTTCTGTCCTGAATTATCATAACACATAGTAATAAATACCAAAATTGTACTCCAAATATATAGTTCCAAATAAGATATAATAATTGTTAATAAATACATAAACACCTTTTAACCACACTTGGTTTACTTGGTAACTGAAATGTACTTAAGGGTAAAATAAAGAAAGTTTGTGTTTAAGAGGTTCTTATGTATTTAACATTAAATTCAACCACAGTATATTCCTAATAAATTGTAATAATTATTGTTTATGTATATATATATTTTAGAAATAATAACTCGAAAATATTTTTATAAGTTATTAATCAGTCCAAATATTATAAAGAAATATTATTTCATTTTTTTTTTATTGACAATTGTTTTATATTCATAATGCGTGATAAAATGTTTTAATTAATAAAAATATTTATATTTACAAAAATAATTATTAAACCAGATTAAAATGTGGTAGTATAACAACTTACACAAACTTGAAATAAATATTTTTAGAAAGTCATAACATTTTGTATTCTATAATTTTCAAGACATTGCAATAAACTTGGTTGACAAATGCTCGGTAACCTTTTTGACATTTAGAGTGGAGAGAAAGTTCACATGCTCAAGTGTTAGCTGAGCTTCCCTGCTACATGTACTACATGTCTCATTCACCTTCACTGCTTAGAAGCGAGAGAAAAGTAAACGTGTCTGGCCTACCACCACTAGTCTGTGAACTTCCCCTTAGACATCACAAATCTCTTGCTGTGTGTCGTGGATGGGATGATAAAAGTAAACCATTAGTGAATTTATTGCTAGCGGGTATATAGACTTGCCCTACTAGTCATGAATATCATCATAGTTTGTTTTGTTTGCTTCAAGAGAATTTGTTTTCTGATGTGTCACACAAGACTAGAAGTCTGTGCTTTCTAACTCTAACTTACAGAATAAATAAACTTAAAAAAGACATAAATTTAAAGAAAGATATTTATGGGCAATTGACCATCTGTCAGACATCAAAATCTAATAGAAAGCTTCAGCAGTTTTCATGTCAACTGGAGTGAGAAGCTCAACAATAATTTTACTGGGCGTTGATCAGTAGCTATAATTAACGTATTCTTCTGAAATGAACTATAATAGTGAGAGTCTAGAATCTAAAGCAAATTTCAAACAGTATGTAACTTTTAATTTGTTTTTACTAATTATGATTACACTTGGTAATCAACTAACAAATAATAAACTAACTTAGATACAAAAGAACAAATGAAAAATTACATCTTTTTGTAGCAAAATACAACTCAATTGACACGAGGAATTTATTTATACTTGCTAGTCTCCACAGCGCGCATGTAATTACATCAGCAAAGGGTTAATACAGGGTGTCTAGTAAAATAGCTTGAAAAAATTCCCTGAGTTTTCCCTGACTTTTCCAGGGTGTCTAGTAAAATAGCTTGAAGAAATTCCCTGAGTTTTCCCTGACTTTTCTAAATTGTATTTACACTATATTTATAACACTTAGAATATAAACAAATTTATACAACTGTCTTGTCTTAGCTTTTTTGCTTTAGTTTTTCAATCTCTTCAGATATAAGTTCTATTTCTTTTGTAGCAACTGACATCACTTTAACTTTTTTAGCTTCCAGTTCATTCAGCTGAATATTATTTTTCCTCTTCTCAGCTGCTCTTCTGTCTTTCTCGGTCATTTTCTGTCTATAGAAAGCCCAGTTTACATTGGGCCCATCCATTGATATCTGAAGGATCTTAGATAAATCCAGACTTTGAACACCTTTTAAGAACTAATTGAGTAACTCTTTTGCTTTTGTGTCTGTAAGGAACACAGAACCAAAATATCGAGCTTTCATTTTATCCGTCTCTGCATCCTAATACCTAACACTCAAATCCATTTGGGCTCTTTGTGATATTTTGTTTAAACTTTCATCAAAGCCAATTACATAGTTAGAATTTGAATTTAAAATAATTTGATAAACCGAATACAACACTATAGGAAATTTTATCTTTCCGCAATCTTATGTTCTGTGCAATGGTGCTATCAGGGAACATCCTTGGAAAGAGGCACACACTACCTTCTGCATTGCGTAAAGAATTGTTGCATTACTAAATTCACGCACCATATAATCTCTGCTTCTGTCACTTCATCTTTCAGTTTATATTTATCCTAAGGAAGGAGGGAAGGTAATGACGACATCTGCATGACGTTATTGCCCGCTACGGCAATGAAAACCGGAACCTTCCATGTTGAAATAAACAATGTAAAAATAACCACCGTCAAATAAAACACATACTATCACAAGTCTAGACAAATAGCTGGCTACGAATGTTTACACAGCGTTCTGTGTGGTCAGAAACAGACTGAGTTATCTGTTATCCCCACATGTCCATATGATAACAGAACCACTGCGCACCCCAAGGCCACGGTCCAGGCTAAAACTTCCCAGCTGTACCAACTCGATACGTTTAACGTTTAATATTTATTGACATAAGTCCTGAGGTCATAGCAACGGGCTTATCAAATAAATAATGGGCATCTAAATAAAGAAGTGTTATTTCCTGACTGCCCTGCCCCTAAACCGCTGGCTTACAATACCAAATATTCGAGAGCAATGGCCACTAGTTTTGTTTCTAATCAAAATAAATATTTTCCCGATTTTTAAAATTTTCCCTGACTTTTCCCTGAATTTTCCAAAATCTTAAAATTCCCTGACTTTTCCAGGTTTTCCCGGTTTTCCCTGTCACTAGACACCCTGTAATAAAAATTGTCTAAATTTTACGTTCTTGCATGTAGTTATTTAACAACACTTTTATCGTGCAATAATCACTGAAATAATTTATGGTAAAATCAAAGAGAATATATATTTTAATGATATCTGAAATGTATTTTAATTAAAATTTAATGCAAGAGTATTTCTACAAGAATAACAATGTAAATACAATAAAAATGCAATATTTAATTTAGCAAGTTGACTGATAATATTTTATTTTTGTCATTATTTGTTTGTATCTTGTACATGAGCTACATTGTAAGTATTTTGCTTCTTAATTTTAAGCCTAGGGATGGGCTGATTCCGATTCTCGACTCCAGGAATCGTCGATTCTAATGGTATTGAGGAATCGTTGCATTGATTAAGTGCCAATTCTGATTTTTGTTTTTTCAACTCTTAAAATACAAATGCAGTGTAATTTATAGGAAATATAATTTATTATTAATAATGTCTTTATACAAGTAAAGTTGTTTTGAACAAATTAAACGAATAAAGGAAATATCTATTTAAGATCAAGAAAATTATATTATTATTTATGACGGAACAACAAAGACAATCTGAATTTCAGGGTCATTTGTCACTGCTCTTCTTGCTCTGCTGTCTCACTGTCACTCTGGAGGGCTCGAACCCCCCCCCCTCCCGTCTCTATCCTTCACTACCCCGTCACCCCTACATACATGTTGAAACATAATACAAAGAAAATAATAATATACTTCTCCAGTTATACAAACTGAAATGGCTATAGCTGAAGTTATATTGTAATTGTGAACCGACTGAATTTCATATTTGTAATTTTAAATAAGTCTTTACTTTTATCCAATAAGTCTGTCACCTTTTCAGAAATTGCTATTCATAAAACAAGGTCGAATGTTTTATTTAGCCTATTTCAATAAAAACTAATTTTTAAAAGGCTACACAATATGAACAAGATTTTAACTAAATTCATTATTAGAAAATAATATGTAGGCGTATTTAACTTAAGATTTGAGAGTCAAAACCTTTAAGTATCGGCCCATCCCTAATTAAGCCTAACCTCTTTTCACACTAGTAAATACAATTTTATTAAACACTAATTAAGCAATCATGTATTAACAAATATTGTACTAAAAATTTAGTTTTATGTGAATAAATGAGGAGAGTATTAGTATGTTGTTTATTCTTTAGAAATAAAACAACTGGTTTGCGAGTTGAGCATTGTCATTTATTAATTTAGTAGCGACATTTCAATAAATAACATATTCGCTACAATCTTCAGGCCTGAACATGAGAACAGTAATATTAGTGATAATCAGTGTAATATTTAAAATTCTATTGCTATTGGTTATTTATATGTCTTCCATCATATTAGGAGGTTAGGTTTATCTTGAATAATATGTTACAACAAAATAATAGGGACCATTTTTAATTGTATTAAATGTTGTATTTTAGTTTGATGAAATAAATGACTAACACTCAATCTGAGTATTTATTATATTTATATTCCTTGTCGTTGGTTGAATATCAATTTTATTATATATTTAAATTAGTTTATAACTAATAATTAATTCATATCAACATTAATTACTATCACATTTACAGGCCTGAATAGGGTAATAGGTACGTTATTGAAACATCGCTATTAAATTAATAATAAATGACAGCTTTACATGCAAACCAGTCACTTTATTTCCATAAAATTTAAACCTAGAGAGTGTAATATGAAGTATGTTTTTATTTTCAACAAAATTTAACAATAATAAAACTGCCACTATTATTGAATCAGTAAAAGGAACAAACTACTTAGAACGACATTGATTTCAATGCAAACATTTTCAACGATTTTTCCTTCTAGAATATAAAAACTAAAAGTAATATGCTAAGAAATGGTCTATTGGAAATTCTGTTAAACAGAGAATAAAAATAAGGTGATAAAAGTACAAATAAATGAGAAATGAATATATTAGAATGAAACAAAGCCTACCTTTCTAGGCATCATCAGAGAGTCAGAGATATTTAGAAAGCACCGGTCAGTCAGCTAGGGTTAAAGAAACAAACAAAGTTAGGTTAAACCACAAATGAAACTTATAGCTATGAGTGCAGTATAATGTATAGACCATATTGGAAATTCTGATAGTAAATATTTTCTATTTATGCTATACAAGATCTCTGATAAATATTATCAAATTAAAGGAATTTGTGTCATTTGACCTAAAATATAGTGACAACTATGCAGTACAGATTCAGTTTTTCAGTATTAGTGTAATTTTAATTTAGTTCATTAAGAATATAATCAAACTGTTTAATCGCTAATTAAATCAAATAAATAACTGTGGTTTATTATCAATAAAACATACAACCAAAAGAACGCCAGGCCACAAAACTTTTATTTAAATTTTATGTACATTTTGATTACCAAGTAACCTCTTCAGAGACGTTACACAACCTACCCTTAACTACGTACCTACTTAAAAGTAGGTAATGTCTTGTCTCTGAGGATGGTTACTTGGTAACCAAAATGTACACAAGACTAGAATAAAAGTATTTGTGGTTAGAGGTTTTTAGTTTGTATTATTTATTAAACTGTTCAATGAGGACCAATATGATGTACAAAAACAGCATCCATTAACCCTAGAAAGCTAATCTATCGAAAAATTATGAGCACGTTTTGTTATTGTTTGGCTACTCGCCTTTTTCTGCGTTAATAGACTTGCCCAACCAGTTCCGTGCCTTACTGTGGTATGCTTACGCATTAGTCATCGTTTTGTACTGCTGTGGCTTGTCATTTCAGCTCAGCTACAAATCATTTGTAAAAATTACAATAGTTTAGCTTTGATGTTCGGATTTTTTCGTATACCGTTCTGGATTGTTTTTGATTGCATAGTGGTAGTATTTTGTTTTTCTGAGTATTTTTAGTTTTAATGTGCGACAATTCTACAAAATACATGGTTGATGCTATAACGTACACAGGAAAAACTATGTCCACCGAAGGTTTATCTCAAGCCAAATTTTTTGTGAAGAATTTGTCAACGGCTTGTCATGGATCCAATCGTAATATAACTATGGACAATTGGTTCACGTCTGTTCCATTGGCAACCTCACTCTTAGAAGACCCATACAAATTCATTATAATAGGCACATTAAGAAGAGATAAGAGAGAAATCCCTCCCGAAATGAAAAATCCTAAGGGCAGAGCCATAGGGACGAGTTTATTTTGTTTTGACAGGCCAAAAACTATGGTTTCTTACAAAGTAAAAAAACTCAAAAGTGGTTTTACTATTTTTACCCTGCCATGAGAAACCAGTCATCAATCAAGACTTCTAAAAACCTCAAATAATTGAAACCTACAATGCCACAAAAGGGGCAGTTGACACGTTAGATCAAATGTGCCACCAGATTTCTTGTAGTCGTAAGACTAAACGGTGGCCTTTGTGTGTATTTTATGGCATCCTCAACATTATATTAGTGAATGCCTATATGTCATTCATGTTACAAATCTGGTGAAAAGGGGACAAAAACCTTTTTCAAGAAGAAAATTTGCTATGGAAATTCCCCACAGCTTTATTGAGCCTTAGCTAAAAGAGCGGCTCGAATACCCAACTTTGACCCGGAAACTCAAGGAATCTATTGCCTATATCTTGAAAGTTCCAGTGCCAAATAGGGCCCAAGACCTTCCTCAAAACACACCAAGAACCATTTGTGGGATTTGTCCATCGATGAAGAGAAGAATGACCACAGTCTACTGTTGCCGCTGCAACAAACCAATCTGTGCAGAGCATCGTGGAAAGTGTTGCGTTAACTGCGTACACAACTTGTAGATATTCAAATTTCACACAAACATATTTGTATTGATACAACTAACCCAATTATGTTCATTAAAAATTTAATTTGTATTCAAAAATATTTGTATTATTTATTTTTTTCCCAATTCATAAATTTTACGATAGTTTAGCTTTAACGTAATTTTTTGATAGATTAGCTTTCTAGGGTTAAGAGATTCAAACCAGTGAGCCATTGGAGAACAACAATAGTATAGACCAATTTTCCAACTATTAAAATGTATATTGGTTGTTGTAATAATATTTATTTCATTAGTTATATTCCTAAATAACTTGGAAAATTGTGATTTATGGATCTGATGGTTGTGCCTATAATAGGATGGTTGTGTATTGGATTTAAATGTGTGTGGTTATTTAATATATTTCTGTTACATAATGTATGTATATTTAAATAGTGTAGATTTAAATTTTCTGAATGTGTAGAATATCTAAATTGGCACTGACGTTTATGTAAGTGTGTTTGAATATTGAACCAAGTACAGTAAAACAACTCATATCCGAACCTAGCTTAAGTGAAATGCACAACCGAGTATGGAGAATGCCAGAAGCGCCTGCCACAAAGAGTGGTTGATAACCTGGGCGACCAAAATGGGGTAAATATCCTGTGTGGAGGGGGAGATTATTTTGTTTGAAAATACAACTGTAATGTTTTAAAGTAAAACAGGTTTTATGGGTGTTACTTGTATTTAATAAGAAGGGTTTTACTGTAGTTAAATTTCAGATTTAATACCAGGAATTTTTTCTAGTGTTTTTTTAATGCTTTTTATTTTAAACTGTTCAGAAATTAAAATTTATATACCTAAAATATAAGTTTTCCTATGAAGTGAGAAAATGGCCAGTAGGGTTGGGTCATCGAAATGAAAATATCGATATTATCAATTAAACTACAAGTGAATATCGATATGTAGATATTATCATTAAAACCAATCGATATATATATATATATATATATATATATATATATATATATATATATATATATATATATATATATATATATATGTACAAAATAATAAAGAGAATTTTCCATTCACTATAAAGGGAGATGTAATTTTATTAAAGAAATTAAATTCAATAACAAAATGAACGAAAACTGATTTATTTTTAATTGTGTAAATGATACATTTTTAAGGAATTAAAATTAACATTATCAAATATATATAACTTTATGTTTTCTTTACAAAATGAAAATTAGTTTACCTGAAACTCTGTTTTCAGAGAGCCCAAGATTATAATACTTTTGCACGATAGGGATTTAGTCTGCTACTTGCTGCCAATAAAACCTCAACTGACAGATATTTTCTAGCCAATTGATGTAGGGGCTAGTTTGACGGTGAAATAGCCTTCGAAATCTTCAATGGATTGTCCCCTAAATGTTTCTAAGGTCTAATTGGCTACCGTTACCGTCATCAACTTTTCCATGCTGACTTGTTTTGAACAATGTCAAAAGTCAAAACCCCTTGCCGCTGTGCGATAGAAGTCACGCCCTCCCGGGTGACTTCTATCCTACATACTTAGTATGAAAGTATGATACACGGAAAATGTTCTTGCTCCACACAATTAATTTATTTTCAACATATTTTATAAGAATAACATTGTTGATAACAGGTGGGTAATGTTTTATTAAAATATTTATGATGCCAATTTCATTTTTATTTATATTTATTAAATATAATTCCTTTTAGTTGTACCCTTGTACAAGGTTTTATTTGTAACCTTGTAGGAATCAAGGTTAAATGGATTGACACCAAATTTTTACATGATAAAAAATTCTGAAATTAAACCACTCGGAACACTGTGTCTCGTGATTCTTAAATCATTTTAACGTCAAGATAAAGCCAAAAATAATTTAAGTTTCTTCATATTTCAAGTGTAAATATATCTCCTCAAAATAGCCATGTTTCATACATATTGATTTTGCGGTTTTTGATGTCCCAACCTTAATGCCCAGGATTTCAAATGAAATTAAGAGTTCTTAATATGACTTGCAGCAAAGCAACAGGAGAATGGAATACAAACTACTTGATCGAGACTGCCAAAGAGCCATGAGCTTAAAAGAATATCAAATGGTTTCTTTTGCCTGTTTGATACAGAAACCGGCCTAATGCATTTATTATTTATTTTCCACTATTTGTATCTCATGTTAAAACATTTTTGTAACTATAGATAGTTTTCATATAACTACATATATAAAAAATTAATTTTGTAAAAATTATTTAAATAAAATTTTTTACGTGTATCTATTTTTATAAACTACATATTTTATGTTACTTTATGGAATCCAAATATCTGCTCTGAACACAATATTGCAACTAAGTTCTAATACGTTATCGGATTAAAGCAGTTCTCAACGAAATGATACAAATCACTCAGATGTTCAATATTTGGCAGAAGGGGAAATAAGTAATCTTTCTTCCACTAAACGTCACTGACTCAGTCAACTGATGGACCTGTCAGAAAAGATATAAAGACAAGCTTAATTCTTCTGTAGTCCGATATTTGGCCAAAAGCAATAATTAGATAAAATGTTTTATATTGGACAGATTTCATAACCAAGAACGCGTAAGAATTATTGTCACTCGCGGAGAAAGTTTTGGATTACTTGAGCAATATTTTTGAATAAAACAGCTGACACTCCAGACATTTAGAATGAAAACACTACAGACAATGATGTTAAGACTGCAAGAACTTTGATGGAACCAGTGAACCACAGTAAGATCAGTAATTGCTGGCAAATGCCAAGGAAGGGATTAAAGTTGAAGACTGTGCCAAGTTCAAACATATTTGGTGCTAGTCAACCATGTTTGCCTTAACATACTAAAATCACTTAATTAACTTTTGATTGAAGAATTATTTTCAAAATTAACCTGTAATAAGGAGATACTTTAGAAGAGACAAGGCATGGGAGAATTATAAAGTAAACAATAACCATCTTAGTTATAATTTACAATTGCTATAAGTTTTTAAAACAATAATATGGAATAGATTTAAAAGTTAACATTAGTATAAGCATGTATTTAAGAACAAAATAAAAAGTTGCTGTTTACAAATAGGCAATATTTGACTATTTTTCTTACAAATAACAATAGTATGAAGCCAAATTTCACTTAAATAAATGACATTTTTTTAAAATATTTAAAAGAAACCATGCTTGTTTTAGTAAAATGAAAATATTACTAAAATGATAAATAAATGAAAACTTGTACTAAAATATAAAAAATAACAAAGATACTAAAAATTATATGAAGTTACATTTTTAACCTTATAATAAGTGTTAATTTTGTATTGCTGCCACAGAAAGGGAAAAGTATGAGATACAGTTTTAATTTTTTAACCTTATAATAAGTATTAATTTTGTATTGCTGCCACAGAAAGGGAAAAGTATGAGATACAGTTTTAATTTTTTAACCTTACAATAAGTGTTAATTTTGTATTGCTGCCACAGAAAGGGAAAAGTATGAAATACAGTTTTAATTTTTTAACCTTATAATAAGTGTCAATTTTTTATTGCTGCCACAGAAAGGGAAAAGTATAAGATACAGTTTTAATTTTTTAACCTTATAATAAGTGTTAATTATGTATTGCTGCCACAGAAAGGGAAAAGTATGAGATACAGTTTTAATTTTTTAACCTTATAATAAGTGTTAATTTTGTATTGCTGCCACAGAAAGGGAAAAGTATGAGATACAGTTTTAATTTTTTAACCTTATAATAAGTGTTAATTTTGTATTGCTGCCACAGAAAGGGAAAAGTATGAGATACAGTTTTAATTTTTTAACCTTATAATAAGTGTTAATTTTGTATTGCTGCCACAGAAAGGGAAAAGTATGAGATACAGTTTTAATTTTTTAACCTTATAATAAGTGTTAATTTTGTATTGCTGCCACAGAAAGGGAAAAGTATGAGATACAGTTTTAATTTTTTAACCTTATAATAAGTGTTAATTTTGTATTGCTGCCACAGAAAGGGAAAAGTATGAGATACAGTTTTAATTTTTTAACCTTATAATAAGTGTCAATTTTGTATTGCTGCCTCAGAAAGGAAAAAGTATAAGATACAGTTTTAATTTTTTAACCTTATAATAAGTGTTAATTATGTATGGCTGCCACAGAAAGGGAAAAGTATGAGATACAGTTTTAATTTTTTAACCTTATAATAAGTGTTAATTTTGTATTGCTGCCACAGAAAGGGAAAAGTATGAGATACAGTTTTAATTTTTTAACCTTATAATAAGTGTTAATTTTGTATTGCTGCCACAGAAAGGGAAAAGTACGAGATACAGTTTTAATTTTTTAACCTTATAATAAGTGTTAATTTTGTATTGCTGCTACAGAAAGGGAAAAGTATGAGATACAGTTTTAATTTTTTAACCTTATAATAAGTGTTAATTTTGTATTGCTGCCACAGAAAGGGAAAAGTATGAGATACAGTTTTAATTTTTTAACCTTATAATAAGTGTTAATTTTGTATTGCTGCCACAGAAAGGGAAAAGTATGAGATACAGTTTTAATTTTTTAACCTTATAATAAGTGTCAATTTTGTATTGCTGCCTCAGAAAGGAAAAAGTATAAGATACAGTTTTAATTTTTTAACCTTATAATAAGTGTTAATTATGTATGGCTGCCACAGAAAGGGAAAAGTATGAGATACAGTTTTAATTTTTTAACCTTATAATAAGTGTTAATTTTGTATTGCTGCCACAGAAAGGGAAAAGTATGAGATACAGTTTTAATTTTTTAACCTTATAATAAGTGTTAATTTTGTATTGCTGCCACAGAAAGGGAAAAGTATGAGATACAGTTTTAATTTTTTAACCTTATAATAAGTGTTAATTTTGTATTGCTGCTACAGAAAGGGAAAAGTATGAGATACAGTTTTAAATTTATTGGCTTTTCACGATTATAACATTAGCAAAATTACAATATTTATGTAATTCATAAATAATTAGGATAAATTGCGATTGGACATAATTATTACAATACGCCAGATGCTACAACATTTTCTCAATAGTACATAGCCGGATGTGTAGAAATTATCCTTTCCCTTTTTTACTATAATATAATGGTGTGATTCCTGGTTTGATCAACTTTGCCAACATATGATTTTGTGATATATCTTGTAATACCCATGTAGACATACAAGTAAAGTCGTCAAACAAGGGTATAAGGCTGGCTAAATTCCTGGAGTTTGTAGTTCATTATATTCGGTGAAACCTTACATTGTAAGTCATTAGGTTAATAATTTTTCACATTAAAACAGAAGGGTAAGACATATGCCTTACAAAACAAATGTTAATAATTTTATGTTTTTACAGTCCACAAATACTGCTTTATAATTATATACCAAATCAGATTCTGGGATTTTTTAAAATATCTACAACTCAAGGCAGAAAACAATTTATAAATTTTACTCTTTGCTAGGAAATAATATGAAATACAAAAGAATTTTTCCTTTACGATTGTGGCTTTTGAAGTCAAAAAGATGTAAATTTGTGAAGAGATATTTTTGTCAGTACAAAAGCTGAAAATCTTAATTTTTTAAGAAATAGCACCAGAGTTTAAAAGAATATGTGTGAAAGATATGTAGAACTATAAAGATAGGCACCGAATATCTTTATAGAAAAAGTTAGTTTTTCAAGCACAATTAAAATTTTAAATTACACACTCACACTCACACACACACACTCACACTCACACTCACACTCACACACACACACACACACACACACACACACACACACACACACACACACACACACACACACACACACACACACACACACACACACACACACACACACACACACACACACGCATGCACGCGCGCGCACACACACACACACAATAAAATCTTTAATATTATCATGGAAATATAATTTTTAAACAAGTTTTTTGCAAGTTTACTACTCTATTCTTAACAAACTGTTGAGAATAATTGAAACAGTAGCACATACCATAATTTACCTAATTTAGAGTTACTAAGAATATCTACACAGAGAGATAGATATAAAAGGCAGTAAAACAAACAGCTCTAAGCTAAGAAAATAATGAACTACAAACATAAGAATGAGTTTCATTGGTTCATTTATACACTGGATATGGCCATAATAAAAGCTCTAATCCATGTTATGATTAACAACAAAAACACAGGAATCCTTGATAAGAATAAAGAGGACAGATATAACAATTATACTATACTAAGAACTTCTCTGAAAAAAATACGCTAACCAATAATGCTTGCCACTGAAAAGAATACAACATAACAAATCATAATTAAAAAAATAACTATCTATTTATATGTGTAGGCTATAGTTTTACCTTGTTCTGGAGTTCACTAAAGTCTGTGAAAGAAGTTATGTATGCATGTGCATGTGTCCCTTTTACAGGGATGTTAAACAATTTTCCAGCTAGTACATTGCTTGTTCCATCAAAACCTCCTAGAACCAAATATGTTAAAACAGTAAGTTAAACTCCAGAAATGTTTAATTTAATAAAATATGGCTTTTTTTTCTTTATAGATCTCAGTATAAACATTTCTTAATAGATCTCTATAAATATCAAGTTGTAAAGCATTCTGGAATAGGCCTACAGTCAAAACGACTTAAACAAGGCAAATATCAACCAAGCAGTGCTGTGAATATAAATAGATTTACATACTAAAATTTTCCAAATCCTTATATGTTCCTTTTAATAAAAAGGATTACTTAACATTGTTTAAAATAATTATGTTAGACAATATCACTGAAAGGTGATCTGACCTTTTACTTTTATTTTTAATTTGTTTCTACCAATTTCTAATGCTGTATGGCAATTCAGTTTGGTAAATAGAAATCTTAAATAATATAAAAATATTCTTGAATTTTGTAGTCCATTACGTTCGGTGAATCTCATTAATAAAAATATTGTCATTAAGCTACAATATCTTCTTCAAAGAATTCTTCCCAAGGGATAAAATAATATCTTGGGTTAAATATCAATAAATTGTTTTTTTCTTTCTCTATAGAACCCAGGAATTAATTAATTTGCAGATTTGGGAAGTGTTTAGTAACTTTTTTCAAATTTGTATTGTGATGACTAACTTTTGGGTAAGTTTTGAAAAAGAACCCACTAAGACATAGGGGTGATTTATCAATGGGTTGATGAAAAAAAAAACACACACACACACAAGCCAAAACATAGAACAAAAGCCAAACAAAATCTTTTATCTACATATGGATATATTGTGGCAGGCAAAACTTGTAACTTTTTGTTAATAATGTTAAATGTTTTCAATAAAGAATTCAAAACAATGATTACATCTCAATAATACATAACATATTTTTTGAAATATAAGGTAAACAAATTGTTTTGGCCTATTTTACACTTATAAGCACTTCAGAGAATATAAGCGATTTAATTAAAACAAGTGTGATGCAGTAATGATTAAACAATCAGCGTCTTGTGGTACCAGGCCCCCAAGGTACCTCAAGAATCAATAGCATGCATTAAGGTAAATGTGACTGCAGTCTGTCTGTGTACCAGGCACATCATTAAACACGCTATTCCACTCAATACAGTTGTAAATCACAAAGACGGGCTGCCTCCTTGTACTTTGCACCCTTTAATATCGGCTTCTAAAATTTAGCTGTTGCTTAAACATTGTACAATCTTTCATAAAATAAAAATGTTAACATATCTATAAGTATTTATTCACACTTATTTAAAAAAAAAAATGATATAGCAAATAATTAAGTATGTGGGTTATAATGCAGGCGCTGACTTTATAAAGCTTCTAAAAAACAGCTACATAAATTAAACCCTTTTATTTTTCTCTCTCTCTCTCTCACACACACACACTCTCTCTCTCTCTCTCTCTCACACACACACACACACACTCTCTCTCTCTCTCTCTCTCTCTCTCACGCATGCACACACTTTGCAAATATAATATACTTATGTGGTTATCATTTATTAATCTAAATACAAAACCTGAAAATACCTTGATACTACAAAGCTAATACCCCTGATAGATAAGTTGTTAATATCAAGTCCTCCAAAAATTAATCCACAAATTTATTTCTTTTTATTTAATAATTGTATTCAGTTATTCTAGTATATTACTAGTATATCTTTCTATTTACAAACTATTTACTCCCCCTGAACACAAACACCTGCAATAACTATTTACTCTCCCTGAACACAAACACCTGCAATAACTATTTACTCTCCCTGAACACAAACACCTGCAATAACTATCTACTCTCCCTGAACACAAACACCTGCAATAACTATCTACTCTCCCTGAACACAAACACCTGCAATAAAGTAAAACATCTAAAAGTTAGTGCTAGCAGTAACTTACCCACATATGAATATTTTGAAGCGGAGAGGCCACCATCAGGACCCTGAGCTCGGCGTAAACCAAACTCTAATAATGAAACTTTTTTCCCAGCAACCAGCCTATAACGAGCTGCGTTTGTTGCCATCAAACTAAAATTAAAAAGCTAATGTTACCAGAAGGTCTAACATATTGAAACAATACATCAGAAGATTTTTTTAACACATTACTTACCTAGCATAGTTTACTAGTGTGAGGAGTGTGGTCTCTAGAAGTTGTGCTACTATAAGTGGCCCTTCCACTCGCATTAATGGAACTCTAAAAATGTAAGAGAAAATATTAATACTCAATATATTTATACAAATTGCATATTTGTAAAAATATATATAATTATATACATACATACTTATTTATTTATGTAGATATACCATACTTGAATATTTATTAATAAAATGTTTACAAAATGTGTCCATTTATTCTAATATTGTTAAATAATCACACAAATAAATAAAAGATAATAAAAAACTATCAAAAAACGTTTTTGGTGTTAAACTTGCCATTTCAATGAGTACATTGTTAGGCATTTTTTCAATTGTACTAAGTCGAATGTCAAATTAAACAAAAAGTTGAAAGTGTAGTGCTCAAAAAATAACAAAAGATCAATTCTAAAATTTCTTCTGTCTAATACATTCTCTAAAATGGTCATGTTACTTAGTAGTATAAAAAAACACAAAAATAAAATTAAAAAATACTAAATTTTTGCTAATAGTTAGAATTTTTTCTAGATTAATAAAAATGTACATTTTCAATATCTGTAAAGCATTGAATTTTTTGTTTGTTTTAAAGCTCAAAATATAAAAGAAAACAAATACATAAATTTTCAAATAAATGAGATGTACAATTTTAAAGTAAAATGACCTATTGAACAGTATGTTTCTGCCTTTGGGTAGTGTTAAAAGTTCAGAATTTTCTGTAACATTGTTTCTTTTTTAAACTAGTCATAAAAATGATTATGGGAAAGAGAAATAACTAAAACTGAGATTTTAAAATATCTTGTTGTAATGTAACATTTACAAGGTCAACTACTTCCAATATGTATTTAGGTCATGGGGCATTATGACCATGAAAGAGATAATATCTTGACCCATTTCATTTTTTTCAATTAATCGTATCCAAAATGATAACTTGCACAAAAATTTTCTCATTTAACAAACTCTTTGTTCAGACATAAAAAAATCACACAAATAACACTGCCAATTTCAACAGTTTTTGTATGTCAAGAATAGGTCTACGTTTTTATGAACAAGGTACTCGACCCAAAATTCAAGTGAAATTGAGAGATAATGAATTAAGCGTCTTATTTATTATAAAACATGATTTGATAAGAATTGTTTTTAACAAGATGTTTTTATAAAGGTTATTTTGTCATAATTTCTTGATTATGTTCATGTATTTTTAGACCAATGCTCTTATTCTTTGAAAATATTGCTTTAAAAAAAACAAAGGCCAATGAAAAAGTATTAAAGAAAGTATAGATGTCTTTCAAGTAAATATAACTAGAATAGAAAACTTAAAATAGAAAATTTAAGTGGAACAAGTAATTATAAAAAAAAATTCAAGCCAATTCCTACCAGGTCAACAAAAAAAATTCTATTCTCGTTACTTTTTATTTTATAATTACATTTATTAAAAATATATATACACATATGACAAAATCACAATATTAAGTGGCAAAATAGAAAGCGAATTTCCTTATAGTTTTCCATTTTCCTCTCCACACAGTGAGTATAAGGTGTATTGGGTTATTATTTTTGTTTTTTACTATTTATTTTTTTTTTTTTAGTTACTAATTTATGAAGCTGATGGTGGTCTATAATTTCTTATTCTATCCATCTCTTGTAATGTTTCATTATCTTTTAACCTTCAATCACACGCGCCAACTACTCAGACATAAACACACGCGCAGGGTATTTTCCACCCCATTTCTTATCTTAAAAAAAAGTTAATTATCACTAAATTTTCATCTTTATAAAATTGTGTGTGTGAATGTTGTTGTTTTTAAAACGTTTTATAGTATTTTTATGGGTTTATCACTTGTAGATTTTTTTTGTAGTAATTTAGTCTAAATGCACTTAAATTGACTTTATAAATTGTAACTTTTTTTTCAAATTAAAATTAAACATTTATTCATACATTTTAGTAAGTTGTAATGGCTAGATTCTTTAGAGGACTTTTCAAAAAGTTAAACAACATAAATACAACAATATGTTTATTTGAAAAAAAATTATGTAAATTCAGCTTGAAAATCGTCAAAATTTGCCACACTCAAAATTTAAAATTATTCGTCATAATGAAAAATAATTCTTATTACTATGCAATTTACTTCATATTTAGTCAAGTAAACATTAGTAAATAACTTTTTACATTGGAATAAAATATTTCAAAAAATATACACATTTTATTAGGTGAAAAAAAATTAGCTAAATTCATAACTGTGTACAGAAGTATTGGTTTAGAAGTAAACATTAGTTCAGTCCAAATTAAAAAGTCAAAAAAATTTAAAAAGTAAAGATTTTTTAAAATTAATATTTTCAAAATGTATTTTTTATTCAGGTGCACATTCTTCACAGTATATAAAGGAATGTCCCTACAAAGTAATTTGTTGCAGTTGCAGCATAAAGTGGTTGTCTTCCGGTCTTTTTGCAGCGGGCAAACCTCGCATCGTCCAGAACTTCTTTTATTTTTATTTCTCGAGTTTCCTCAACACCACTTATGTGCTTCACACCTGCTTTTATATGCAAAGGTAGTCCTGGTAGTAAGGCTCTTGATGCAATATGGGGTACGCCACAACGGGTTGACCTTGAGTGACAGTGTGGAGGAAGGAGTGATAAACAACTACCTAGGAGGGGAGCGAGAACAAAATTTTTTTGGAGTCGCCTCAGAGAGAAATGAATGGTGTGGGGTGCTTTACACCCCGGCGCGTGTGTTTGAAGGTTAAGCAACTGATTTCTAGCAATGGGACAATTGTCTCAATACCAAAGTGATGGATTTTTTAGAACAAAGGGTCAGTTCAAATCCAACCAAGAAATTAACTTTTCTAAATATAATTAATCAATCATATTTGAAAAATCTGTAATAACATCAAGTATCATCCACTACAGGTTAAGAAATGAATTTGCATATGATTTTATTAACAATTGAAATTTTGTACAAGATGGGTTCTAACAAAGTATAAAAAGTAAAAAGTTGATTACTTTTAAACAAAATATTGAAATGAATGGTGATATATTAACTTAACTGAACGAATAAAAATTAAAAATTTTCCGCTTTTAAGAATTGCATAAAATTATTATTATTTAATATGGAAAGACCCTTAAAAAACATTTTTAGTAATAACAGATTTTTACTTAATGAAATACCTTCAAAACTAGAACCTGTTCCAAGGTTTACTTGAAAACAACCTCTTGCTGTTAAAACATAACTTATTCTTTCTTCCAAAAAATTCTTCCATGTCATATTTAACAATTTTTTTAAACAATTTTTTGTATCATTGATGATAAAATTATATACTCAGAGCAGCTTTAGTAAAGTTCTGGACTAGTAATGAAACAACAAACTGAAAACACTTCAAAATTTTATTGTTCAAAATAATTGATCTAACATAACTTGTCTCAAAGCGTTGAATAATGCGCTGACCTGGTGTGAAATGTGTCTACTGCAAAATATCAGTAACTAGAGGTTTCTTGCCAAGTTAATACCGAAAGTGCAACTATAGAAAATCTCAAGATGTACAACACAAAAACTGCAAGTTATAAGTAGTCTTGTTATAAGAACTAAACCCTTTTGGGTAAAGTCCTGGACGTGCACATTTTTTAAAACAAAAAATTGTAACAATTTAAACATTATATTATTCAAAATAATTGGTATAGCTTAAATAGTCTTTGTTACCTCCACGCACTTTTTCCAAAACTAGAATTTTTATGGTGTCCATGGCAATATTTAGAGACATAATATTCAGAGCCCTGTAGAACTGAACAGGTTAATCTAATATCTCAACTACACAAAGAAACATGTTTTTTTTTAAATTTTGGGAGAAGTTTGTTCATTTACATTTGATATGTCAAAGACATACTGTCACAGGTGTCCAAATTTCAATTAGGGATAATTTTTGGTGTAGTCGGTAAAGACTATGGTTTTGGTTAGTGGTTTGTGTAAAAATTTGTCTTGTTAGCTAAAGTCGTGTTATTTGTAACCACAACTATAGTTTGCAGTTATTGTGTTGTACATCTTGAGGATTTTTGTAGAAATTACACTTTTTTGTATTAATTCAGCATGCTGAATAAATCGGTGAGTAGTGTTTTTTTTGCTAAGTTAATACAAAAAAAAGTGTAACAACTATAGTGTTTCAATATAAGTGTGTGCGGTATGGAAATTCAAGTAAACCAAAAAGGGCACACAATAATTGTAAAATATAAAATTATCAGACCCCAATTTTAGTGACAAAATTGTAAACTCCTTAATGATGAATATGACCTTGACGGTAAAGGAAGTACGATTTAGAAACCAACCCTAATTACATTTCTGATGTTGGCACCAAAGAATGTTAAAAAAGTAAACTACTGATGATGAAGAATATTTATTGCAGATAAAAAACATGAAGCATGTAAACATAGAAAATATGTTTTAATTAAATTTTACTTCATAGAACTACTCAGATGGTGAGTAACGGGTTAGCTTCGCCAATGATACGATTGTTTCAGCAATTAAGTTAAAAGTTTCAACACAGTTACGGTATAATTAATTACTTATGATGTGAGATTAATTATTTGACAATAATACTTCAACTGAAATTAAAAACACAAACAAGCAGTTCCCGACTGTTAGATTATGCTTGACCTGTAATAATTTTCACTTAATGTCACAGTTTGCACCTTTTAAATTGTTACATAATTTAGAAACGCTAAATTTAATGTCAATTATTAACATTATAAAAAAATAATTAAGAGACAAATTGTTAGTAATTGGAACCGTTATATAAGAAGTTGCATTCTTTTTTATAGAAGCCTCTTTGTATGTGACAAAATGTGTAAAAATGTGATTATCTTGTAAAATAATGCCTTTATCACTCAAAAGAATGTAATTAATGAGTTTATGATGACAAAAATCTAAACTGATATAGTTAGTCTTGCTTCAGATTTTATCTATTTCGCGCATCAAATATAAGTCTTGCTTCAGATTATATCTTCTATAAACGTCAAAATGCACAGCTAATTCTACTCTTTGCACAGTTCAGTCTTTCATCAGGTTACGTAAGTGTACTATAGTTCGCAAAGGTTTAAATTAATGTCTTCAATTTAAATTGATTTATTCAATCAAGTTCTTAATCTTTATCCAAACAAACCAAAGTGACTCTCTCTCTTTTTTATGTCTATTTCTCTCCATCTTTTATTCACACAATATCTAACAGCCTAACGACTGTATATAGAGGTTTCTATTCAGCTATGATCTATTATTATTCATAGAGGTATCACTCCTGTAAGGATCCATTCTTGGGTCCATACCTGTTCATCTTGCAGTGAATAAGGGAAGATTTGATTTCTGGATGGGGCTTCTTATTTTGTCAGACAACCTAACCATCTGTTCATTTTATCAGACAACCTAACTTTGTAAAGATCTATCTATCTCTTACCAAAGTACAGTGCCGAGGCATATTTTATAAGAAATACTATTTCTAGTACAATTTCTATTTCTATGTCTAATATCCAGAACAGTAGATCCTGAGATATCTACAAGTCCTGTTTCTATTTCAGGAGATAAAAAGTTGCTACTTCCATTTATATTTGAAGATCTAAATACATCACCCAGGTAGACCTGAAGTGATTGTCATCGATTATTATCAATTAACAGAGAAATCAAGTTCCTATTTCCTAAAGAAAGAGTACAAGATCCTATTTCTATATCCTAAAGAGAGAATCCAATTTTCTATAATTTATGTACTATTTCTATGTCCATCATCCAGGACAACAGTTCCAGAGATAATATACCATATTTCTATTGCAGTAGTAAAACAGATTATATATTTAAATTTCAAATCATCAAGGAATCATACTTAAATTTGATTCGTTAAATAAATACGGATACAATATTTCTCTGATTCACATTTTAAACCTACAAAAAAGTAAGTGGCGGCATCGACTATTTAACTGCAATTCACCTCAATTCAAATAAAGTAAACTACGTAATCTGCAACGGGATAAATCCTGCAACGAGATATAACATAGCAAAGCTTTCTGCTAGCAATGCAAAGGAACAGGAAATAAGTCACACAAATTATTTAAATAATTACAAAAATACAAACTGGAAAAACACCTTCTTCAATGTGATGTGAGGAAAGTAATATTCAAAAGAATATCTTGTTGAAATCTAATTTTGTAGTAAGATATAGAGTGCCAACTGTACCAAAGAATCAGTGTTTTCAGCTATAGTAAGAGGATAGGGTAGAATTATAATAGATGTAACTGTTGCTGAGGATTGTTCGTTTTAATGAAAGTCTTGTTAGAGCAAAAAGTCATCCTTGAATTTCTAAAATACAAGTAAAACTTTGAAACAACTGCATTGGAGCAGTAAAAAACTGATTAAAATTATAATTAAAAGATACTTAACCAAGTGAATATGTAGGACTTGCTTGCCGATCCATTTCGAAACAATCGTTCCTTTTACGAAGCAAAGCCTCACGTATTCACTTAGTTAAGTATCTTTTAATTATAGTTTAATCAGTCAATTCAAGATGATTATAAAAGCAACTTTCATTAAAATTGCTAAAATACAAGTAAAACTTTGAAACAACTGCATAGGAGCATTAAAAAACAATATAAGAGTAATAAGTGATACAAAACCCACTACAATCATTGAGTGTTTTAATTACTAAACACATTCACTGCCTACTGTAATGTAAAATTCAATGAAAGTGGTAAAAACAATTTGCCTTGCTTTCTAATAAGGAAGTACTGTATTCAGATATAAGAGTTTTGAAATTGTTGAAGAAACAAAATTCATCTTTCAAGTCGGTGCCTTTTGGTTACGGCAGGGTGTATTTTGTTTACAAAACATCTGTCAATACTTGATAAGCCGGTATTTATAAATATTGCTGATATGTCAGTACTATTTATTGTTCTTTCAGATTATTTTTAGGTCTACTATCATATTCGGCGTATTTATCCCTGTGACAGAAACATAACAGGAAAGTTTATAAATTTATATCGACTCAAGTGAGTCGACCACACTCGGCGATCGCGAATTGTTCGCTTTATTTATGCAGCCGGCCACACTCGACGTTTCTGACGCGGCGAAAAGACCCCCCCCCCCCCATTCTCCTTCCACTCCGTCTCGGAAAGGAATAGCAGAGGCGTATAGAGGCCAAAATTTCGAGGGTGCCCCAACAACCGGGTTCCGGTGGACCTAGGTTTTAGGTATTCAGTAAAAGCTCTTTTATACGGCATTCTATCATCCGGAACATTCTCTTAACCGGTACAGTTTCAAAGCAAAAACAAATCAGTACAGTACCGTTTTTTTGTTGCTACAAGATGAAACTCGTCGGACAAACAGTTAAACACAGATGCCAATTAACTAACCTAACCAACTACACGAGAAATCTCGCAAGTCCAAGTGTAGAGTTATGTGACCCGTTTTTATAATCTGTATACATTAGGTTCTATTATCCGGATAATTTCGATAAACGACACCAAGCCGACCCCGAGGGTCCCGGATATTAAAGCTTAAACTGTATTCTGGAAATCCGTTAGAATGATGGTTTAAATATATAAATATAAAGTAATTTTACACACACACACACACACACACACACACACACACACACACACGCATACACACACACACACACACACACACACACACACACACACACACACATACACCCACACACACACACAGAAACACACACACACACACACACACACACACAGAAACACACACACACACACACACAGAAACACACACACACACACACACAGAAACACACACACACACACACACACACACACACACACACACACACACACACACACACACACACACACACACACACACACACACACACACACACACACACACACACACACACACACACACACACACACACACACACACACACACACACACACACACACACACACACACACACACACACACACACACACACACACACACACACACACACACACACACACACACACACACACACACACACACACACACACACACACACACACACACACACACACACACACACACACACACACACACACACACACACACACACACACACACACACACACACACACACACACACACACACACACACACACACACACACACACACACACACACACACACACACACACACACACACACACACACACACACACACACACACACACACACACACACACACACACACACACACACACACACACACACACACACACACACACACACACACACTAGGGGCAAATTCCCCGGTTCATATTAATACAAATTTTAAACTTTTGTATAATTTTATTTTTCAATAAAAATGAACTTAATATAATTTAAATTTTTCATAATAAACTTTCCTCAAACTACATTTTTGTGAATGTGTTTTAAATTTGATTTTTTTTACCCTTTGTGTTATCAATATGTATCTTTAATCAATCTTGAGATTTTACTAGACTTAATGCAACAAAGTCGATCATGTGTAAAAACAGGTTTAGTCAATTGAAGCCTTACATATAGTCAAGTTATTGAAAATGCAAGGCTCAAAAGAAATTTGTTCCTTTTCATTTGAAATGACATGTTAGAATCTGTTGATATTAATTTAGTTATTGGTAAAAATATGTTTTCTTTTCCAGAGCCAGTGATTATTTTTAATTTAATACACTTGTCAAACATATCTAGTTCAATAAGACAGGTTCCATTAACTAAACCTGATCTAAAGTTCATATTTCTAATTAATCTTTAATACTGTTAAAATTGTAATCAGCTGTTTTAAATGTATTTGTACAGGTGTTTCTCAGCTGAAATATTTAAAAATCATACTCAGCTGTTTTTCATTGCAATGTATTTTTAATAGAGATTTTGGGTATTAAAAGTTCCTCAAAACCCTATAATAAATGTAGTATATTGAGAAAAATATATATTTTCCCTGCCCCTTCGCGTAAATACCTTTAATTTGATATATAGGGGTTACACATATATAAACATAGAGAGTAAGGACGCTTAGCTTGTAGAATATAAAAAAACGTCGAATATCTCTTTTGTTCCATTTTGGAGGTGGCATGAGCCCTCTCTTATATACGCCCTCGGCAAGTATCTATGTAAAAATTTTGCCACTGTTAAGAATGTTCGTGTATTTAGGGTTTTACCATATTATTTCCAGCTCTGACGGTGTGAAGAGACAAGAGATTTTTACATTCCTTCCAGAGCATTTGAAAAAATCACAAAAAACATAAACAAAGACCAAAGCTTGGAGTGTATTATAACATATTTTCAGAACAAAAAAGACTATTTCATAAACTACATGTGGAATTATTTGCCAATATTTTTTCTTTCTGTATTAGGGAAATTAATAACTTTGTTTGCATACAAACACTTTGTCATTTAAAATAAGTTACCACTAAACTCATGTAAGAATCAGTATAGCCTACTCGTATACAAAATATTCTGTATTTAACACACAATAAAAAAAATACGTAGTTATTATGTACAAACAAAAAGAAGTACATAAATTACGCTTTTTTTAAAATGTAACTATAACAATAAAAAAACGTTTTCATTTAAAATATTAATTCGCAGTAAACTTAAAATTTTCATTAAAATCAATTGTTTACTTATATAACATTTACTTATTACATATAAATGAAATAATAACCATTGGTCAAACTGTTTCAAGCAACAACAATGCATGTTTTAGAAACGTTATTGATGCAGTGTATACAGCATAAAGAATAATATATGTCATGAAAAAAAAATTTATACATTATAGGTATATAGTAATACTTGTTTTGTTTTGTATATTGACAGACTTGTCTTTATAATCTATCATTGCTGATAAAATAGATTGATGAAAGTACATATTTCATCAATATTTCATATTTTAATATATATGAAAGTACGTATAAAAACACCTAAAGATTGTAAAGTTGCCCCTACCTTGGAAATGCAACAGACCCTTCTTCCACTGCATAAATAGTGATATCTTTAACAGTAAGGCGGCGCAAGAACTCAAAGAATTCTTCTTCGATAGAATCTGGAAGTGTTTGTTTCAAATATTCTATGTCTGAAATTAAGAACAAAACATAACTTATATTCATTGTGTTAAATTCTAATTCAACTTCAAGTCTGTACAGTTAATTTAAGCATTTGAAATTAATTGCAATATGTAATATAGTTTAGAGAAAAAGGAAATATTGGCTGAAAATATATTTGTTTTGTTAGCTTATTTTAAAAATTCTTGTAGGTATTTCGACTATACAAACGTGACAGAAAAAGCTATATAGCACAGAGTAGCCGTAATTATAATAAACAATTATAATCCCTTGCTACAAATATAAACACAACCTTATAAATATTTCTTGCAAGGGTTCAATAATTGTTTATTCAATGTAATATAATTTTGTAATTAACAATTTTATAAACCTTCCGAAACTCTTGCCTATTTTATTGTTAGAACTATTTCATTTTTCAATTCCTTCTGTTAGTTCACACTCTCCCTTTTTAATAAAAAACTTTATTTATCCACCCAAGTTACAATACATTTTTTTTTTTTTTAATTGTAGTGGATGCCACTTTATGCCAATGCAGTGAAATGCATTAAAATGAGTTTAATGAATTAGTTTTAGTTTTATATGGGAGAAGTTTTTTCCCAAAAAGGCCAAGGTATGCAATAATTATTTCCTTCCATTTGACTTAAAACAGATGATAACATATGATTTCATAAAACAGCAGATTTTATGTTATAGGTTATGTGGTAGAACAGCTGTTTTAAAGCATAGGTTATGTTATTTCACTTATATTAATTGTAATTATTTAATAAAGCGTAAATAAAATAAAGTGTCTATTGATCTGAATAGGCATTGACTAAATTTTTGTTTACATTACTTTCTTGATCAATATCCCCGTTTAGAATATAATCATCTTGAAATATACTGTTTAAAGTGAAGCAACAATTAATTAGCGACACTTCCAAAAGGTAAATAAACAAAGCCATCATAATCAGATATGCACAATTTGTTGCACAGGAAGGTTGGGCCAATGTCAAGAGCCTAATTGCAGCATCATTATGGCATTGTAAAATAATAAACAAAACTGTTATATAACCGACACAGTATTAGGCAACACATTGTAAAGATATAAACTAATCATGTTAACAGAATACAAGACTTTGTTTCTACAAGAGTGCCATCTTTAGAAAGCTCCATTCACTTTACAATTAATTCCGTTAGGCCACACTCTCTTTATACACATCTGGTTCAAACTTTCAATCGTTAATAAAACACTTTTTATTCTTCCACTCAGGTTCAAATACATTTTTTTTAACGAGTAGTGGATGACAATTGATGTTATTACATTTTTTTTTGTAATATCAATTCGTTAAAAATGTAAACTGCAATTACGAGTACATACAAAGTTTGCCTGTTTGTTAATTAGAACAATTTTTATAACACAATAAATATATATATATATATATATATATATATATATATATATATATATAAATACATACACACCTTAGGATGAAAGAATGTATTAAATAATTTTTGTTTCGTTATGGACTAGAGAATAATAATAAAATAATAATTGGTTAAATTGTGGAATTCTTGTCACTTCCACAAAAAAAATTAATTAAATATATTTTTCCTCTCACCAATACTTTACCGGTATTGAAATGTATAAGATAGCAACCAATTTTAAACATTCATAGATTTACTGCCATAAAAAATTCATATATGAAGAGAATTCATAAGTATGGAAATTTTTTTTAAAATAGCTACTTGGGTCAATAGAACTTTTTTTGATTTCAGTTCCTTTTTATTAAATAATTACAATTAATATATATACAGTGAAATCAGCCTACTACGATTTTCAAGGGATCATCCAAATATAGTGTCTTAAACGGGAACAGAAAATACTGTTAATACCAACACAAACGGGAACAGAAAATACTGTTAATACCAACACAAACGGGAACAGAAAATACTGTTAATACCAACACAAACGGGAACAGAAAATACTGTTAATACCAACACAAACGGGAACAGAAAATACTGTTAATACCAACACAAACGGGAACAGAAAATACTGTTAATACCAACACAAACGGGAACAGAAAATACTGTTAATACCAACACAAACGGGAACAGAAAATACTGTTAATACCAACACAAACGGGAACAGAAAATACTGTTAATACCAACACAAACGGGAACAGAAAATACTGTTAATACCAACACAAACGGGAACAGAAAATACTGTTAATACCAACACAAACGGGAACAGAAAATACTGTTAATACCAACACAAACGGGAACAGAAAATACTGTTAATACCAACACAAACGGGAACAGAAAATACTGTTAATACCAACACAAACGGGAACAGAAAATACTGTTAATACCAACACAAACGGGAACAGAAAATACTGTTAATACCAACACAAACGGGAACAGAAAATACTGTTAATACCAACACAAACGGGAACAGAAAATACTGTTAATACCAACACAAACGGGAACAGAAAATATTGTTAATACCAACACAAACGGGAACAGAAAATACTGTTAATACCAACAAACGAATGCTGTATTATGCTGTGAACAATTTTACCACATTTGTAAACAAAAAATCATGAAATAATGAAAGACAAATGAATGTAACACAAATGTACGCATTTAATGGTAAACCATAGCCTACATAATGCATATTATTATATTACTACTGTTTTAGAGTGGATACTAGACTCCTGGAGCGTACCTAAAGCCTGCAGGACCATCCAAATGCAACTAGACATCCTATCGCCATTGCTCCGTAAATGGAGAACAGCGGTCAACGCTGCGAAGCCATATGCTTTACCAGAAAACATCGACCGCAGACCGGAGCTATCACTCTCGATGGGGAGTCTATTGCGTGAAGGACCTCAGTCAAGTATCTTGACGTCATTCTCGACAAGCGCCTTTCCTTCTCACGCCGCGTCAATTCCGTCCTATCCAAAGGGATAGCTATCCGCTTTAAGCTATTCCTCATCCTGTCCCGCCACAGTCCTTTACCTTCAACAGTGAAATACCTCTACCTCATGCTTATCCGTCCTGTCATCACCTACTCCGCACCAGTCTGCTGTACACTTTGCACCAAAACATCCAAGAAACGTCTTGAAGCCTTCCAGGCACGATCGCTGAGGTTCATCTCAAACTCCCCCTTCTTTCTCACAAACCACAATACCCGTCAATCCTTTCATGCTTTTACCCTGTCAGACTTCATTCGTTCCCTCTCTGCAAAACTCATCGGCACTGCCGAAAGCTCCAACTACCCTCACATCTGGAACATCAGCGATATGTCTGGACCCCCTCCCATCTTCCGCTCTCGCCCCAAAATCCTCCTGGACCCCTATAACACTATTTTTAACGCTCCCTCCTCTCTTTCACTTCACTCCATTCTTTTAAGTTATTATACACATTACTATACTCTTATGTCGTAACATCCGTACTACACACGTTTACAGCATGAAAGAAGTCAGTCAGCCAGTCCCAAACTTAATAAATAAACGTTATCCCCCAGAATAAAATCCGGATCCGTCCCACCCAATAAAACGTCCTGCCGTGTAGAAACCTCTCCTCAGATCCAGCCCTAATCAAAAAGCCCTGATCCCATATTCCTACCCGCGCCCAGTGTCGCGTGACAGACGCTGCATAACCTCGGGGGCCACCAAACCCCCTCCTTCTCTGACTTCTCTAGTGTTTATATTTTCTTAAAATAATTTTCAACCCTATTTGTTTTACTTTTTTTAAAGAAGAATTTAAAATCAATGTTTCCATTAGATTAGTCTTTTCGATAGCGTCGCGTCGTCTGAAATTCCGGCCACGCTGATAATGTAACGTCTCACCTATGTCAGTGCACTAAATCCTGCAAAAGGCATTTCTTGAGGCAGAGGCTCGTCCTCTTCTTCATTATCATCATCGTCATCCTCAGTCTCCACATTTGAAGTGGAGTGGTATTGGAGCAACGCCTTTCACAATTTCCTGTGCTGTTCGTATCTCACAAGTCACTATATTATCGTCGACAGATACTTAGCCAGGGAAGTTATCAAATATGGCTTCCCCAACATTGTTGTCAGTAGATTCCAATGTCAGTTCACTCTGAGACGTTAAGCACCAACATTGTTGTCAGTAGATTCCAATGCCAGTTCACTCTGAGGCGTTAAACACCAACATTGTTGTCAGTAGATTCCAATGCCAGTTCACTCTGAGACGTTAAACACCAACATTGTTGTCAGTAGATTCCAATGCCAGTTCACTCTGAGACGTTAAACACCAACATTGTTGTCAGTAGATTCCAATGCCAGTTCACTCTGAGACGTTAAACACCAACATTGTTGTCAGTAGATTCCAATTGCCAGTTCACTCTGAGACGTTAAACACCAACATTGTTGTCAGTAGATTCCAATGTCAGTTCACTCCGAGACGTTAAGCACCAACATTGTTGTCAGTAGATTCCAATGCCAGTTCACTCTGAGACGTTAAACGCCAACATTGTTGTCAGTAGATTCCAATGCCAGTTCACTCTGAGACGTTAAACGCCAACATTGTTGTCAGTAGATTCCAATGCCAGTTCACTCTGAGACGTTAAACACCAACATTGTTGTCAGTAGATTCCAATGCCAGTTCACTCTGAGACATTTAACACCCGCTTTTCAATTTTTAAAGACCTCAGGACGGACATCACTCCATGCCGAAGCAACATAACTAATTGCATCCAAAATGTTTACAAGATGCTGGTGATTACCTTGTACTATGGCACATAAGTATCTTTGCACTAGTCGCTTATGGTAATGGAGCTTTACAACTTTTATTAATCCTTGGTCCATGGGTTGAAGCTTGTTTGTGCTGAACATTCATCTATGCACAACACTGTGGAGCGTAATCGCATGGAAACGAGCGAATGTTCCTGAAACATCGAGGTGACCGACTTCCCGACAACCAACAATTTAGGTTTTTCTGAACCCTCTGCATTAGCACACACTAGTACTGAAAGTCTCTCTTTACTTAGTTTTCCGCCACGACATTTGTTCTTATGTGGCATTAATTAAACTTGTCCCTCTTCTCCCTTAGAACAGACTTTCCTTATCCCCTCCCCCCGATCTTACTACACCACTTGTGACACCCGCGTCTGGGAAATGATAAAAGATTTTCCGTAATGACCCACCAACCCCCATCGTCGAGCTACAGGAAAAAATAGCCATGTGTATAACGAGCATGAAACAACCCCTATTCACTAAAATGATGTAAAGCCTTCAAGAACGAAGCGAGTGTTGCCACAGATTGAAATAAGTCATATAGAACATGTTTATACCCGAGTCTAACCGATGTAGCTTCTTTTTAACTGTGTGTGTTTGTAAAACTAGGTAAATAACGGTTTCAGTATTGTTTATTTGACACATATGTTAATATACATGTATTGGTTAATAAATTTGTTTTAAAAGGTTCTACATTAATATTAATTACTAAATCAAGTTGCTTGATGTAATCATCTTCAATTCACTGATTAAACTATAGTTAGAAGATACTTCACTAAGTGAATCCGTATTGGCTTACTTGTTGACGCGTTTCGAAACGATCGTCCCTTTTACGAAGCACTCAGGCCGAAGCAGGCCTCGAGAGGCTTTGCTTCTTAAAAGGAACGATTGTTTCACTTAGTTAAGCAACTTTTAATTATAGATGATTAAATAAATAAAACTACCTATGTACTACTGACATGGTTTAGTGGGCTTGTTCTGACAATGCTTGTAATTCAGTGGAGTGGCGATTGATTACATAATTAAAACGCACTCGACTGACTCAGTATTTACACTTCAGTTTGGTAGTCATTAGTATTTCATGATAACAAGCAACGCAATAAAGTCAATAGACTGATAACGCCGAAAACAATGCTCATTTCAGAAGAAATTAGCTGTTTTCTCTGCCCATATCTGATAAACTACAAAACTGCTTAACCGAACTTTTCTGTTTGTGCCAAAGCTATTGTTAGAATTATAATTGCCAATAATTTTTTTAAATACACAATGTTTTTCTGCTTCATAAAGTTTAATAACAATTGTTAAGTCTGTTATAAGACAACAGTGGTCTTGCCTAGGTAATACCTATTGCGAGAATTACCGTGTGTGCAACAAAAATAAACAGTACTGAAACTGAATCAGCTGTAGCTGCCTTCTCGATCAGCTGTGTCTACTTTTGATTGTTGCCGCGTATTCGTGTTTACGTATGTCATTTCAGTTAGTTTTTGTTAGCATGATGTGATGCAACTACTGTAGAGAAAACTTTATCATAGAAAATTATTTTCCCACATTTGGAACGTTTTTTATACGTTTTCAGGAAACAATTTCACAAAAACCAACCTAGTAACGCTGAATATCAGTGTTGAAAAATTTCGAGGATCAGGTAGTGTTTTGACACAGCGGAAGGGCATTTTCAGGTCGCCCCAACTACTGCCTGTACAAATAAAACCACGGGAGAGTGCAACAGTCGTAAGACCTCAGGAGATTATGTTGTCCCCGAAATCTGCTTTTTGTTCACAATGGTTCCAGCTAGAAATCGTTGTCACTCGCCTCCTTTCTCTTAAAACAAACTTTCCTTGCCCAGCCCAATCCCTCGTTCTAACACCACCAGACGCCTACGTCTGGGGAATGGTGAAGAAGATTTCCGTGATAATCCCACCCACCACCATTGTCCAACTACAGGAAAACATAACCATGAGTATAACGAGCATGAAAAACCCCTCTTCATTAAAATGATGCAACCTTATTTTTAAACTGTACAAGTTTTGCCTCAAATTGCAAGGTCATATAGAACATGTTTATACCAGAGTCTAAGAGGTTTAGCATCTTTTTACTTCTATGCATTTGTAAAACTATGGACATAAAATAAAAACATCTACATCTGTGTCAGTACTGTTTATCTAAGCGATTATGGTATTTAAAAAAAATCCTATTCTCAAAAAAAAAAAAAACAGCCAGACAATAAATGCCGAGTACCTTTAACTACACTACGGTTGAGGTCTACTTTAAGCGACTTTCTTTCGCGGTACCACTCTTTCCGTCTCCCGAGTGTATATCTTTATAAATCCTAGAAGAAAAATATAAAATACTTTTTGAAACAATTTCATAAACTATCGATGTCCATGCAATAGACACGGTAACACTTTCCACAAACTGTGGTGTGTTCTAGTGATGTTATATTTACAGCCTTGATCGCTGACCTCGGAAATTTGTTTGGTTAATAATTTGTTCTGGTATAATTACCCAGCTGTCGAATGATAACTGAAATTTATTATCGTTTTATCGATCCATTGGTGTGGTTAAAACAAGTATTAAAAACTAAGCTGCTTGTATCCCATCGTTAGATCGTCTTTACACAAAATTGTTAGTTTCGTTTATAAATTTAATATTTATTAAAAGTGGAGTTTCTGTTACTGATTCAAAGTCAATTCGTACTTGGGTCAACAAAATAAAAATTCCATTTTAGTTACGTTTTATTAAATAATTACAATTAATATAAATAAAGTAACATAGCCTATGAGTTAAAACAGCTGTTTTACCCCATAACCTATAACATAAAATCAGCTGTTTTATGAAATCTTATGTTATTACCTATGTTAAGCCACATGTGGCGAAATAACTATATTGCATACCTTGCTCCTTTTGTGAAAAATTTTTCTCTCATATAAAACTAAAATTAATTCATTAAATTAAAGAATTAATTATTTCAAAACTCTGCATTGGCGTAAAATGTCATCCACTACAAGTTGAAAGTAATGTATTTGAACTTGTGTGGATGAATAATAAGTAATTTATTAACGATTGAAAATGTGTACAACAAATATACAGAGTGCGAACTAATGAGAAAAAGACCAAGATAATAATAATATTGACGTGGAGACTTCTCTTGACGAAACGAGTCGATGGCTAGATGTCAAATATGCATCTCCGCCTAGGTGACTAATTATAGAACGTGACGGCTGTCTGGCGACGAATTAGCGAATTTCTACCAATGTCAAGTACAAGTGATAAGACGTTGTTGGTAAATACGTTAAGGAGGTCACTGAAAAATTCTAATTCACGAATCAATGAATGCGACTTACGCGTTTCAATGATAGGCCATCATCAATGGATGAAACTAACACACTTAAGAGTTAGGTAATAAAGTCGATGATTAAATACTAACGTACACAAACTCGTTATTGATCATACACGTTTCAATGATAGGCCATCATCAATGGATGCAACTAACACACTTAAGAGTTAGGTAATAAAGTCGATGATTAAATACTAACGTACACAAACTCGTTATTGATAATCTATTTATCATACACGTTTCAATGATAGGTCACAGTGAGTCCAACTAAACAAACTATAAATTAGTTTATAATTTGTAAACGTATAATGATGATGACATACTCACTGAAACGCTTATGAGAAAATCAATTATTAATTTTGAATGCGTGTTCGTTATGTATTTATCCTTAATCACAATCTAAGCCCAGGTTTTGGTATTATTAGTTTTTTTTTAAAATTATTCTGTCTGAAGAAAAACAAGATATACGAAGACATTTATTTTATCAACTCTTATTCTAACCACAAACCTTCCTCTACAAAATAGTAAAAATTTTATGCAAGTAAACATATATTAATACAGTAGCACTTACTCTCTGACTAAATGAGGAAGGGCCTCGGCTATATTGCAGAGGACTGGCGAAACTATAGTAGGCGATTTAAAAGGGAGTTTTTAGAACTATAATGCCAAGAAACGCGAGCTAATTACAATGTAATTAATTAGGCGTTTAACGCATTCACTGCTGAGGTTGTAGAACAACCACCGGTCGTCATGTATGTGCGGCAGTTGATCCGGAACAATCAAGACATTTGTCGTAATAAATCGATCTGTTTACCACATTGCTTTCGAGATTTGGGTGAGGATGTTTATTTGTTTGGTCAGTGTGTAGTAGTGATTTAGTGCGGCATAGTTTAAAGATAGCAATATTTCAAGTTATTGTGTGGTGTGATGAAAAGTAAGACGGTGTATTTTGTGCTGCGTATGATTAAAATGGCTTGCACTATTAATTATGGGCGTGTAATAAGGACCTAGTAATGTTAGAGAAGACAGCGATAGTCTATACGGATGAGGACAATCGGGGATGAGGAGTACGGATGGTCAACCGTGTCTCTGACCTTGCGATCGCTAGACTGGACTGGGCTGCAGTGCGGGGTCAAAATTTAACATCAGAGTGTCGTGTTTAAAGTGTAAACAGCTTTAATTAACTAAATGAAAATACTGTAATAGTTTTATGTAGACATGATCTTTAAATGTGTTGCTCTGCTTCTGCAAAGAAAGATACGATATATGTATTGTATGTTTTCAGTTAGGCTAGTAGTCAAATGCAGAACGAGGGGCATCATTAAACACTGTACAGCCATGACTTTGACGATAATCTTCTTGCCTGGATGCCTCATTGCTAATTTAATGCTAACTGTAAATGCTCATTATTTGGTCAATGAGGTGTGCATTATGAACAAATGCGAAATATGAGCCTGTGACTTCACGTATACAATAGTGAGTCTGAGCTGCCACCACTCGACGTTTGCCTTCATCACACATCCTTTCAAAAATCCCTAAAAAACACCAAACTCAAACTGGATATTGCAAATAAGATGTCCCCAGCGTGCAAAGTATAAAAAGAAGACATACACGACATACTAAGTATCTTGCTTGTCCCGACAGTGCAATTAGTTGTTTTGATACATACCACAGGCAATAAAACAGTGTACACTGATGTGTTATAAATATTTTTGTACATATGTTTTATACATATTTTCACATTCATCTTTTACATTTATTAGGAATTTATCACTCCCTTATTCCATACAGAAGGTGGACAATTTTGTTTTGTGTGACTAGTGCCCTTAAGTGTTCTTGAATAACCAGTACAAAAACTCTTGAAAATTCATATTTTTATTCTATTACCAAAAAAATATATAATATACCGTATATTGAAAACCGTCCCTAATAATACTTCATTTGGTGGGAAAAACGATTAAATTTCGAACTTATAATTTCGGCGGAGTGGAGAGGATTGCTAGTGTTGTTCCGGAACATCAAAAAAAAAAACATTTCTCCAAATATCGACGTTTTGGAAAATAAAAGGATCACATATAATCAAAACATACATAAAGATAAGAGTTTCCATGGAAAAATATATTTTACCATTTTTGGTATGTAACAGAGATTTTTTTCAGCGATAAACGTGTTATTATAGTTTGAAATGTTCTGCATGCTTGAAAACTAAGAGGTAGTTATTGTCCGAGATAACAATGATGTTCTCGTTTACACAAAAAGTAAGTGCTGCTATATTGTAATGTTTATACACAGCTTTATGCCAATGTGTATGTGTAAACTAACAGCTGGGGTTGGAGATGAATTTTTCAAACATTTCTCGTTGTCCTCTGTTTGTACATTATGTTACTGCTCGTAGTTTTTTTCTTTGCATTTGTGTTCGGGTGGGTTCATGAAAATTTCAGTCGTAGTCGTCGATTCAGGGGAAACATTTTGTACTATTTAGGAAAAATTAAAAATGATGACTAGGATGTATTTATTCAAATATCTGACGCAATCCATGTTTCGTGATATAAATTTTAAAATGTTACATTACGGATAAAATGAAGTGCGAGACGTCTACACATAGTTAACTTCGCGATAAGAAGTCGGGTAATCAAATGAAGTATGTGAATGCTTCGCTGATAAAAGCTAATTACTTAATAAAATAGTAGAGGTTGTCTGTCTGGAGGATTTAGTTTATTTATGTGTTGCTAATGCGAGTCTTATAACTTAATATGATTTAGTTAAGCAATTTCATGCGAGATGTATAGATAAGAGATAAATAAGGAGTTAGATAAGTAGATAGAGAGTTAGGAAGGTAGTAACGTGGAAGGATGGATGGAGGGAGTGGGATACATTGAGGTAGAGATAGATAGATATACAGAGAGGAAGGAGGGGAGGGGAGAGAGGGAGAGATGAATACACTGAGGTAGAGATAGATAGATATACAGAGAGGAAGGAGGGGAGGGAGAGATGAATACATTGAGGTAGAGATAGATAGATAAACAGAGAGGAAGGAGGGAGGAAGAGATGAATACATTGAGGTAGAGATAGATAGATATACAGAGAGGAAGGAGGGGAGGGAGAGATGAATACATTGAGGTAGAGATAGATAGATATACAGAGAGGAAGGAGGAGAGGGAGAGATGAATACATTGAGGTAGAGATAGATATATAGAGAGGAAGGAGGGAGGGAGAGATGAATACATTGAGGTAGAGATAGATAGATATACAGAGAGGAAGGAGGGAAGGGAGAGATGAATACATTGAGGTAGAGCTAGATAGATATAAAGAGAGGAAGGAGGGGAGGGAGAGATGAATACATTGAGGTAGAGATAGATAGATATTCAGAGGAAGGAGGGGAGGGAGAGATGAATACATTGAGGTAGAGATAGATAGATATACAGAGAGGAAGGAGGGAGGGAGAGATGAATACATTGAGGTAGAGATAGATAGATATACAGAGAGGAAGGAGGGGAGGGAGAGATGAATACATTGAGGTGGAGATAGATAGATATACAGAAATGGAGGAGAGGGAGAGATGAATACATTGAGGTAGAGATAGATATACAGAGAGGAAGGAGGGAGGGAGAGATGAATACATTGAGGTAGAGATAGATAGATATACAGAGAGGAAGGAGGGGAGGGAGAGATGAATACATTGAGGTAGAGCTAGATAGATATACAGAGAGGAAGGAGGGGAGGGAGAGATGAATACATTGAGGTAGAGATAGATAGATATACAGAGAGGAAGGAGGGGAGGGAGAGATGAATACATTGAGGTAGAGATAGATAGATATACAGAGAGGAAGGAGGAAGGGAGAGATGAATACATCGAGGTAGAGATAGATAGATATACAGAGAGGAAGGAGGGAGGGAGAGATGAATACATTGAGGTAGAGATAGATAGATATACAAAGAGGAAGGAGGGGAGGGAGAGATGAATACATTGAGGTAGAGATAGATAGATATACAGACAGGAAGGAGGTAGGGAGAGATGAATACATTGAGGTAGAGATAGATAGATATACAGAGAGGAAGGAGGGAGGGAGAGATGAATACATTGAGGTAGAGATAGATAGATATACAGAGAGGAAGGAGGGGAGGGAGAGATGAATACATTGAGGTAGAGCTAGATAGATATATAGAGAGAGGGAGTCAGGTTAATATCGCGTAGTTTACGTATGTTTATATTTTCCTTCCAGAATTCGTAATTACAACATTTTTGTTCTATAATTCTGGGGCTGTAATCCTTCCAGGTTATGTGTTCCCCTTGTAACACTGGACACGGTCAAAACATCCCTAGGAGGATTATCAAAGTTTCGGGCTTGAATTGGGCCCCTGGTCAGTCGGGAAACATTAGTTTTGTTAAGTGATCAGACATTCGTTTTTATTTTAATGTAAGATGGAATTAAAAAACTAAAACATATTGAAAGCAAATATATACAATAATACTTTACTAAAACTAAGCTGAAATATAAAGTTCATTAAAATACTGTACTTTCATCTTTTAATTATTATTTAAACTTACGAATAATCCTACCAATAACGTAAAGCTCGCCATGTCAAGCGAGCATTCCATTATGTGTCCGTTTTTGTTAACCCTATAACGGTTACATGGTGAACCATTCCAATGGCCCCCTGGCAATGGTGTGGTCAGGGGGTTTTATCATTTTGTGCGCATAAATATAAAATATTAATACACGACTATGTCTATTAATATGAAAAAGAGATGTTTCAATCGTCTAAAATAGATGTTTGACCATCATCTGACTGTAATCAAACGTACATTTTAGATGTTTGAATGTATTTAAAGCTAAGGAGGATGCGAGCATTCCATTTTGTAGGTCATGATTGTAGAGGTATGGGCCCAATTCGGCACTACCTCCGAACTGACCATGGGCTCAATTCAACCGTCGTTTTTACGGCCCTAGCAGACCGTGGGTCGTAACACCGTAACACTGGCATAACGTCATATATAATAAGAAACTGAAACTGGTAATGTCGATTAATCATCACGTAATTTTATTAAACTTTTATTATAAATACTTATTCTCCAAAAGCAATGACATAGTTCACTAATTACATGTCACGTCACTCTACCCGCTGGTACATTGAGGACGCGCTTCTCGTCTTTAGGCAGTTTCAGTTCACTTATAAGAGAGCCCCCTCCCCGTTTGACAACCCCTGTCTTATTCTCCCTCCAATACGAAATAGCAATCTCTCCTTCCCCTTTCTTACAAAGCTGTCAGACGAAACTGAATAAATCTTGAACTTATCGTCTATACTTGTTCCTTTCAAATCAGAGCAAGAAAATTATTATTACTATTTATGCAATGGCCTTATTCCGTTCGTCACGGCTCATATAATTTTATACCACATAAGATACGCATCAGACTAATATTTTTGTAATTTATGGTAGGCCTAATGCATTGCGGTTGTAAGATAAAATAATTACACTTTTGTTTTTTATTTTAATGAAATTTCAAGTAATTTATTTTTTCTAATCCAAGAACTGATAGCAACGTTGCCGTTATTATTGCACATCCAAGTCTAGAATTGAACTTTTCTGGTAAATTAACAGTTTAAATAGCCTACGTTAATATTTTATTTTATAAGTATGCACCCAAATAAGTATACAGGCTTATTACAAAAAAAGAATTTTAAACATGTCCTTTTAAAGAATAAACCAAGATAACAGAACAAATATGTATAGTATTAAAAAAAAAGAAAATGTTCATAATATAACTCGGTATTTATTTCCCGTGCTCACGTGTACGTTTTTATCGAAAAATTAATTATACCGGACGACGTAGAAAGTCATCTGGGATAAGAAAACTCGCTTAGGGAAATATCAAATTAAAGTTGGGTAAAACATTTAGTGCGGAGTAGCAAAAACTACGTCGGCGTATCAACTGCGAGCCGTACTACGTATACTTATATTTAAATATAGGCCTACCTAAAAAGTATTGTTACGATAGATTTGGTTGTAATTTTATACAATACTATTTACCTCTATCAAAGTATACCTGTAAAGTGTCCAGTCAGGATATTTGGTTGTAATTTTATACAACATTACCTAATTAAACGTCTACTTCCGCGGAGTAATAATTCGTCAAGTAATCTCTGTTCTAACCTAAAATGCGTGCATTTGGTTAAACGTATCAAATTACAACCAAATCTATCCTAAATGGATAATTCATATGTATTTAAAATTCCGTGGCAATAACAAACAAAAATTGTCAATATAGCTACAGGACATTTTATAAGCATTGTATTGGGGGTGGGCAATGTGTATATTTACAAGCACTATTAGCTCCAAGTTTGGGGGGATTACAATTAAGGGGGAGTTTTCATAATTTTTTTTCCTATCCCTGATGACTTTCTGCGTCGGCCGGTATAATTTGTTTCGCTAAAATCGTACACGTGGGAATGAGAACTAAATATCTATAATACGTTTGTTGCCTGTAATTTTTGCATGCATTTCTTGCACAAGAGCCACGAGCTACACCTTACTCAAGTATTTATTTTTTCACACACACACACACACACGCGCGCGCGCGACCGTCGTATTTACGTAATAGATTTCTTCGATAAATATATGATAGAGATGTAAGATATGTCTATTATTTCCATGGCAACGACGTAGCACTATATCTACTGGGTATGACCAATTAATTCACACTTGTCAGACTGCCCACTATGCAAAAACAAATAAAACTCCAAGCACCCAAGATTGATTTGACAGCTGCTGATAAACGTTTATCCTAACGTCAGGATAAGCAATTTAAGAGAGCCAGATGTGTCACGTCCTTTCTTACTAATTTGTTTACAAACCCTCCTTGTGTATTGTTTACAAAAGCAGGAAAAAAAGACCCATGGGTTTGACACAACACTGTAAAATACCGTTCTAGGTTTCCAGAAATAACGTGATGTTGCTATAGGGTTATTTTCTATGTTTTAAAATTGTGCTTTTTTTTGTTTACTATTAAAGTAGTTTCAAATTAAATGGCGGGAAAGTTGAAAAATCCGTTTAAAAACTTTTCAAGATTTCCAATTTTATGGAAGTTAAAATCCTCAGAGGGTAGATGAGTCTTAATTTATTACGTTCATAACTTGGCAACACTGTTTACTTGTATTCACTCATCACTTGCACTATAATGTACAGGAAGAATCAATCTTACTTTGTTTAATGTGAATCGACTTTCAAGAATTTTAATTGCGTCCCCCCATTTTTCCAGCATCAACATTAAAGTTGACTAACACGCACACAGACACACACAAATTCTATCAAATTAATAAATAATTCTTGTATTGGAATAACCTTAGCTGTTTTTTTTATATACATACATATTTATATATATTCCAGCAATTATATATATCGCAATTCCACTTAATAATCAAATAGTTACAAAACCGCCTAAAATATATAAGTAATTTTATGAGATAAAAAAAAATATATATACATATATACATACATACATATATATATATATATATATATATATATATATATATATATATATATATATATATATATATTATCTTTGTAACACAGTTTTCTTGTATTCATGTATGACTTACACTTTTGTGTACTTAAACAACAATCTTACTTGGTTGCCTATATATGTGAATTGATTTTCTAGAACATATGCGACTACTCAGAAGATGCTTGAAAATAAGGACATGTAATTAAAGTTCTCGAAAGTAGACTCGGAAAATGAGGACACGTAACTAAAGTTCTCAATAGTCAACTCGCATATATACCAAATAAGATTCTTGGAATGCAAGTGATATTATTTATGAAAATCAACTGGCATAATGTTTACCTGTACAAATAATAAAACTTTAAAGTGCATTTTCAGCATTCAAAATTATATTTTTAGTTTACTGAAATACTGCCTAGATAAACCTTTAAGTGTTGTTTACTATTGTAAGCAACAAATTCCATCACAAGCCATTCAGTTTATTTTCGTCAGCTGTAGAGGCTGGCTAGTGAATGAAGAGTAGGCGTGTTGTCAAATATACTACGTTTTTCAGTGTAATTTATTTTTAATTTCAAAAGTTTATTTCTGTTGAGAGGACAACGAATTAAAAATGTTTGAAAGAGGGGTTTCAATTTTATGAACAGTTTTTTGTACAGCAATAATTTTTTTGTTTTTTCACTAAAACTTTTTTTTTAACCAAAAAATGTACATGTGAAAGTGTATTTGACAAGTGATGCTTCTGTACAGAAATATTAAAAAAACTTTAACGAGGAGGGATCTATTACAAATTTAACTGAAAGATTTTAAAAAAATCCTATAATCTGTGTGCTATTGTAAAATAATATATTACTGGAGACTATGTGGAGCTATGTAGTTTCCATTTTTGTGAATGCACCTGTTTGTGCGGTAATCGTTACTTGCACCATTGTGAGAGGGACTGATCTAACTAGGAGCGCAGGGACATCCTGAGGTGTTCATATTATAGGCCAATGTATTTAATTTTGAAATGTTACATTATTTTTTGGTAGAACAATAAAAATTGGTTGATACAACTATTTGCAGTAATGCCCCTTCTCATTAGTAGAGGACAATACATTCTATCCTACCATTCTAAACTGGCAGGACTTATCTGAACTGGGTGGGTGCTAATGTAAGGTGACCATATTTGTAATGACCTCAAAGCAGGACATACATTAGGAGGGTCAGCCCCCCATCCCCCCCCCCCGATACCAGGACACACGAGGGTCAGCCCCCCCTGGACCTAAAGTTACAGAAATAAGCATAGGAAAAACTTTACTGTTCAGGTAGTAAAAGTAGCACAATTACACTAATCGGACCATCAGTTAAATTAATTTATTAATAATGAAACAAACAAAAACACACATTTAACAATTGAAAATATTGTAAGTTACACAGTAAAATCAACTGAATGAAGTGTACTGTCCGACCGCGAGGGAAACTATGTAGACAAGTTTGTGAAACATCTTCTTTTACCAGACTTGTAAAAAGGTTAATTGGCAAATTGGTAAAGTTTAAATTGTCAATGCAATCTCAACACATTTCAATATAAAAACAAGAGTACAGTATGTCCACTAGCCTACACGTTCACTCATTGGCATGCTTTTTTGATGAATGTATGTCTTTAAGGAGAGCTAGTTCTCCTTTTATTTTGTCATAAAACTTATCACAAGTTAGTCCAACATTGTACTTCAGCATAAGGATTGCTCTTAAAGTTAAAACGTTTGAGATTTATTTTCAGTCCATATATTGTTTATGTTAATAAACACTCGTTCAACTGGAGCATTAGTTCCTGGCAGACACAGAAGCAACTCAGAGATGTAACGCAAGTTTTCGTAAGGAATGTTCTTTTGTTCAAAATGGAGGAATACTTCTATCCATCTTTGGTCGATCAAAGTTTTTAGCTCACACCATTCTGACAACTTTTTATTTGTGGCATATTTTCTTAGACAGTTTACTTCATCAAACAGTTTGTTGTCATCAATAATGGCTGATTTCAGCAAGTTTAATAACACTTCTACTCCGTCTAGACTCCCATGCTGGTGTTTCTCTCAAACTAAACCAAGACAAGGTTTCCAAGGATCGAAAGTGGCAAGCCCATTCATTAAATATACCTAACAGATGTCTCATAAAACACCTGTATTGCATTTAAAATAGAAGTTTTATCAAGCACTTCCTTATTGTTCTTCAGATAAGATTTAACTGACATTGGAAGGAACAAACTGTTCTTCTTCTCAACATATTTCTCTCTCAAATCAGCTAAAATCAATGCAGCTGTTCAACTGCACTGATATTTTGACCTTCTGCCTTCAGTACTCCATGAAAAATCGCTGACTGGCTATTTATAAAATTTGACCAAAGTTCTGCAGCTGGGTTCTTAAAAAAATCTTTGATAAGTCTAGGACACTTTTTGTTGGTCAAAAAGTACTGTTTCAGAGGCACAAAGAGCTGGAGCACTTGCTCCACAGCTGGCATTAAAGCAAGCCATCTAGTTTTGCTGTAGTCTAGGAGTTTGTGATATTGTACAGAGGATTCCTCGCAAAATTCCTTAAACTTCTCTACCCGTACTGTAAATAAATAAAAATGAGTGTATACTTTCACAATTATAGCTTCAACATCCACAGGCAGTTCATCTGCAGCTGTTTGGATTGCATTGTGAATTATATGGGCTGCACAACCAATGCCAATAATGTCTTTATTCAAAGAGTCTGTAAGGTTGAAATACCTTACACTCTCTAGAAGTTTCTATTAATAATTAATTAAATACTATAATGTAAACAGAAACGACTGATATGTTTACTTGGAATGTACTAGAATGTTCTATTTTCAAATAGAAGGCCCTGGAAAGTTCTCATTGTGTACACAGAAAGAACTAGAATACACACAAGGACTCACAGTTGTTTACTTATTTCCCATGATGACTCCAACTATACAAACAATGGTGCTGAGATGTCTCTCACTCTCTCTCTCTCTCTGGTCCCTAGGTCACTCCCATAACAATACAAGGTAAAAAGTTGCGAACTCACTCACTGAGATAACATATGCTACGCGATGACAGATTAGTTAATTAGCAGAATTGCCAATCCAAAACTACAAAATTCCCCGATGCAGGTATAATTTACAAGGAACCAAATAAACCATACGTTTAAGTGTATGCAATGTCTTCGTTGCTTTTATATTGTGAAAGAGTCAGTCAAGATCATTTTATTTTGGGATAAAAAGCAGGACGTTTATTTGTTTATCTTTATCCTGCCAAAGCGGGGCATAATAGCGCCCCCCCCCCCCCGAGTAAATCTGGGGACAGCGGGACTGTCCCGCCGAAAGCGAGACGGATGGCCACCTTATGCTATCCCTACAATTAGTACTCAGAAATGTAGGAATAAAAGCTCAAGTGAAGACAGAATTAAATCATATTAAATCAAGAGTTCTTGAGACAAAAACATTATTATTATGCGTAATCTAGTAAAAACGATACGACCAAAAGCTTTTGACTAAATTAAACCATAAGAAAATGACCACCAAAAGTTGAAAACCTATTGGCAAAATTCTTTTTTAATACTTTCAAACCAATTTTATCAACAGAGCCAAATCAAGAATAACCAATACATAAGAGTTACATAACTTTTTACTTACCACTGTCTGAATAACAGAATTTTTGAAGAAATTTTAGGCATTCTTCTAAACCAGCAAATACTGTAAATTCTCCTTGAAATGGATTTTGTCGAAAAAATAGATCAAAGACTGCTATATCTTTAGTTTTTCCAGATTTCCAGTATGCGTAAGCCATTGTAATTTGGTAAAGATCTGTAACACAAACCATTAGAGTCAGAATTATCTGCATTTCCTAATTTAATATTTTACACCTAATACAATAACCTTTTAGGAAAACCTTTTTTTACTCATAGCTTCTTTGAAACTGTTCTCATGATTTTAGGAGAACAAAAATGACTCGCAATATTATAATTCAACAAATACTAGATAACAAAAGCGACTGAAGACACCAATTTGACATATTCAGTGTTAAAAATTATATGCAAAATGTACAAAGAATGTATGATTACTTCTTAGCCCAAGTAATTTTACTTCACTAAATACAGACTCACTCTAATTGTATTCCCATACGTTACTCAAAAATACATTCTAAACAAGAAACAAGTCATTTTAGTCTCGGAAAACAAAAATAGTGGTCAAAATCTGAACACAGCCTATATGTAGAAAAATAATATAATAATTCAAAATATCCTTCTGAAACAACTAAATTTCACTAAATCAGTATTTGATTGTTCAGATTTGGTTATAAAAACAAAATCACCTCACTAAAAGAGTAGGCCTAACATAACTTTTACAATAATTGATGTTAAAGATTAGATATAGACATAAAATATACCTGATGAAGGAAAACGTCTTCTGAATACTGATCAAATATTAAAAATTTGTGCCGATGCCTCAAATAAAAATACAAAACCTTATAATCAAACTTTATAAAAAGGAGTACAATTTTATAACACCGCTACAAAGTAATCAGTTACAATAGGAATTGTTCCTAATGCACAAGGTAAACAGTTGAAAGCTTTAAATACAGACTCCTTATAACTGTATGGTAACATGGTCCTTGTTCCATGTGACAATGCAAGAAGGAAACTACATGTCTGATGAACTTGAATGGCTACATTGAAGAAGGGAGTACACTTAGAGCGTGCTCAATGATTTTATCAGTGGTATGACACCTAAAGACCTCTGAAATAGGAAGTAATAAGATTCTCAAAATACTCCTAACCTTTATTAAGAACTTATACCTGACCACTATAAATAACAAGGTTGGTAAATTAATAAAACGAAGGTAGAGAATGAATACCACAAAAGTAAAGTATTAATAAAACAAGGTAATGGAATTAATAAAACTAAGGTAGGGGATTAATAAAACAAAGGTAGGGAATTAATTAAACTCAGGTAGGGAATTAATTAAACTCGGGTACAGAATTAATAAAACAGGGTTAGGAAATTAATAACACAAAAGTAGAGAATTGATAAAACAAGGTTAGAAAATTAATAAAACAACGGTAGGGAATTACTGAAACATAGGTAGATAATTATTACAACAAAGGTAGAGAATTAATAAAACAAAGGTTGGGACTTAATAAAGCAAAGATAGGAAATTAAAGAAAAAAATTCGGCAATTAATAACTAAATATAAAGACATTGAGAGCAGTCCTCGATGGAGAACTGATGTAGTTTTCAGCACTGTATAGACATTCCCAACGACATAATGAGCTAGAACCCAAAGAAGCAAAATGAAACGTTGCTATAATGACATATTTGCTAGGTCCCTAAAATAAATACTTTTGATAAAGCGTGAGGAGGTGGGGTTATTCATGAAGAGATGGAGAGTGACTATCATTGAACCAAAAAACTCCATGGGTCTTGCGCATATTGGTGAAAATGAAGAGACAGATCATCAATATTCTGTCACTCACCATGGATATACGACACACTATAGGGTGTAACCTATATTCAACATTAAATCTCAAGTTTTTCAATTAGAACAAGACTACGGCACTTGAATATAATCCCATTCTGCAACACTCTAACCCCTTAAAGACGCTTATGGAAAATTTCCTTCAGAGTGCTGTTGTGGGCAACCTTTTTAGCTTACTTTTGATTCTCAATATTTATGATCGTTAAGTCCTTTAAGTACTACTTAGGGAATCTACAGCAAGTACTGAAGAGACTTGGAGCTGCTAACTTGGAGTTAAATCCTAAGAAATGTAATTTGTTTAGAGTTAATTATCTTGCCCAAGTTATATCTGACCGATAGGTCCAGTCAACTGCGAAGTTACCAGTTTCTTGTGATAAACATGCGTGGCTTCTTTGGAGTGAACACTTATTACAGATGTTTTCGTGTAGACATTTGCATGCAAAGTTTTGCAAATGTGGCAGAGTCCTTTACAGAACTCAAGAATTAAAGTAGGTTTGCAACTGAAATACCCTATTTCATAACCATTTGAAAACCTAAAAAGGCCTTTAAGTAGTGCTTCAATCTTGATATTCTCAAGACACAAAGGCTATTTATTCTTGACACAGGCGCCACCAATACAACCATTGAGGATGTTTTGCATCAACTATAGGATGGTGACAAACAAGTCATTATCAAACCTCGAGCAAAAATATTGTAGAACCAAAAGGGAGCTCCTATTCATTGTTAAAGCCATACATCATTTCCAAAGATATTTGTACTATAGGTGCTACGTTTAAGGACATAGCAATCGAAATAACCATTTCCTGTGAAAGAAGAAAGTAATTATTGTTCAAAAACACTTCCTAGGACAATATGCACACGAATTTGTGGTATTTATTTCCCGTGCCCATGTGTACAATTTTAGCAAAAAATATTATAGGAGACGCAGAAAATCATCACAGATACGAAAAAAATTACAAAAACTGTTGCTTAGGGAAATAAATACCATTTTATAAAATTAAAGTTGATATAAAATTCAGTGCGGAATAGTATGAAGTACTATGTCTGCGTATCAATGGCTATGTATACATATATTTAAATATACTCATTACACTTTTGCTATTACTTGCGACCAGACTTTTTGTTAACTAAAGGTTTTTAAATTGTTAACTTACACTTGGAGAAAACGTTTTCATCTGATGACTTCTTCAGCCTCAATTTAACAATTTGAAACATTTAGTTAACAAAAAGTCTGGTCGCAAGCAATAGCAAAAGTGTAATAAGTAATTAACAACCAGCTCGTCATGAACAGCAACAAGATTTTGATATATAAATACATATACAAGTCTTCAGTTAGGACAGATTTGGTTGTAGATTTATACATTACTACATTAAAATAAACCTGTAGAGTGTCTAGTCAGGATAGATTTGGTTGTAATTTTATACAATATTACCTAATTAGACGTCTACTTCTGCTGAGCAACAATTTTTGCCAAGTGACATCATGTGATTCCTATTCTAGCCTTACATGTGTACAATTGGTTAAAGGTATAAACTTATAACCAAATCTATCCTGACTGGATACTTCATAGGTATATAAAATTAACCTTCCGTGGCAATATCAATTGTATTTTCCATTAACCTGAAGGCTTTCAGCAACATCAGTTACCATAATGGAAAAAATTATTTTTCGTAAAGTAAATAAACATTTGCTGTATCAAGGAGAGACCATTATATACGCATCAACTCACATTGTAGTAGCAATAGGATATGTGATAATAAACACACAGCTAAGTAGGTTATGGAACTATTGATGTTTATCAGTTTAATGCATTGTTACAATGAAATTATTATTATTTTTTAAATAATCATATTCCAAATTATGGTTAGGATGATAACAATTTTACCGTAATACAGTAAGCAAAGTGCTTGTTGAATTCAACATTACTGTTGACACATTATTTGTTTATAACCAAACCTATCCAAAGCAGATATAGGTAGACTTTTAACTAGTGTAACAAAACGTCTTTAACTAACTATAACCAAAGAATTTGTTGATTCCATCTTCGCGTGAGCTACTAGTAATCACAACTTTTTTAAAAAAAACGGCCGTCCTCAACAAAAAAAAAGTAAGTGCTACTATAGGCAAGTTAAAACATTTTTTAAAAAAGTTGTAAGTTATAACCAAAGACTAGAACAAGTACATAAAATTCACATACGTGTTCATTTAATCTTAAAACTGTTAAATAACTAAGGCCTTACCTGTCAGTAAAGGCTGGACAACTCCATTTTGAACACAAGGCTTCCAATCCCATTTTTCTGTATTGTTAGTAAATATAGCTCTATTTTCTTCCATTTTAAGTAAGAATTTATAACTATTAGTCTTTTTATATTTCACGAAACAAAATTGATTTTATGAGCGGGAATAAAAATATAAGTTTAATAAAATAGAGATTTCAATGAGAGAACTAATGAACTTGAACTTAAGGCACTTGATTTTTTTTAATCACTAATAACAAAATTTTGGGGTATAATTTTACGAATATCAACATAACCTTTTAGGGACTAATAGCACAAGATAATTACACTCTGATATTATGAACTTAGCTAACCGAAATAATGTTTTAAAAATTAATGTTACGAAACAATTAAATTTTCAAGTAAAAACCAATTTCAGAAAGTGTTACAACATAATTTCACTACCGACCAATAGAATATGAAGTGTAAATACTATCTGGTTATCTGCTTGTGTTGACTTCTCAATGTCATTATGTCATTCTCCCTACTATTACCCTGCCCCCCACTACTTAGCCTACTTTCACCCCACTCTAGATTTGAAATGTGACTAGCCTATGCCTTTCAGCAGTCAGTTCGCTATCCATATTAATGCCATCATGATTATTATATATTTTATATTGCTATTTAATATAACTCTATCTTTTTCTTACACTATTTTACTAGTTATTATAAAATACTATTTTACTTTCGTTTCTAGAATAACCCTACTTTATTATCTTTATATCTTTTATATCATTCATAACTATTTAGCTCAGCTTCAGCTCTAAAGAAGCAACAACTCCCATATTTGCAGAAACAAAATTTTAAAAAATTATACAGTGTCTTAATATGTGTTGATGAATAATATATGTATTATATAAACCACCAAAAAATAATTACGAAGGGGAACATTCAAACGATATATTTTCCTGTGTGTACATTAATTTTACATTTAACCGTTATAGAACATTCTAACAAGTCACAGAATGGAACAGAATTTTTTTTTAATATGGAATCATTGTGTCCCACTGCAAATAATGACTTGCACTAACTTAAAATTTGTCCCTAACCAATCATAATTAATGTCTTCTACTGGTCAATCGTGAGAGATACATATCATAATAACTAAACACTTGTAAATATTTACAAACTTGCCTATAGTAGCAATTACTATAGTTGCCTTTTATTTGTTGTATCAACAACTCCAAACACATATAAACAAAAAAATATTCAGTTCACTGCAGAGTTTGAAAACAACAAAACATTGAATTTCTTAGACTCAGTACAACATAAACACGCAATATTCCTACACAGACTAGATAAAATACCTAAGTCCACAACTAACTACACAGAGGAACTAAAGACAATCAAATATTTGGCCCAAAAAAATGGATATGACAACTATTTAATAGACAAACTAAACTGAAAAATACTCAATAAGAACAGTAACAACAACACAAACACAAACAAATTTATCATCCTCACATACATAAACAAACTCACAAATAAAATAGCACACCAATTAAAAAAATCAGGATACAATGTAGCTTACAGAACAAATAAAAGCCAAACGGCTATCAGATACAGCATTAATAATACCAACACATACAATAACCCAGGAGTACACAAACTAAAATGCAACAACTGCAATAAGTTCTATATTGGACAAACAGGCAGATCTTTCGCCGAAAGATAGAAAGAACACAAAAGCGCACTGCACACTACTATTGAATCCACCTTCGCAAATCACCTCATGGACACTCATGCAAATCACCTTTCCAACTCATGCAAAAGTATGGAAAATAACATGAGCATCCTCCACACATGCAACAAAGGCCATAAATTAAACACACTAGAAAAGTATGAAATATATACACATAGCAACACACATAAAATGACATCCTAAATGAACAAACATGGCACAGATCCCACATACTCTTCGATCACATCACTTCTAACTTTCAAAAAAAATGGTACCTAGGAAGCACAACTGCAGCATTTCTAGCGGCAAAAATACGAGGCTGAATAAGTCGTAAGACGAAAACGTTTCCTCCAAGTGTAAGTTAACAAGAATAAAGAGAATGAAATAAAGAATGGGAATCTGCAACATGTTTTGAAACCTACATGACAACTTACAAGTAGGAGAAACCTACATGACAACTTACAAGTAGGAGAAACCTACATGACAACTTACAAGTAGGAGAAACCTACATGACAACTTACAAGTAGGAGAAACCTACATGACAACTTACAAGTAGGAGAAACCTACATGACAACTTACAAGTAGGAGAAACCTACATGGCAACTTACAAGTAGGAGAAACCTACATGACAACTTACAAGTAGGAGAAACCTACATGACAACTTACAAGTAGGAGAAACCTACATGACAACTTACAAGTAGGAGAAACCTACATGACAACTTACAAGTAGGAGAAACCTACATGGCAACTTACAAGTAGGAGAAACCTACATGGCAACTTACAAGTAGGAGAAACCTACATGACAACTTACAAGTAGGAGAAACCTACATGGCAACTTACAAGTAGGAGAAACCTACATGACAACTTACAAGTAGGAGAAACCTACATGGCAACTTACAAGTAGGAGAAACCTACACGACAACTTACAAGTAGGAGAAACCTACATGACAACTTACAAGTAGGAGAAACCTACATGGCAACTTACAAGTAGGAGAAACCTACATGACAACTTACAAGTAGGAGAAACCTACATGGCAACTTACAAGTAGGAGAAACCTACGTGACAACTAAGTGAAAAAAAAGAGTAGGGGTTGTCCATAAGTAGACAACTATTAGTATATAAAAAGGTGATATAGACGTTACAATTACAATGATATTGTAGTAGATCTTTGAGATGAGCATGATAATGGAGTTACGTATTTTCTGCGCTCATTGTGACTGGCCTCTAGAAGGCTCTCACATTGGTAGCTTCAGGCATCAGTAGAAGTCTCAAATCCAGATTGCAACATTTGTTTAAATATTTGAAACATAAAAGATGATGTGGGAAAAAAATTGTTATTACCAGCCTTGTTAGAGAATGTCTCGATATAGATTTTTATTACCAAATATATCGTATAAATGTGTTAAAAACAATAAATGATTATATTCCTGCATTGAAAAGAAATAAGAATTTTAAAATTTAGTGGTCAGACCTGTTGTTAATGACTTACATATTGCAAGAGTGGAGAAACACAGAAGCAAATACTTTTTTTCACATGTCCTCAGATTCTCAGTTGATTAATATGATTTTTATTTTTAATAAATTATGATATGATTTTAACTAATATGATATGCACTAATTTTGAATTTGCCCAATCTACTTTTCTTGTATTTGAGTACATTTTACATGTTTAAAAATAAAGTTTTCTATGTTTCATTTATTTATTGAACTATAAAAGAAATTTTCAATCATGTTTACACTCGCATAGATTATTGTTAAATAAAAAGCAGTTGAGTTGCAAGTACTTGTGTATTGTAGGCCTGAAGACGATAACGTTGAAATGTTGCCTGTGTAAATAAATAGTTGTACCTGACTCGCAAGTCAACCGCTTTTTATTTAACAAAAGAAATTTTCTGTAATTTTTATTTGATATTTTGTTTAAGGTTTTATTAATAACATATAATATGTAAATTCAGCATATTTTTATTTATGTATACAAATTACAACTTTGCAAATGTTCTAAATCATATAGGAACAAATTACTTGCTAAAAAAGGGTCTTTTGTTTTAAAATTTCATCAAAAGATTCCTCATTTGTGATTGTCTCTGAATATAAGCAAATTTTTATAAAAAAAACAGTATAATAAAAATGTTGAAGTGCAATGGAAAAATTAGTTTGACTGAAAAAAATACAAGTTTTTAATGTAACTCACAAAGGGTTTTTAATAGCTAAGGGCTTGGTTAAAATGTGTTCAAACACAATAAGCATTGTAATTGTTAAAATGGTATTCATAAAATTCCTTACCCCCTGCACTTTTTTAAATTCCTTCTATTAGCTTACACTCTCCTGATATATATCTTGTACAAATTTACATTCGTTAATAAAATATGGTTTTATTCATCCAATCAAGTTCAAATTCATTTTTTAACCTAAAGGGTTAAGGGGTCCTGGAAGTAGATTATCAAATAAATTATTAACTTCTTCCGTAGAGCACCTGTATTTCTCCGTATCTTTTTAAATTCCTTCTAGTAGCTCACATTCTCCTGATATAAATCTTGTACAGTTTTTCAATCGTTAATAAAATAAGTTTTATCCAACCAATCAAGATTAAATAAATTTTTTTAACCTATAGTGGATGACAATAATTGATGTTTATACAGTTTTTCAAATATTTATTCAATAATTAAACTATAAAATTTGTGCGGTCCGGATTCGAACTGAGAATCTTCATGTTTGAAGTCCAGCGCCAACTCATCTTGGCACCGCCCCAACTCACCTTGGTACTGCACCAACTCACCAATACCTAGAAATATATGTCTCAACAATGTATATGAATTCCCCCCCTCTGGTGTTTGTCAAAACCTCCATTGTACAACCTTAAACTGTTGCCATGGTTACCACACGATACCATAAATAGTGCTCTAGGGTAACTAAAATAAAAAAATTTCTTTGTTAATCTCAGTAGGAATTTACTCTAAAAATTTTATTTATATTACTTGTTATAGTAAATGGGCAAAAATGATGACGAGTAAGAACAACACTAAGAATAAAGTCACTTTTGTTAGAACACTATGCAGATGGTAACCATGTTGAAATAAAATATACACAGATATAATGATATACTGTTATGGTCACAGTTTACAGTTTTTATTGGATATTAATGTGGATTACATCAATGTAATTGCCAATTTCATCATACTGTTTATCCAAGATTGTAGTACATTTCCAGTGTCTAATCTTAAAATCTAATTTGTTACTAGTTTTGTTATAAAGACTAGATAAAGTGAGTCAGACTTATAAGTCTCTGTCAATTGCTTAAATTCATCTCTTAAAGTAACCAATAACTTATGGAAGCTTTAATGGCTTCATTCATACAATAAATATTATTATTAGTTATGGCACATGATAACAATTAAACAATCAAGTATATAATACAAATTAAATAAAAAACTTAACTATACATTTCTTTCATAACATAACTATTGAACTAGGTTTCATCCTATTTCTATGAATACAATTACAAATTATAACAAGGAAGACGGCAATATTTATTTCATTCAGTCATAATACCTTAGAGGTGTAGCATTTATCCAAACCTTAATTATATATGAATATTAAGATTAAGGATGGGCCGATTCTGATTCTCGATTCCAGGAATCGTCGATACTTGATTCTCCATTAATTAAAGTGCCAATTCCGATTGTTGTTTTTTTAACTGTTAAAATATGTATGCTGTGTATTTATAGAAAATATAATTAATTATCAACTATGTCTTATTCAAGTATTAGTGGCTTTAAATGAATTAAACTATTAAAGAAAATGTCTATTTTATACCACAAAAAATATTATTATTGACGTAAAAACATAGACGGTCGGAAGCTTTTTTGGTCAACCGTTCCTCTCGCTCTACGGTCTTAATCTCTCTCCCTGTCTCTGGCCCCCACTTCTCCGCCACCACTTCATACATAACGAATCAAAACACAAAGAGAAGGTAGTTCCAATTACTCCAGTTATACAAACTGAAATAGTACAACTTGTGTTCCAATTACTCCAGTTATACAAACTGAAGTTATATTTTAATTATGAACTTAAATTCATATTTGTAATTTTAAATAAATCATTACTTTTATCCGATATGTTTGGGATGCTTTCAGAAATTCCTATTCATAAACCAAGGTTTTGTGTAGCCTATTACATTAAAACGGAACTTTTTAAAAGACTTAACCGTATGACCAAGATGTTAAATAAATAAATTATTAGAGAATATCATGTAGGCCTGTATAACTCAAAAAAATCAAGAATCAAAAGAAAAATTTGAGAATCAAAATCAGAATAAAAAATGTTAGGTATCGGCCCATCTCTAGTTAAGATTTAATGTAGTTACTATTTAAAATAGCATAAACACTCAAATGTTCATGGAATTTTACGGTGTAATAATATTCATCATTTTATTTGCAAATAATCAAATAATATTTACTTTTGGCCACAGTTTTCTGATATTGACCATACTATCAAGATAAATGTTAGTTCAGTTATGAGTTTGGAGTTTTTCTTTTTATTTGGAACCAGTAGAACAAAATACAAAAAATCTGCTAATGTTGAAATAACTGAAATGGATCTAACTAACAGCCGACAATCTTTCAAAAATGAGAATGAGAGAGATTCACAGAGCTTCTGAACAGAATAAGAATTTGTCACGGCCTTTCTTAAAATATGCAAAATTATGAATTAATAGAATATACAATTGAGTTGAACCTGAGTTGTAAAACTACATTTACAGTGAACTTTTAAAGACACATAAGATAGCAGATTTCCTGAAATTACTTGAATACTTGCCTCAAGAACATCGTGATTTCTATTCATATTTGTGAATTTATTATAATCTGCTAATTTTTCATGTTAGACATAATTTCTATTTTGTTTTTGGAAATTATTATAACATCTATGTTTTTGGAATATTATTATTATAGGTAAACTTGTTTGTATGTATTTTTAAATTGAGTAAAAACTACTTCTGTTTTTTAGTATAATATTAAATTCATTTAGGTTGAGTATGAGTACACTATTAAAAACACTTGTAAATATGTCAAAGCTTGCCTATAGTAGCACTTACTTATATTTGTTGATGACGGCCGTTGTTTTGGAAGATGTGTCCCCATTGACAATTCAGACGGTAACTCAATACAGTCTGAGTTGACAATGGGTCACATCTCCCAAAACGACCGTCTTCAGCAATTATAAGTAAGTGGTACTCTAGGCAAGCTTTGACATATTTACAAGTGTTTTAGTGATAACTAGAAGCTCACATGGAGATGGAATCAACAAATATTAAGTATATTATTTTATACATTAACCTTTTGTAATAATATTGCAATTCCCATTATAAATTAGGATAGGTTCCATGGAAAACATATTTGCATGATACAATGTGTTTTCGTTAATGTGATACAAAGTGTTTAAATTATTATTCTATATTTTGCACAAAACACATGAACATTTTTACTAAAATATAATTAAATAATTCATAACTAAGGGAATTCTTAACAGCTTACTTGCTGACGTATTTCGAAACAATCGTTCCTTTTACGAAGCTAAGCCTGTCAAATAATTATGAATGATTTAGTTATATTTTAATCAGTGGAATCAAGATGATTACAACAAGCAACTTCACTAAAATTTGATATTATTAGCAGCTAAAGTGCTAAAATTAATATTATTTTGAATACATTTTTGTTTGAAACGCTTTTATTATTTCATGTACAATTTAGTGCTTGTTCCTTGCAACGTTTTTCCATTCAACCCTTCAATTCTTACTTAAAAAAATCATTATTTTTTCATTTACAAATAATTTTAGATCTGAAGTTCGTAACACTATAATGAAACACTTTCAATATTAATTTCCACACTTGTAGCTTCAGCAACATTAAGAATTATTTTCTAACATTTATTTTTCCATCTTACAAAAAATTCTACACTTATCATATATGATTTAAACTTCTACTACAAAAATGTATCACTAAAAATAAATATTTTCAACTAAACTGATTTTTATTAACGTATAAATATATACATTAATTTATTTTATTGTTATATAACGTTATTTTTTACTTATGCTTTTCATATATATTTTACCTAACATGAAACTTATTCTCTTTATTTGAAATAAATAAACATATTGTTAAAAGGATTGTAATACTTGACCAACTGGTCGTTAACACTCATTTTATTTATTTTCAGATGTTACTTGAATACACATTCCGAAAAACTTTCATTCTCCACAAAACATACTGTTTAAATAGTTGTATAAACAATGGTGTTGGAAAGATGTTACATTGTACCATAATCCTATAACAAGTAACTCTTTACATTACTGTATTAAAATACTGTATCAAAGTATCTATTTAATATAGGTTTGGTTGTGAATAAAAACGAATTGTGAATCTTGTAGTACTTCTAAAGAAAAACAGGAGTGTGATTGCTAAATTTACATTAATAACACATCAATGACATAAAAACATAAATCCAAAATCCAGCTACACAACACATACAGAAAAGATCCAACACACATCCGTACTAATGTAATTCTCGACATATTAAAGCACAGTAAGAAAACTAACAACGACAGAAAATATTGAATTATTCAAAGATCACATAACACAAAAACAACCTGCTTAAACCAAACTCCTCTCTACCCTCATAAATCATATGTCCAGCAAAATTAAGCTATCACAGGCAATAGTGAGGCGGCTTTGTCAATGAAGTGATTGTTTCGAAACGTGTCAGCAAATAAGTTGAAAAGCATTCACTCAGTTATGTAATAATTACTTATAAAACACAAAAAGTTATTTTTCTTGAAAGGTGTAAGAAAATATGTAAAGATTGAAAATATTTCGTATTTCAGCAGAATAATGAATATGGATCATTTTACAGTCATTACCTTTGAAGTTACTTGCAACCAGACATTCTGTTAAATAAAAGTTGTTAAATTGTTAACTTACACTTGGATGAAACATTTTCGTCTTATGACTTGTTAACTTACAATTGGAGGAAACATTTTGGTCTTATGACTTGTTAACTTACAATTGGAGTAAACATTTTGGTCTTATGACTTCAATGTGTAATAAGTGATTAACAACTAGCTCGTCATGAACAACAACAAGATTTTGACCTTTTAAAATACTTGTGATAGAGGTAGAATCGCAATCATGAGGATCATTTATAATTTATTTGTAATGTGTATTATTAATATAATAGGTGCTGTACTATTAGGTTCTTGAATGTTGGCTGCAAAATTGAATACGATTTTGCATAACGACCAAAGGACAAATAATGTTATTGGAAGAAACCCAATAGAAATCCAAAAGCAAAAGAATAAGCTTTTTGGACAAACTCATTATTCATAACAAATAGAACTCGTAAAAATATTTAAAAGAATGGAATGAGTAAATCCTGGCTGTATGTGACAGTAAGTTTTCATGTTCAAAAAGTACTTTTTGGTTTAGAAAGAAGTTACTGCACAAAGTGAACTGAAATATGGTACGTTTATAATAACATTAGATTCAGTATGAAGAAGATGTCTCCTGGAAGTAGATTATCAAACAAATTATTAACTTCTTCCGTAGAGCACCTGTATTTCTCCGTATCTTTTTAAATTTCTTCTAGTAGCTCACATTCTCCTGATATATATCTTGTACAATTTTTCAATCGTTAATAAAATAAGTTTTATTCAACCACTCAAGATTAAATACATTTTTTTAACCTATAGTGGATGACAATAATTGATGTTTATACAGTTTTTCAAATATTTATTCAATAACTAAATTATAAAATTTGTGGGGTCCCGCCGGATTCGAACTGAGAATCTTCATGTTCGAAGTCTAGTTAGTCTTTATCACTGCTCCAACTTTTAGATACCTACAAATATATTTTTCAAAGATGTATATGAATTTTTCCCCATCTGGTTGTCAAAACCTCCATCTACGACCTCAAACTGTTGCTATGGTTACCACACAATATCATAAATAGTGCCCTAGGGTAACTAAAATAAAACTTTTCTTTGTTAACCTCAGTAGGAATTTACTTTTAAAAACATTCCTCTTATGTTAGTTGTTTCATAGATATTTATCTACTGTACTAATATCAGATGAAGTGTTTGGATAATCAGAAGCACTGTAATAATTATCCTATTTGTTTGGGACATGTTAAAATGCTGTATTAATAATAAACTCTTATTAGCATTTTTATACTGGGGGTTGGTTAAGTTTATTTAGCCAACATGAAAATTAAATCAGCTGATTTTTCAAACAATATTTAACAATATGTCAATTCATATGATTTAACAATATTTCAATTAGTAGTAAAATTTGACACCATGCTGAGTACAGCTGTTTTACAATTAAAAAAAACCGAAAAAAGATTTTAAAATATTTTCTTCAAAAGCCTAGTAGTCATAACAAATAATTTTGATAATTATGATAAGTGTAGAATTTGATACATGCTAGCTACAGTTTAGGTTCATTTGTACTGTACTAAAATATAAATCATCTCATTATATTTCAGTTATACTTAAGATTTGTTCTAACAAAAGCTAACAAATATAAATAAGTTGAAGCGAGGGTTATAAAGAATTAAAAAAAAAATCTAAAGAAAAACAAGTACCGCAGTTTCCAAAAACGTCATATATAAAGTCATTAGAAATTTTTTAAAATATGTAAAAGAATTCTTCTACGCTTTAACTTGTATAAGACTTAAAAACCCTACATCTCAAGCAGTTATTTTAATGATTTACTATTTAAAAATAACACCGAGTACAAGATTCTATATAACACAAAGTATGTATCGACACATTCAACTAAGATTATTTTTTGCCATCATTAAGGTTTACTTTTTTTACTGAACATCACATAATATATAGTTACACATAAAAATCACTTACACTACATATAAATACATTACACATACACTATAATACTTTATTACATAGAATAGTTAACCCACAGTATTATTATCGTATGACGTATAACGGTGTGACAAAGCAACAAACCAAATATTTACAGTTTGCAAAACCTCATATGTATAACAAATGTAAGTTGTGCAAAACTTTTTTTACCGTTTCTTAAAGGTTATCTTAAACTCACGTATATTAATATACAATATGAAAACTCACTACAAATATTAACAGGCTACATTGTCAAAGAGGTCAGAGTGTAAACTGGCAGTTCGTTTTGTAATTATACAGAACAGTAATTTAAAACCTGTAGTTATTTATTTACTTATTTGATTATATTTAACTTTACTACATGTTTGTTGGTAAAACATAACTCATAAAATCTACAAAGAATGTACTTCGCGCACGTCTTAGGAGATCTAATTATGAAAACTATTAGACTTTGATATATAAAGTTTTCTTTACTTTGAAATACAGTAGAGTCTCAAAATTCTGAGTCTCGATATTTCAAGCCTATTTCTGTTCAAGTATATTTTATCTATTTGAAAAAAAATGATGAGTCGGGCTTCTGAGAAATGTTTATGTAAAGTTCTATAAACTTATTTAGTCCATTTTTAATTACACATAGCATTAGGTTTCATTAAAACCCCTATTTTTTCTAATGAATAGGAACATATATTTCTATAATCTGAGTTTTCGGTCCCATCTACCTCGAATTATCGAGACTCTACTATACAAATATTGGAAGATAGTGCTATAAAGTATCAACACAGAAGAAGTTTTTGGTTACTGAATTTACAACAGCATGTGAACATCTAAAATAATAAATGCTAATGGTCAGTTTACAACTGAACTGTTGCTCATCCAGGTATAATACAGGATTATACTGAGCTCATTACTGTTTAATATTATTTTGAGCTTAGCAAGATATCTTCCATCTGACTTTAGCTTAAACATCTACACTGATTCATAATTATGTGTTACATTTTTTCCCAGTAAAGATAAGGTTAATATTAAAATTAATGTTAAAGTTGTAAATGCTTCAGAGAGGTGACTACTCTTATCAGCCGATTTTTACCCTGTACAATTTTGGCGAGATTGGTACATGACTCACATATGCTCTGCATGACATAGTTTCTCAGTTAGTTCTGTGTAAGACTCGGATATAGCCGCATGTTTCCCGCTACACTCTGTGTGACGTAGTTTCCCAGTGCATTCGGTGCAAGACTCGAATATAACCGGATCTCTTCCGTTATATTTGACGTACTTCAGTTTTTCTTTCATTTTTTCTCCCGCCATGAGGTGCAGACATTATCTTTTTTCTCCTGCCGTGTGGCGAAGACATTAAGACTAACCGATATATTATGTTGTGTAGCTATTAGCATATAATAGTGACTATTTTGATTTATATGTACACTATTTTTCTTGTTAGGTAATGTGTATTGAGCAAACTGGGTGGATCAAAAATTAGGCGACATCCATCTAGAAGATCATAGTGAACAGGATGTTTCAAGGTTCAGGTATGTACGCTTTTATGTTCACCATATATTGTGTATGTAAACCCTATGTGACATCATTTGTATTCTCAGCACTACCAGAAATTTAGTATGATTTTATCTCAATGATCCTCTGGAGAATTCAATCATACATTACGATACATTTTTTGGTAAGTCGTACCGGAATACGTAAGATTAAGTGAAAACATTTTAACTTGTGCAAATGAAACCCTACAGAACGCTTAAACAGTTTTTAGTGTTAGATAAAAACTGAAATTTAACCATTTTTCAAAGTTATATTGAAATTAATCAAAGTTACCGAGTCAATAAATAACATAGTTATTTAGTCTTTCACTAAATATATATAACTCTTGTTATACATAATAAAACCCTTGAATTCCTTAATGGCTTTGTTTCATCCAATACAAGGGATCTAGAAAAAGACATTCAAAATCCAGAATTTTCAAAGGAGACGGCTTTCCTAATAGCATGTTGTAATCATCTTGAATTCACTGATTAAATTATAAGTAATTATTGCATAACTGAGTGAATACTTTTGAAGTTACTCTCTGGCGTGTTCCGAAATAATCGACTTTGTAAATGAAATTATTGTTTCGAAATGAGTCAGCAAGTAAGTTCAAAAGTATTCACTAATTATCCAAAAATGACTTATAATTTCCTAACTGCCATGACAAACCACCTTAATATATTATACCTGAGTCTTCAAGGTGGCATTACACAGACCACCTTAATATATTATACCTGAGTCTTCAAGGTGGTATTACACAGAGTGGACATATTAAATAAATTTCGGAAAAAGATGAAAATTTTAAAAAAAATTCTTCGTAAAAAATTAATAAAAATTAGCAAGCTGTCTCCAATTAGATGTAAAGAGATACCCAGGAACCAATAGATTTGCTCTATTACAATCTACACATTCAAGAGATCATTGAAAAATTCAGACCAATAAAACTGAAACAAGGATTACACAATTATACATTAATTAACTTGATGCTTCAGTTGAGAAAAAAGAATCACACAACTTACAACCAGACAAGAAAATACTATGTTCCCTTTTACAGAAGCAATGTAGTTCAAACAAAAGATGGTTCAGGTTGATGATAAGCATACTCAGAAACTGGTTTTGTGTTCCAAGTTATTACTGGATGGGATTGTCTCATGGCTTACCTCCATTGGTTCTCTATTTTTCTATCACCTCCATATGTGCTGTGTAGCATATCAGGCTGTTATGAACTGGGTTCATGTTATCTAGTGTAATGCCTCAGAATGTTATGGAAAAACAATATATTTCTATTGATGAGAAAATTTATGTCTTTATTTCAAGTGTCTGTGTACTGTAAATAATTTTTTTCAGTCTTCCTTCACAGTTCTTCTTCGCTAGAAAACATCAAGAGAACCTTACGCTCCTTTCCTTAATAGTTCCTTTCATTATGACATATTTCAATTTCTTTTTTCCCTTTTACATATTAATACAGGAGTGTAGCATGTAGATGCTTTCCCATGACCTTGAAAGAAAGAGACTATCACAGAAATAAGCACATATGTGAGCCACGCACCTCTCAAATCTTCCAAATCACAGGGGTTTCATGTCCTTATATGTGAAATATCTGGGGTTTGATTTACCATATTTTCTTTACATCTCTCTTAGGAAATAGTAGGCTTATTATTCTGTTGTCCAAAAAATACAAAGCCTTCTATTAAATATATTTTTCAATTTTAATGTTTTACACCATAGGCTTAATATTTTGTTAAAAATTGTGTTACAATTTATAAATTACTGTGAGTATTAATTTTCTTTATTCAAAAGAAAGACAAAATTGATTTTCAAGTATCAGCAATAATGTTTTACAAATTTCTCTGACACAATTTGATTTTACAATAAAAAAATAAACTAAAAACACTTGTAAATATTTTACAACTTGCCTATAGTAGCACTTATATTTATTGAGGATGGCAGTTTCGGGAGGTGTATTCAATTGTCAACTCAGACCGTAAGTGATCTCAAGGTTTTTGTAGGTTAAGGTGGAGGTGGAATATTATGGTGAGGGTGTGGGAGTATTTTGGTTAGCATTAGGGGTTATGATGTCGAAAAGTGTGCGTAAGTTATAATGTAATTGGGTGTTGAGTATGTGTGTAAGGGTGTAGTTTGAAATGTTTGTATATCGGTGGTTATTTTTGTATTGTTTATGCAGAATTTGTAGGTTGGATGTTATGTGTTGTGTAGTCACGTTTTGTGGACGTGATATGTTCGGCAAAGTTTAATTGGGCGTTTTTGTTTGTTAGTGGGCGTTTGTAAGTTTTTGGTACCATGTGTAAAATGATCATCCTGTATGGATTATGTAAAAACTAGGGCACAAACTCCAAGTTAGTTTGTAAATAACTGCAGACCAACTGCAGTTACGGTCTGTGTTGACAATGGGACACATCTCCTGAAACACCTGCCCTCAACAAATATAAGTGGTATTTTTATTACACTTTTGCCCGGAGGCTAAAGAAGTCGTAAAACGAAAACGTTTCCTCCAAGTGTAAGTTAACAATTTAACAACTTTTAGTTAACAAAAAGTCTGGTAGCAAGTAATAACAAAAGGGTAAGAATTAACAACCTGCTCGTCATGAACAGCAACAAGATTTCGATATTTAAGTGGTATTATAGGCACGTTGTAAAATATTTACAAGTGTTTTTAGTGAAAAGTAGTAGCTCACGTAAAAATGAATTCAACAAATTAAAAAAAAATAATTATAACATTTTAAAACAAAGTTATAGAATAAAAAACAATCTTATAAGAATAAGATTATAGTTAAATGAAAATAAGTTCAAATATACTCCCACACTATAAAAAACTTGAGCTGACCAATATAATTTGGGGAGCAAAAATTTGATGCTATTATTAAATTACCAATTAAAGTAAACATATGACTTTCTTGAGCAGAAAAAAACAAACTTTGAACATTTTGCTTTTTACTTAATATTAAAAATGTAACATCTATTTGTCCTAATGAAAATTTTGTTAGAGATTTTCATAGAATTTAACCCACTGCAGATTTAATTACATGCATGCCATGAACATAGTGGATAAAAATTAATTCTTTGCATCAATTTAGTTGTATTTTGCTACAAAAATATCTCAGTTAAAAAGCAATAAATATTATAAATTTTATATGGTGCAATTTTTTAAATTCGTTATCTTGTACTTGAGTTAGTTTATAATTTGTTAATTGAATATCATGTCTAATCATAATTAGTAAAAACAAATTAAAGTTACTTATGGTTAGAAGTTTAATTTAGATTCTAGGCTCCCACTATTATTGTTCATTTCATATGTACACAAGAATACACTATTATGAAAAATATTTACACTACTGACTGATACCGAGTAACATTTATACTGAACTTCTCACTCCAGTTGACTTAAAAACTGCTAGAGCGTTCTATTATGTTAAGATGTCTGACAGAAGGTCAATGGGGTTTAAATATCCATCTTTATTTATGGCATATGTATTAGAGAGTCAATAAATATACCTTAGAAAGCACAGACCTCTAGTCTTGTGCGTGACAGATCAGAAAATAAACTCTCTTCAAGTAAACAAATCAATCAAACAATGACAACAATCAAAACTAGCTGGGCTAGTCTTTATACCCACTACTAATATATTGTTGTAACTAACTAACCTAGTCCGTCAACCGCAACAAGTTAATATCATTACTTACTGTCATATAAAATCCTATGAATAAACACTCTTTTGTGCCTCATTGACATAGTAGCAAAATTTGACTAGAAGGCAGACTACTCGTTTCACAAATCTACAAAGTACTTTATTGAGTATTTCTTCTGTGAACTCAATATTGATAATACTGCTGTTTATTGGACCATTTCATCTACTATTTCACGATCTCTTTCGACCTCATTTGGATGCATTCGTTTTCGATGTGAGAAACAGTTACCAGAACTAGCAAATGCTTTTGGACAGTAAGGACATTGGTATGGTCTTGCTCCTGTGTGTTGGTTGATGTGAAACTGAAAGCAAGGAAAAAAATTATAAATTTTAATCAATTTAACTGTAAAGCTATTATAAGTAAAAAAAAATTGTGTGATTTGATTTTAAGCTATAAGAAGTTCTTACAAACATACACAAAATAATTTAACTACTCGATCCCTTTTATTAGCACAAACACTTATAAGTAAGCCAAATAATAACCTATTCTATAGAAATATATTTAAAGTTGCCTAACAAATATGGCTCTAACGTTATATACCAACTGCAAGTTCAGTTATGATTCATTAGTATTGGCATCTGGTTGACGTCTGTTAATGCTATAAGTTAAAAATTTATATTAACTGCCATAATCATTATTTAAGAGTAAATTTACTGCTTTGTTGTGTTTAGACACTTTATAAATTCAAGAAATCATTTAAAAAGACCAAACAAAGATTAAAAATTTTACACATTATTTACAGTAGCAATATTAATGTCTTGCTAAGTAAACTACCTTGTAAGATGCCATTTTCTTGTGTAAAATATTTTTCCTGAGGTAGTGAGAGACGTAACCATAAAGTATACTACAATAGCCTGGGACTAAATGTTGTGATTGACGATAAAGCAGACACTGGCTCTTGTAAAAAATAGAAAATATTAAGAGCTTTCAGGAAGACCAAAAGGAAATAGAATATTTTTTATTATTTAATTGAATATTGTGTTTCATGTATATTTAATTCTTTTTTTACTATAAAACTGGGTAATTATTTAATACAGTGTGCCCCAAAATAAACAGTAACAAACAACACTGAATCAGCTGTAGTAGAATGACCAATATAGAGTTGTTCTTGTTCATCTTATAGGAGAACTCAGGAGATTTCGTTGTGCCTGAAACACGCCTTTTTGTTCATTATGGTTGCAGTAAGATGGTGCACCCAGCCACACTATTTTAGACTTGTTTCCCTTAGAACAAATTTTCCTTACCCAGCCCACTCACCCGATCTTACACCACCTGACGTCTGGGGAATGATGAAAGAGAAGATTTTCTATGATGACCCACCAACCACCATCATGCAACTACAGAAAAAACTAACCATGTGTATGACAAGACTGAAACAACCCCTCTTCACTAACATGATGCAAAACCTGCAAGAACAGTACAAGTGTTGCCTCAAATTGAACGGAGGTCAATACAGAAAATATTTATAAACAAGTCTAACTGATTTAGTTTCTTTTTACTTACATGTGTTTATAAAACTATATAAACCAAATAAACCAAAACCTTACAACTGTTACAGTACTGTTTATTTTGCCACATATAGTAAAATACAAATTATTTGTGTGGCTAATATGTAGATATTTGGTGATTGCATCATACACTTATAACTCAATTCAATAATTATCACCCAAACATGACATTTGAGTGGTTCTAGCAGATTTTTTTACTTTACTTAATTTTAATAACATCTTATTTATTTGTACTAAATAGTAAATAACCAATGTTCTAGTAACTATTTATCTAAAATGTTACTTAAGGAAGAATATTTAGATTTAGATCCTATATATTTCTTACTTTCAGATCCTGATTACGTTTGAAAGTTTTATCACACAAAGGACACTTGTGCGGCCTGAGGTCGCTGTGTGTAATACTGTGAGCACGAAGTGTACTCTTTGTAGGATAAACTCTACCACATGTTGGACACTCAAATTGTTCTTCCCCATGGTATTGCTTATGACGATATAAATTCGACTGTGTTTTAAATCTAAAACATATAAATCTGAAATTTAATAATTCTACAGACATCGAATTTTTTACTAACAACAGTACAAAGGAGAGGTAAGAGTTCATACCTGAATACTTATTTTAAATAAATAAAACCTCTCAACCCTAAATAAAACTTTTTATTTAAACCCTTATGTACATTTCGATCTACAAAACAAGTACTATAAACAAAAACTTTTTGAAGTCAATTCCTACTTAAGTAAACAAAGAAAATTTTCATTTTAGATACTTTTTATTTAATAATTACAGTTAATATAAAAAAGTAACATAACCCATGCATTAAAACAGCTGTTCTACCACATAATCTATAGGATAAAATCAGCTGTTCTATGAAATCACAGTTTATCATTTATTTTAAGCCAAATGGGATGAAATAACTATATTGCAAACCATTCCCTCTTGCAAAAAGTTTTGCTTACATATATAACTAAATTAATTCTTGAATTTTGTAGTCCATTACGTTCGGTGAAACTTAATTATTCACTTTTACATTAGTTTATGACTATCCAAACTTTAATTTATTTTGTAAATTTGTAAAAACTTATTGAGATAAAACTGTCACTGCCTAACCTAACAACAACTCCAAGCAGAAAGTTTAGACACTGATGAAGATCACCATGGAGCGATCGAAAATGTTCTGTCTCAGTTTTTTACAAATTAACAAAATAAATTAAAGTTTGGATAGTCATAAGCTAATGATAAAAAAAATCAATTCATTATTAATAAATAAGATATTTAAAAAATTGTAATAACATCGAGTGTCATCCACTAACAGTTTAAAAATGTATTTCAACTTGTGTGGATGCATAAAAAGTATTTTAATAACGACTGAGAATTTGACCAATATATATACGATACAAGAATTTTGCCATCTGTTAATTCAATATTTTCTAATTTTGTTATAAACTCTCCTGTATTTTTTATTGAGATAGATTCTATATTAAATTTAAAATTTCCAAAAATTTTACTTAACCATTTAGACAAAAGATAAGTTGGTGAGTCAATCTCTGATTCGGTCTTACCAAATTACCTTCTTTATGTATCTTTGGGAGGTAATATAATCTAGGTAGAACTGCGTTTGAAACATTAAATTTATAAATTTTATTTTTTGGAATAACTGAATTGCAACTTTTAATAATATTTATTATTATTATTTGTTTTACAAATTTGCTGCTATATACATGTCCGGAGCGAGATCTTGCCCAATGAAATCAAAATGCTGCTATATACATGTCCAGAGCGAGATCTTGTCCAATGAAATCGAAATGCTGCTATATACATGTCCAGAGCGAGATCTTGTCCAATGAAATCGAAATGCTGCTATATGCATGTCCAGAGCGAGATCTTGTCCAATGAAATCGAAATGCTGCTATATGCATGTCCGGAGCGAGATTGTGCTCAATGAAATCGAAATGCTGCTATATACATGTCCGGAACGAGATCTTGCCCAATGAAATGAAATGCTGCTATATACATGTCCAGAGCGAGATCTTGTCCAATGAAATCGAAATGCTGCTATATGCATGTCCAGAGCGAGATCTTGTCCAATGAAATCGAAATGCTGCTATATGCATGTCCGGAGCGAGATTGTGCTCAATGAAATCGAAATGCTGCTATATACATGTCCGGAACGAGATCTTGCCCAATGAAATGAAATGCTGCTATATACATGTCCCGGAGCGAGATCTTGCCCAATGAAATGAAATGCTGCTATATACATGTCCCGGAGCGAGATCTTGCCCATTGAAATTGAAATGCTGCTATATACATGTCCAGAGCGAGATCTTGTCCAATGAAATCGAAATGCTGCTATATGCATGTCCGGAGCGAGATTGTGCTCAATGAAATCGAAATGCTGCTATATACATGTCCGGAACGAGATCTTGCCCAATGAAATGAAATGCTGCTATATACATGTCCGGAACGAGATCTTGCCCAATGAAATGAAATGCTGCTATATACATGTCCCGGAGCGAGATCTTGCCCAATGAAATGAAATGCTGCTATATACATGTCCCGGAGCGAGATCTTGCCCATTGAAATTGAAATGCTGCTATATACATGTCCGGAGCGAGATCTTGCCCATTGAAATTGATATGCTGCTATATACATGTCCCGGAGCGAGATCTTGCCCAATGAAATGAAATGCTGCTATATACATGTCCCGGAGCGAGATCTTGCCCATTGAAATTGAAATGCTGCTATATACATGTCCCGGAGCTAGATCTTGCCCAATGAAATGAAATGCTGCTATATACTTGTCCCGGAGCGAGATCTTGCCCAATGAAATGAAATGCTGCTATATACATGTCCCGGAGCGAGATCTTGCCCATTGAAATTGAAATGCTGCTATATACATGTCCGGAGCGAGATCTTGCCCATTGAAATTGAAATGCTGCTATATACATGTCCGGAACGAGATCTTGCCCAATGAAATGAAATGCTGCTATATACATGTCCCGGAGCGAGATCTTGCCCATTGAAATGAAATGCTGCTATATACATGTCCGGAGCGAGATCTTGCCCAATGAAATGAAATGCTGCTATATACATGTCCCGGAGCGAGATCTTGCCCAATGAAATGAAATGCTGCTATATACATGTCCCGGAGCGAGATCTTGCCCATTGAAATTGAAATGCTGCTATATACATGTCCGGAACGAGATCTTGCCCAATGAAATGAAATGCTGCTATATACATGTCCCGGAGCGAGATCTTGCCCAATGAAATGAAATGCTGCTATATACATGTCCCGGAGCGAGATCTTGCCCATTGAAATTGAAATGCTGCTATATACATGTCCGGAGCGAGATCTTGCCCATTGAAGTGAAATGCTGCTATATACATGTCCGGAGCGAGATCTTGCCCAATGAAATGAAATGCTGCTATATACATGTCCCGGAGCGAGATCTTGCCCAATGAAATGAAATGCTGCTATATACATGTCCCGGAGCGAGATCTTGCCCATTGAAATTGAAATGCTGCTATATACATGTCCGGAACGAGATCTTGCCCAATGAAATGAAATGCTGCTATATACATGTCCCGGAGCGAGATCTTGCCCATTGAAATTGAAATGCTGCTATATACATGTCCGGAGCGAGATCTTGCCCATTGAAATTGAAATGCTGCTATATACATGTCCCGGAACGAGATCTTGCCCAATGAAATGAAATGCTGCTATATACATGTCCGGAGCGAGATCTTGCCCAATGAAATGAAATGCTGCTATATACATGTCCCGGAGCGAGATCTTGCCCAATGAAATGAAATGCTGCTATATACATGTCCCGGAGCGAGATCTTGCCCATTGAAATTGAAATGCTGCTATATACATGTCCGGAACGAGATCTTGCCCAATGAAATGAAATGCTGCTATATACATGTCCCGGAGCGAGATCTTGCCCAATGAAATGAAATGCTGCTATATACATGTCCCGGAGCGAGATCTTGCCCATTGAAATTGAAATGCTGCTATATACATGTCCGGAGCGAGATCTTGCCCATTGAAATTGAAATGCTGCTATATACATGTCCCGGAGCGAGATCTTGCCCAATAAAATGAAATGCTGCTATATACATGTCCGGAGCGAGATCTTGCCCAATGAAATGAAATGCTGCTATATACATGTCCCGGAGCGAGATCTTGCCCAATGAAATTAAATGCTGCTATATACATGTCCCGGAGCGAGATCTTGCCCATTGAAATTGAAATGCTGCTATATACATGTCCGGAACGAGATCTTGCCCAATGAAATGAAATGCTGCTATATACATGTCCCGGAGCGAGATCTTGCCCAATGAAATGAAATGCTGCTATATACATGTCCCGGAGCGAGATCTTGCCCATTGAAATTGAAATGCTGCTATATACATGTCCGGAGCGAGATCTTGCCCAATGAAATGAAATGCTGCTATATACATGTCCCGGATCGAGATCTTGCCCATTGAAATTGAAATGCTGCTATATACATGTCCGGAACGAGATCTTGCCCAATGAAATGAAATGCTGCTATATACATGTCCCGGAGCGAGATCTTGCCCATTGAAATTGAAATGCTGCTATATACATGTCCGGAGCGAGATCTTGCCCATTGAAATTGAAATGCTGCTATATACATGTCCCGGAACGAGATCTTGCCCAATGAAATGAAATGCTGCTATATACATGTCCGGAGCGAGATCTTGCCCAATGAAATGAAATGCTGCTATATACATGTCCCGGAGCGAGATCTTGCCCAATGAAATGAAATGCTGCTATATACATGTCCCGGAGCGAGATCTTGCCCATTGAAATTGAAATGCTGCTATATACATGTCCGGAACGAGATCTTGCCCAATGAAATGAAATGCTGCTATATACATGTCCCGGAGCGAGATCTTGCCCAATGAAATGAAATGCTGCTATATACATGTCCCGGAGCGAGATCTTGCCCATTGAAATTGAAATGCTGCTATATACATGTCCGGAGCGAGATCTTGCCCACTGAAATTGAAATGCTGCTATATACATGTCCCGGAGCGAGATCTTGCCCAATGAAATGAAATGCTGCTATATACATGTCCCGGAGCGAGATCTTGCCCATTGAAATTGAAATGCTGCTATATACCTGTCCCGGAGCGAGATCTTGCCCATTGAAATTGAAATGCTGCTATATACATGTCCCGGAGCGAGATCTTGCCCATTGAAATTGAAATGCTGCTATATACATGTCCCGGAACGAGATCTTGCCCATTAAAATTGAAATGCTGCTATATACATGTCCCGGAGCGAGATCTTGCCCATTGAAATTGAAATGCTGCTATATACATGTCCCGGAGCGAGATCTTGCCCATTGAAATTGAAATGCTGCTATATACATGTCCCGGAGCGAGATCTTGCCCATTGAAATTGAAATGCTGCTATATACATGTCCCGGAGCGAGATCTTGCCCATTGAAATTGAAATGCTGCTATATACATGTCCGGAGCGAGATCTTGCCCAATGAAATGAAATGCTGCTATATACATGTCCCGGAGCGAGATCTTGCCCATTGAAATTGAAATGCTGCTACATACATGTCCCGGAGCGAGATCTTGCCCAATGAAATGAAATGCTGCTATATACATGTCCGGAGCGAGATCTTGCCCAATGAAATCGAAATGCTGCTATATACATGTCCCGGAGCGAGATCTTGCCCATTGAAATCGAAATGCTGCTATATACATGTCCCGGAGCGAGATCTTGCCCATTGAAATTGAAATGCTGCTATATACATGTCCGGAGCGAGATCTTGCCCATTGAAATGAAATGCTGCTATATACATGTCCGGAGCGAGATCTTGCCCAATGAAATGAAATGCTGCTATATACATGTCCCGGAGCGAGATCTTGCCCAATGAAATGAAATGCTGCTATATACATGTCCCGGAGCGAGATCTTGCCCATTGAAATTGAAATGCTTCTATATACATGTCCGGAACGAGATCTTGCCCAATGAAATGAAATGCTGCTATATACATGTCCCGGAGCGATCTTGCCCATTGAAATTGAAATGCTGCTATATAGATGTCCGGAGCGAGATCTTGCCCATTGAAATTGAAATGCTGCTATATACATGTCCCGGAACGAGACCTTTCCCAATGAAATGAAATGCTGCTATATACATGTCCGGAGCGAGATCTTGCCCAATGAAATGAATTGCTGCTATATACATGTCCCGGAGCGAGATCTTGCCCAATGAAATGAAATGCTGCTATATACATGTCCCGGAGCGAGATCTTGCCCATTGAAATTGAAATGCTGCTATATACATGTCCGGAACGAGATCTTGCCCAATGAAATGAAATGCTGCTATATACATGTCCCGGAGCGAGATCTTGCCCAATGAAATGAAATGCTGCTATATACATGTCCCGGAGCGAGATCTTGCCCATTGAAATTGAAATGCTGCTATATACATGTCCGGAGCGAGATCTTGCCCATTGAAATTGAAATGCTGCTATATACATGTCCCGGAGCGAGATCTTGCCCAATGAAATGAAATGCTGCTATATACATGTCCCGGAGCGAGATCTTGCCCATTGAAATTAAAATGCTGCTATATACCTGTCCCGGAGCGAGATCTTGCCCATTGAAATTGAAATGCTGCTATATACATGTCCCGGAGCGAGATCTTGCCCATTGAAATTGAAATGCTGCTATATACATGTCCCGGAACGAGATCTTGCCCAATGAAATGAAATGCTGCTATATACATGTCCGGAGCGAGATCTTGCCCAATGAAATGAAATGCTGCTATATACATGTCCCGGAGCGAGATCTTGCCCATTGAAATTGAAATGCTGCTATATACATGTCCGGAGCGAGATCATGCCCATTGAAGTGAAATGCTGCTATATACATGTCCGGAGCGAGATCTTGCCCAATGAAATGAAATGCTGCTATATACATGTCCCGGAGCGAGATCTTGCCCAATGAAATGAAATGCTGCTATATACATGTCCCGGAGCGAGATCTTGCCCATTGAAATTGAAATGCTGCTATATACATGTCCGGAACGAGATCTTGCCCAATGAAATGAAATGCTGCTATATACATGTCCCGGAGCGAGATCTTGCCCATTGAAATTGAAATGCTGCTATATACATGTCCCGGAGCGAGATCTTGCCCAATGAAATGAAATGCTGCTATATACATGTCCCGGAGCGAGATCTTGCCCATTGAAATTGAAATGCTGCTATATACCTGTCCCGGAGCGAGATCTTGCCCATTGAAATTGAAATGCTGCTATATACATGTCCCGGAGCGAATGTCCCGGAACGAGATCTTGCCCAATGAAATGAAATGCTGCTATATACATGTCCGGAGCGAGATCTTGCCCAATGAAATGAATTGCTGCTATATACATGTCCCGGAGCGAGATCTTGCCCAATGAAATGAAATGCTGCTATATACATGTCCCGGAGTGAGATCTTGCCCATTGAAATTGAAATGCTGCTATATACATGTCCGGAACGAGATCTTGCCCAATGAAATGAAATGCTGCTATATACATGTCCCGGAGCGAGATCTTGCCCAATGAAATGAAATGCTGATATATACATGTCCCGGAGCGAGATCTTGCCCATTGAAATTGAAATGCTGCTATATACATGTCCGGAGCGAGATCTTGCCCATTGAAATTGAAATGCTGCTATATACATGTCCCGGAGCGAGATCTTGCCCAATGAAATGAAATGCTGCTATATACATGTCCCGGAGCGAGATCTTGCCCATTGAAATTGAAATGCTGCTATATACCTGTCCCGGAGCGAGATCTTGCCCATTGAAATTGAAATGCTGCTATATACATGTCCCGGAGCGAGATCTTGCCCATTGAAATTGAAATGCTGCTATATACATGTCCCGGAGCGAGATCTTGCCCATTGAAATTGAAATGCTGCTATATACATGTCCGGAGCGAGATCTTGCCCAATGAAATGAAATGCTGCTATATACATGTCCCGGAGCGAGATCTTGCCCATTGAAATTGAAATGCTGCTATATACATGTCCCGGAGCGAGATCTTGCCCAATTAAATCGAAATGCTGCTTTATACTTGTCCAGAGCGAGATCTTGCCCAATGAAATGAAATAAAAAAAGTGTTTTCACAAACCAATTAATTTTGTATCAGTGTGTAGATCTAACAAGATTTTTGATGCTGATGTAAGTGATCATAAAATAATTTATCACAGGTCCAACATAAGGTCCTTGTGCACAAACTGTTTGAATTTGACAGCATCAAACAACATTGTTTGTGCTCTAAACGAACGTTTTTGTTCTATTTTATTTTATAAAATAGCCGGATCACAAAGTAATATTTATATAGGTATACTGGATAGATGTTGAAAATTTGTCAACAATAAGATCATTTTATCTACAAGAACAATGTAAATACACAAACACAAAATACTCTTTAAATTTGCTTGTTGTTATTGTCTTCAATTCACTGATTAAACTATAATTAAATGATACTTAACTAAGTGAATACGTAATGGCTTACTTACTGACGCATTTCGAAACAATCCTTCCTTTTATAAAGCCTAAAATCTTCTTTTTACAATTATCAAATGGAACAATTGTTTCAAAACACGTCAGCAAGTAAGACCTTACGTATTCACTCAGTTAAGTATCATTTAATTTTTATACTCTTTAAATGTCTCGAGAAGTGGGTCAAATTGAGCAGTATAAAGGCAAACTGTATTTGTATGAGGACAAATAGTTCCATAAATAACTATCATATAGCATGAACAAAGAAATCAATTGGTATATCACCAGGAGGGACTAGAAACAGAAAATTACTAAGTAAACATGTATTTACCCTTAGGCAAAAGCTATAAATCTTCATTTATCAAAAATATATAAGTAGGTTTTGTGGAACTTGTATACACACAAGTAGGGTAACCTAAAAACAGTCAGATTATTAAGGGAGGAAGCGTAGTAATGAAGGCCTGGACTATACCATTTTAAAGGGATGTCTACAGAATTCCCAAAATAAAAAATAACAACTACCTCACTGGTTAAACAATTGTAGTTACGCGAGATAGAGTGATTTGTTGCTCCACTGACTATTATTAGTGATTAAATTAATACAACTCAAATGTACTTCTTTTTCTTATTTTTAATAGTACAGTAAAATCTCTCATATCTGGATCAATGTGGCGACAGCCCGATTCGGATAACAAAACATCTGGATCTGGGTGGGGTTATGTTATGATCTATGTTTGTATTACATAATCACAGCCGTTGGAGGTAGATGTATAATTGTTTTAAGTAAATAAGTTACACTTATTAAAGATTGTAATTATATTTAGCAATATAGAACTGTACATACAATTCAGTTACATGCCTGTATTATGTACAGTTCCTTAATACTATATTGAACATACATATGTACAAAAAAGTAATGGTGGATCGCTTATTTCGTTGAACGCGTTTCTTTAAAGAAATATCCCTCCACCTTTGAATGAGTAAACACATAAACTCCATCCTCTTTCATCCATTCATTCACGCCAACACTGTTCATATCCTTACAACCAGGAATGTTTTGGAGATGATTGACAATTTCTTCATTTGTTTCACAAACACGGCTTTTTGTTTGTAGTGTTTTCAATCCCCTCATTGTTTGTTTTATGATCCAATAGTTTTTCACATGATTTTATTAGTGTTATCTGTCTGATTACATTTCATGCTGAAGTAACCAATAGCAAGACATTAATACAACAAATAAAGCGACATCTAGCAAGTCTACATTCTTTAGGCACTCGGGAACACTTCTTCCCACATCCATACCCGCGATTATAACTGTTAGTAACTTATGGCGATGTATCCGTTTGAGATTTTCCAGATTTCTAGTTTCCACACCCATCTTTTTTTACATTTTTTTATATGTCTGTCGCACATCTAATTATTTTATTGCATGAATTTTTTCTTCAATAGAAAACACAGATTTTTTCTGCTTTTATAGAACACTGTATATTGTAAATTCTAGGTAAAATAACTAACTAAATTACATAATTACACAAAATCCTGTAGAACATAGGTAAACCGAATGATACGGACACTCAAACACAACTGATAAAGTTGAGTAATACACCAACCTAAAGAACACTAGTGAACTGAATGATACCAAGACTCGAACACAACTGACTTATTCCGGAAAGAAGAAAGAGCCGGCTGCTGATGCCAGAGAACTGGATCAAGGGTAAGGCCCCTTACTTTATTTTCATATTACGTCAGAATATCGAAGGTTGCGGATATAAGAGCGGCGGATATGAGAGGTTTCACTGTAATTCCAATTTAAAACTTGTACTTGATAACTGTTACTACACAATTTGGAATATACCTTTTATTATTTATTAACCAAAGTATTTTTTACCATTGTGATGATAAGAAATATAATGTAGCATATTAATTTTGGTAGAGATATAATGTTAATATTTTTATTGTATTTCATTTAATTGCAGGTATACAAGAAATTAATATATTTTGAAAAAATGAAAAATTGAATAAGTTAAATACTTACATTCTTCCACAAATTTCGCACCCATATTTTCCTTTAGGCCTATGGGTTTCTAAATGTACTTTAAGATTTCCTTTTGTTGAAATTTGTTTACCACAAATAGGACATAAGTAAGGGTGACAAGATGATACCGCCTCTGTTACAGTATGTAAAACTCCATTTGACGAATACACAGAACCTTTTTTCATTTTGCTGTTACAAATAAGATAATTCCAATTAGATAATAGAAGTTACAGATTTTAGATTCATTTCCACATCATTTTGCCTCAATTATTGAAGAGATGTGTGAATTTTTAAATTAGAATATAAATCTCACAATGATAAGTATTAAAATAGTTCACTCAAAATCTCACTACATACTAGTATATTAATATATACAAACTAGTTTTGAGGTCGCCTTGATCAGTGTGATTACTAAAAATTTAGCATTGGCTAATATCAAGGATTGTTATTAGTAGGGAATTACCGATGAAAGCGACATTGTTGTCGAAACTAGTCTGTTTGTATTAATAAACTAGTGAGTAGTAAGATTTTTACTGAATTACTAGTATTTACCGATTTTATTTGTTCTCACTAGCTAAGGTCTAATTAATTTACAATTAAAAATTTTGTTTTACATAAGAAATTGACTAAATTATAGAAAACGTACAATTTTCTCAGAGTTAATATAAATTTTAACTAAAATTCGTTCAACAAAAGGTATATTTTTTAAAATTAGTTTGTATTACATTCTAAGCTTTTAGAAATAGGCAGTTTCGACAAATATATTGTACTTATTTTAGTTTATAAAATATATAATACTCCTAATAATTCATAGAATACTCTTTAAGCCCTCGGTTTACTGAACATATTCTGACAATATATTACTTTTGTTAGGGTTAGTCAGAGGGTTAAAGAAAGTTTGGATTGTGATAGCATAACACGAGCTGGAGTTAATATTTTCAAGAACTATAGAATATAATATTTTTAAAAAAGGTAATGGTAATATAAACCCTACTATTATAGGAAAATGGTTAAAGGTTTATTTGATTCAATCAGGCTAAAATTAAATTTCATCCACTTGTTAACCCTTAGCACTCAACTGTCGGGGGAATTGCAGTTTACTCGTACGTCGGGGGTCACCCGACACGATTTTCAAATGCCTATAACTCGTCTGCGGCGAAGCCCATGACATTCAATGTTTTACAGTTTGGTGCTACACTCTATTGACAATAATGTGAACTAAGTTTAAAATGTCTAGGAATATGCGAGTCATCACAAAATCTAGTTTGCCACTACGTTGTAAGCTGAAAGTAGGTTACAGTTTTGCAGGTTATTTATTTACTCGTAGTTTGCCGTGGCTTCAAGTGCAATTGGTGATTCTGAAGTTCCTGATCTTTTACTTGATCCTGATTTATTAGAATGTAGTTCAGTTTCATAAACATAATAATTAAACCAACAGGTATTTGTAAATATAACCAGTTTATGGGTGGTGTAGATTTAGCTGTCCAATATAATGAACCGTGCAGTTTTACGAGACGAACAAATAAATGGTGGAGGAAAATGTTTTTCTGGCTATAAGATGTAGCTGTAGTAAACAGTTTTATTATCTATAATAACATAAAAAGGAAATGAGAGAAAATCCTGTTAAACAAAAATAATTTCGTCAAAACTTGGCGAGGGAACGCATTGGTGATATCAGGAATAACCCTTATAGTAAGAGTTACTATAAGGCCATCCACTACTGACAAAGAAGAAAGTCTGAATGGGAAATTACATTTAATCTTTTCTAATAATAGAAGTAGTTCTAAGGATTGTGTAGTTTGCAGTAACAGGAACATAAAAGGAGGTAGAAGGGAAACAGTTTTCCACTGCAAAACATGCAGCAGAAAACCAGGACTTCATGCGGAAGACTGTTTTCAAAGATATCATACTCTGCAAAACTACAAATAAGATAATAAAATCATGTAAGAGAAAACAAAGTTTTCCATAAACAATAATGCAACTTGCAGGTGAGGAATTTGTCTCAATTTAATTACAAGTGGGGAAGCAAAGCATGTTAAAAAAAATCCGAGTGCTAAGGGTTAACAGTACTCTTTTATCTCCGATTTAAAAAGGATGTGATAAACGTCTTTCCCTAATATAAAAGGTTTTGTTAGAAATTTATTTGTTGACCTTGAATGGTCGTGGGAAGGATTAGGGCCGCATCCTGGTTCTGTACCGTTACAATAATCAGTGCACATTCAGATGTGCTGGCTTGAGGACTATGTTGCTTCTATATTGGTCATAGTGAATGCCAAAGAAAAGATTTATGAAAATTGCCACTTTATAATGTTTGAGCTTTAATTCTTTTCCACAAATTTCATGGAGTTTGTTGCATGAAATTATTGTTGTGTCACAGAAAAAACCGAATGCGTGCACTGCTGACAAAGATGGTTACTCATTTCTTGACCCTATCACGACCAGTAACTGCTAGATTAGGGATGATGAGGGCAAATAATTAGCAAATCATTTGGGTAAAAAAAATAAGTTAATTAGAGATCGATAATAAAATATAATTGTTTTTACATAACTGAAAGAAAAGATGTTATCAATTTTTTTTACTACAAACTATAAAGTAGTGAAATATTTTCAAATATCATTTTCTATTATAATTTTTAGCAATGAAAATAACCTGTACTGTAACTTCATCTGTGTTGTCTTAGTACATGCAAGCTATACCGGTGAATCATACATAAAGGAATACTCAGGGTAAAAAAATTATAGTAAATAGAAACTGTAATAAACAAAGCAAAAAACCTTTAAACTTATGAGTAACACTGAGTAGCAATATTTTTTTTAAAGAACTTTATATGTAAATACAGTACCACCTCGCTAGTCTGGGTTAATGTGATGGCCAGTCGGCCAGATTTAGAGAAAAGCTAGAAGATCAAGAGGGCATTTAAAATATCATTTTAAAGACGTAATATTTTAGATACTACAACGAAGCATTTTGTGCATTTCTGTTATACTATTAGCTTTGTAGCTGATCAAAAGTAATAAATTGTGTTATAATAATAAACAGTGATATAAGTGAAGTAGGAATACTCCAAGTAGATATACCTCCATCAGAACAAAATCTAGACCATGAAGGTAACTGAAACATTAAAAAAGTTTATACTTTTTGTTCACTTAGAAATTGATTAACAAGTGATTAGAAGTTGAAAGTGATTAACAACCAGCTCGTCATGAACAGCAACAAGATTTCAAAACTCTTTGTTCAGTTAACAATTTATTGGAAAATACATGAAATAAACTATAAATAAATTACATTATTTTTTTCTTTCAAACACGTAAAATAAAAATAAAATATACAATTGCTACTGGAACTTTTTATGTTAATGGAACATTTTTTTTATCAGTAAAAACAGAAAATTCTGTGTGTTATAAATACTATTGATATACAACTTTAGGGAGGTGTGCAGTAAAAACAAATACTGTACTACGTTGATAATGTAAATATAAGTGATAAAAAATTCACTGTAATTCTCTACTGGAATAAATTTTAAAACTAAACCGAAATGTGTAAAAGTGCTGTAATTGGTGGTTTTACTTACAATATATTACAGGTGGTCTAGATGACCAAGAACAGGATTAGCAAGGTCGTACTATACTAAACAAATTTCTATAAAACTCTAAATAACATTTAAAACTAAAATTCATATTACCTGAATCTAGTATTGAGGTCTGTATTAGTAAGAACCTTTCGAGACAGGTGACTCCATAAGTGATTTTGAAGACTAATTTCAGAGTTGAATCCTCGTGGACAAACTGAACACTGATATGGTTTTGGTTCTTTCACTGGAATATGAACTGCGTCGTCGCTGTTTTCACAAGACTTAGGCTCCCTGACAATGACCAGAATGCTAATTAAATAAAAACAAAATGTACTAATATTATAAATATTTTTCAGTCTCAAATATTTTATAGTGTCACAGTTCTTCAAATTCTTCTATTAATTCATACTCTCCTTTTATATATCTTGGTTCAAATTTTCAGTCGTTAATAAAACACTTTTTATTTATCCTCTCAAGTTCAAATACATCTTTCCGGGGTATGTTCCTGATAAAACTGGGGCCTTAATAGAACCTGAACAAAGTTTACTTCCAAAGCATCATTCCATATGTAAAAGTTATGCAATTTCCTGGGAGATTTGGTCAATACAATTTTAAAGGATGTATAACATTATTTTGCTCTTGATCTGATGTCAGCGAAAAACTGCTGGAAGATATTCCTCGACTCCCTTGTAGGAGCACATAAGTTGGAATTGTGGTAAGACTGAAACTCTAGAAAATTTAAATGTGAACAGGGAATATAATATTTCTTGAATGTGACCAGAGACTGGCAAAATACTTTGCAATGAAGATACCATAGGGGAGATGGGAAAAATAAAAATACAAAAGTATAAAATGTTGCAACATTTTATACTTTTGTATTTTTATTTTTTAATGCTCTGTGATGATTTTCAAATCTTATTTTAAATGATCTGGTAGTTTTCCCTATTCAAAAATAAAAGTATCAAATGTTGCAGCACACCTAATATCACATAAACATGAAATAACAAACTACGAAAATAACCTAACCATACTTGAAATAAATAATATCCCAATAGAATTAAACTCACTAGAAAAATACCACATTTATAAAAACACACACAACAATTTAATGAACTTACAGACCACATATACAGAAGACATACTTTATAAAAACATCATACACTCAAATCAAGAGATTTTGTGTGTAACGTCAACAAATACCAACATCAGGGACCGAACATCTACACCAGAAAAATATCAGTGATTCGACAATGGTCAAGTGACCGAAAAAGGTGCCGCATCACACAAGGTAAAATCATTGCACTTAATGGTGGATAAAACTACTACAATAGTAATATATTAACTTCATATACACACACACACACACACACATATATATATATATATATATATATATATATATATATATATATATATATACAAACTAAAAAGGTTCCCACAGTGCAGTGAATCCAAAAATTCGAGAACACTACTGGCATTACAGGCAACGAAAATCCCACTCACCTGGCAATCTACAAAAGTTAACTCGCATATATACCAAGCAAGATTCTGGTTTAAGTACATTATTGTGTAAGTGATATGTGAATACAAGAAAACAGTATTGCAAAGTTAAATATATATATATATATATATATATATATATATATATATATATATGAAGTTAATATATTACTATTTTTGAGTAATTTTATCCACCATTAAGTGCAATAATTTTACCTTGAGTGATGAGGCACCTTTCGGTCTTTGACCATTCTTCTTTGAATGGTCAAAGACCGAAAGGTGCCTCATCACTCAAGGTAAAATTATTGCACTTAATGGTGGATAAAATTACTCAAAAATAGTAATATATTAACTTCGTAAAGTCAGTGCAACGGAAAAACAATGGATAATGTTAAATATCAAGAATATATATATATATATATATATATATTTTAGGTTAGTTTTGGTTGGTAAAGATTATTTAGATTTTTTGGACTAGGAGACTGACAGACTTACCTTGGTAAGAGTCCACTCTGTAGTCTTGAAATAGAAACACATAAAAGCACTTAAACAATGATATATTTCAACCACACAGTGGTCTTTGTCAATCGAAGAGAAAACACAAAAAGAAATATGAGAGAATGAAATAAAATAATTGATATATATATATATCGTGATATTTCACGTTGCCTATTTTTTTCCGTTGGACTGACTTTATTAAGTTATTATTATTACTTGTATAATTTTTTCCACCATAAGTGCAATAATTTTACCTTTGTGATGAAGTACCTTTCGGTCATTTGACCATGGTCGAATCATTGATTATTTTTCTCTATTTTTCTGGTGTGAATGTTCGGTCGGTGATGTTGGTATTTGCTAACGTCATACATATTTCTTCTTAAGGCTTGTATATACTGTTTTTGAATAGTACGTTGTCTGCATATGTTGTCTGTTGACATATGTTGACCAGAAAAATAGAGAAAAATAATCAGTGATTCGACAATGGTCAAGTGACCGAAAGGTACCTCATCACAAAGGTAAAATTATTGCACTTATGGTGAAAAAAATTATACAAGTAATAATATTAACTTCATATATATATATATATATATATATATATATATAGATTTTTTGGACTAGGAGACTGACAGACTTACCTTGGTAAGAGTTCACTCTGTAGTCTTGAAATAGAAACACATAAAAGCACTTAAACAATGATATATTTCAACCACACAGCAATAAAAAAAAAAAAAAAAAAAAAAAAAAAAAAAAAAAAAAATATATATATATATATAATATGTGTAGAAAAACTATCCCTAGCAAATATGTTTATAAATAAAGTCTAATTTTTTAAAATAATTACACATTTGTTAACAGAAAATAGAATAAAATTTTCTTCACCATTTAATCACACTATTCTAAATAAAATCACACTATTTATATACTACATAAAGCAACATAACCAGAACAACATAAAAACTTACTTTGTATCAGAAGACGAACGTTCATCACTTGTACTATTTAAAACTTCATTAGGAGTCCCTACATCATTAACTTCATCCAAGTCTGAGAAGTACAGCATAGGATCAACACGTACTTCAACTTCAGTTACTTCGGAAGTCATTTTTGTACATCCGTTCATTCCAGATTCTTTTCCCTTGAAGTTATAAATACAAAGGCAATATTAGATGGAATGCTAAATCGTTTAAAATTGTTGAAAAATTAAAATAACAAATTCGTTTCTTATTTGATTTCCTAAAACAACAATAGATTATAATTAGATACGCAACAGATACAGTTCCTACTGATGATAAAATAGAATAGCAATGTAGCAAGAATTACAACACAACAGTTGTTCAATATTCTTGCAGATATGGGACCAATGCACTGCCACATCGCTGAAAACACCAAGATATTAGGAGGTTAACCCCAGAACTAATGTGTTGCAAAAACCAACTTATTTATCCCTTTCCCAATAAAGTTGTGATTTATTCACAGTTGTATTACTTGGTGCTCACTACACATAGGCAACTGCAACTTAGACAAACTGATTTCTTAGTTAACACAGGTATATTCTCTTTATCTGGGTATGTAATGAAGTTGTATCATTAAGTCAATGGTACAAATAAATACACACTTATCTTGGCTAGCACTGACTTGTTTGTGTGTGTTATTTATGGTTGCGATGCAAGCCTGAAATGAGTGAGTCTTGTAGATCTGATGTTATTTGAAAAGCATGTTAGAAACATAGGTGATGTACAGTAATGATGTTTCAGGATAGATGACAAATGTGATTTTTTTGGAGACTTACGATGATTTATTTATTTTAAAGCTGGTTGTCACATAGAAGATGAGATAAGAAGCAAAAGTGGTTAGCAAGCTAAAAATCAGTGGTAATAAATATAAGGTTGGGAATAAAAGAAGTTGAAAGTTTCTTGGACTAGGAAAATAGCCTGTAGCAGACTTGTACATAGCTTTGATGTTTTCATACACAAATTTTACTTTTGGTTTCATTGTATATATATATATATAAATATATATATATATATATATATATATATATATATATATATATATATATATATATATCTTTATCCACCATTAAGTGCAATAATTTTACCTTGAGTGATGAGGCACCTTTCGGTCGTTGACCATTGTCGAATCACTCGACAACAAAGTCAGTGCAACGGAAAAACAATGGATAATGTTAAATATCAAGAATATATATATATATATATATATATATATATATATATATACATATATATATTTAGGTTAGTTTTGGTTGGTAAAGATTATTTAGATTTTTTGGACTAGGAGACTGACAGACTTACCTTGGTAAGAGTCCACTCTGTAGTCTTGAAATAGAAACACATAAAAGCACTTAAACAATGATATATTTCAACCACACAGTGGTCTTTGTCAATCGAAAAGAAAACACAAGACCACAAGACCAAAACACCACAAGTGTTTTTTGTGTTTTCTCTTCGATTGACAAAGACCACTGTGTGGTTGAAATATATCATTGTTTAAGTGCTTTTATGTGTTTCTATTTCAAGACTACAGAGTGGACTCTTACCAAGGTAAGTCTGTCAGTCTCCTAGTCCAAAAAATCTATATATATACATAGCCATTTTTATTCAAAAATTTATATATATACAGGATGATTCACGAAGATATGCAGAAACTTTGGAAGCTCATTCTACTTGTAAAAATAATGGAGAAAACAAAGTCTTTTTGAAATTCTGGTAAGGTAGATTTAAAGGACGAATTCATTTATTTCTAATGGTTTTTAACCTGATAAATTGAATAAAACAGGTCCCAGAACTGTAAGTTGAGTAGTTTTTGAGAAAACCCGTGTCAAATACAACAAATGGAGTGAAAAAAACACATTTCTTCACCTTTGGGCAACAATAACTTTGTTATTTCTCCAAGAAACAGATCAACATTTTTTATAAAACTTGTAAAAAATTTTATTCTGAATGAAACGGTGTAAATCAGGAACCTAGAAAGCGAATAAATGTTTAATTAAATTAATTTTTATAACAGTTTAGTAAAATCTTGTTTATTATTAATTATTATATTTATATTTGTTGATTCCATCTTTACATGAGCGACTAGTTTTCACTAAAACACTTGTCAATATTTACAAACTTGCCTATAGAAGCACTTACTTATATTTGTCGAGGATGGCCGTTTCGGGAGATCTGTCTCATTGTCAAATCAGACTGTAACTGACCTCAAGGTTTTCGTAGGTTATGGAATTAGGGTGGGGGTGGGTGTACTTTGTGAGTATTAGGAGTTATGATGTCAAAAAGTTCGTGTAAGTTATAATGTAATTGTGTATTGAGTATGTGTGTAGGGTGTAGTTTTAAGTGTCTGTATATTTCTTATTGTTCAGTTGTATAATGTTGGTTACTTCTATGTTGTTTATGAAGAATTTGTAGGTTAGATGTTATGTTTATATAGTCATGTTTTGTGGAGTTGAGATGATTGGCAAAGTTAGATTGTTAATTATTACCTGTTAGTGCGTTTATATGTTCTTGGTAGCAAGAACTGGAGTAGCAAAAGACCTCCCTGTCTGGCCTATACAAAACTGGGGTCCCTGTAAAAACTGGGGCACGAACTGCAAGTTAGTTTATCCAGCAGTGTTGTGAATGTCGTTGATTTTGTTGTTGGGTTTCAATTGTTTATTGAGAGTGTTGTGTGTGTAGTAGGCTATTTTGTAGTTGTATTTTCGTAGTGTGTTGGTTATATTGTGGGTTTTGGGTGATCTGTATAGTATTGATAAGTATTTTATGGGACTTTCGTGTTTGTATTTGGGTTGTATAATTTGTCAATTATTGTTATGTTGTATCCATTAGTTTGTGCCATATGTTTTATGGTGTTTAACTCTTGGTAGTGTTCTTTGTCTAAACAGTGTTTTAAGCAGGCGATATATCATGGTGTTGTAAGCAGCTATTTTATGTTGGTGTGGGTGGTTTGACGAGATGTGAATGGTAGTATTGGTACTGGTGGGTTTTGGTATATGTTGAATTTATGTGTTTGTCTGTACGTTTAATTGTAAGGTCTAGGAAGTTGAGAGAGTTTTGTTGTTCTGTTTCGATGGTGTATGTTAGTTTTGGGTGTATGGAATTTAGATGTTTTAAAAATATGTGTGCTCGGCGTGTATTACCTTTGCATAATGTTGTCGACGTATCTATACCAGTAAATTGAACAAACCACAGTTTACACAACAATAAATACTCAGATAACATAATTTAATGGTATAAATACATCGACGACATCATAACATTATACAAATATAGCACTGGAGTTTACAAACTAACTTCCAGTTCGTGCCCCAGTTTTCACATAGGCCAGACAGGGAGGTCTTTTTACACACGCTACCAAGAACATATAAACACACTAACAAATAATAAATACCAATCTAACTTCGCAGATCATCTAAACTCCACAAAACATGACTACATAAACATAACATCTAACCTACAAATTCTTCATAAACAACACAGAAATAACCGACATTACACAAAAGAACAATACAAAATATACAGACACTTCAAACCACACCCTACATACATACTCAATATACAATTACATTACAACTCACACACACTTTTTGACATTATAACTCCTAATAGTCACAAAATACACCCACACCACCAAAAATATCCCCCCCCCCTAATGCTCTAACCTTTGAAAACCTTGAGATCAGTTACGGTCTGAGTTGACAATGGGACACATCTCCTGAAACGGCCGTCCTCAACAAATATAAGTAAGTGCTACTATAGGCAAGTTTGTAAATATTTACAAGTGTTTTAGTATTAATTATTAACTAAAAACTGTAGTAAATATGTTACACTATAGGCAACACTATACTAGCACTTACTTTTATAATTGTTGAAGACGGGCGTTTTGGGAGATGTGTCTCAATGTCAACTCAGACCATAACTGCATGTACGGCAAGTGTAAAATTTTGATAAGCGTTTTAGTTAAAAACTAGTAGCTCAGATGAAGATGGAATCAACTAATATTAATTATTACACCCAAACAACACGTAGTTTGAATATAAATAAAAATATTTTATATACAAGAACTGTTTTAAGTTTCTATATATTTGTAAAAACCGTTTTACTTCTTCATTAAAAATATGATATCAGATGGTAATAGATTAATTAGTGAAAAGCTTTGAGAAATATATATATAAATAAAAACAATTCTTGAATAATTTTTATTCATTTATTATATTTTAAGAAAACGTATCACCTTATTTAATATTCACTTTGACTTTGACACTTTAATATTCACAATAGTTTATGACTATCCGAACTTTAAATTTTGTAAATTTGTCAAAACTTACTGAGACAGAACGTTTTTGATCGTTATGTGGCGATCTTCATCAGTGTCTTCTGCTTGAGGATGTTGGGTGACGGTTTTAAAGGCAGGTTTTCGTTAGTATCGAAGAGTATGTGTGATATATATTGTGTTTGTTCGTTTAATATGTTTTTACTTTGTGTTTTTGTGTGTCTGTAAATTTCATATGGTTCTAGTGTGTTGACATGTGGTCCTTTTTTGTTGATGTGTAAGATTTCTAGGTTATGGTAAATGTCTGTGTATTTGTGTCCTGTTTTTTTATATGATTGTAAAATGCTGAGTTGGTGTTCTATTTGTCTTTCTCGACTCTTTGTTTAAAGCTGCGACCTGTTTGCCCAATGTAGAATTTGTTGCATTTGTCGCAGTTTAGTTTGTATATGCCTGGTGCTTGTAGTTTATCTTTGTTGCTGATGATAAATGTATTTATAATCTTAAGTTTCTGCCATTCGTAGCATCGTATATTTCTTTCCGTTTAGGAGAATGTTTTTCATTCAGAATTATGTACGTTCTAACTACATTATAATTCTTGCAGTTTTGGGTTTGTACATCTTGAGGGTTTTATTTAATATCACTTGGCAAAAAGACCACTACTTACTGATGTTTTCTGTAAACTTGTTATGGTAAATTTACTGACACACAAAAACACTAAGTACAAACATATTAAACGAACAAACACAATACAAATCTCCACATACTCTTTGATACTATCAAAAACATGCCTTTAAAACAGTCATCGCTTGACCCGACATCTCCAAGCAGAAGACACTGATGAAGATCGCCACATAGCGATCGAGAATGTTCTGTCTCAGAAAGTTTTCACAAATTTACAAAATTTAAAGTTCGGATAGTTATAAACTATTGTTAAAGTGATTAATCAAGATTCACCGAACGTAATGGACTACAAAATTCAAGAATTATTTAATATATATTTATATTAATATATTTCCAAGTATTTAACTTTTAAGATAGATGTATTTATATAATTTCAGATTCACACATACATTTTTTTAATTAAAATGTATAAACAATGATACCTAAGCTTTACATATAAAAAATGAAAGATATATACCAAAAATAAAAGATAAAAGTTTGTCTATTAATATGTTAACAAAATACAGGACTAACAAAATAACTAGAAATCAGCATTTCTTTATTAAACACTTCAATTTTCAGAAACAGAATGGTAAGTTGAACAATCCAAAATGCTGAGTGGTATATTTTTAATAGTGACTTTATACCATCATATGCACAATGTATCAGTTAAATTTTCAATTTTTATCAAATAAGATTATTTATAATTACACCTAAACTGAAAAACACTAAATTAATCCAGCAGCCTACTCAAATCAAAACTAACTTACATTAGTAAGAATTGAATGTAGTAAACTTCCATTATGGCTGTTTTCTTCCTCAGCTGTACTGCTACTTGAAGATGGCTCCTCAACAGACTCTATATCTAAATACTTTCTCAATTTGTCTTGCATTTTAATGGCCATTAAAGCAAACTTGTGCACGCCTTCCAATTTGTTTGAGCAGTTTGAACATACCATTTTTGGAAGCTGATCTTCTAGAGATACCTATGAAATTTATATAAACTGAATATTACAAATTACTGCACCTGTTATAAATATCTACTTTTACAGTTATTATCTAATTAGTTAAATTTTTAACTGAATTTGAAGTATAAAACAATAAAAAATACAGGGAAGTATTAAAGTATAAATGTTATAGTCTAGTTCACTTTGTTTTTTACTCCAGGTAAAACTGCTGTACCCTATAGGTTTAACCTACTAGGGGGAATAATCTAGATTGGAATAATCTTAAGTATTATATATATCGAAATCTTGTTGCTGTTTATGACAAGCTGGTTGTTAATTACTTATTACACTTTTTTGCTATTACTTGCGCCCAGATGTTTTGTTAATTAAAGGTTGCTAAATTGTTAAGTTACACTTGGAGGAAATGTTTTTGTCTTACGACTGAGTCATCATAACATGTCACTTTTGACTTTAATATTCACAAAGTACACCCACACCACCATAACATCCCCCCCTAATACCCTAACCTATGAAAACTTTGAAATCAGTTACAGTCTGAGTTGACAAAGGGACACATCTCTCGAAACGGCCGTCCTCAACAAATAGAAGTAATTGCTACTATAGGCAAGTTTGTAAATATTATATATACTTGTATCATGGCCTGAATAGTACAAAACTCTTAGTTATGAAGCAAAAGCTGTGACCAATACTTAATCAGTCGATGACACACAGTGTTGTTTCTTTACTAGTTAAATGTATAAAGCAGAAAAAAAACAGGGATGACTTCTAAAATTTATATATACCATCTAAAATATATAAAATATATACCATTAATAGGAATTATTAGTTTAGACAATATAGTAAAAAAATTTGTAACTATTTTATTTATATTATATGGTTTGAGAAGAAATATTAGTATTGTTTGAAGCTTTAGATTGGAACTGTTCATCAAACTACTAATAACGTAAGAGTAGTAACTATACTATACTATTAACTAAACTGCTATCTATTTTCACAGTCATTGAAAACATAATCTCTGACAAGTAATACCAACAAAATATGGCATAATTTCATATTTTGTGAAATTTCCTTCAGTTGTCTACTATAACCAATTATAGGTGTTATGGCCATTGTGTTCTCTAACACAAGGCTATATAAAATGTCTTTATTTCTTGAATTCTGCATTTAAAAAATGTTTGTTTTAAGGAAGTAGTTATAACCAACCAACCAACCATGCATCAAAAATGCACTTACTTACATTTGTTGATGAAATGGCTCAACAGCCAAGGTTGGGTTTTGGCAAGTAAGTAGTAAGTATATTTAAGTTGCTTGATGTAATGATCTTGAATTCACTGATTAATCTAATTTTAAAAATACTTACGTAATTGCTTACTTGCTGACGCGATTCAAAACATTTGGTCCTTTTACGAAGCTAACTCTCTACTCAGTACGAACTCAGCACAGTCTAAAGGAACAAATGTTTTGAAACGCGTCAGCAAGTAAGCAATTACGAATTCTTTTAGTTAAGTATTTTTAAAATTAGTGAGTATATTTGTTGATGATGGCCGTTTCAGGAGATGTGTTCCATTGTCAACTCAGATTAACAAGCTAGTTTGTAAACACCAGCGGAGTTTTATGTTGTTGGGTTCAAATTGTTTATTGAGAGTGCTGTATGTGGAGTAGGCTATTCTGTAATTCTATTTTCGTAGTGTCTTAGTTAGATTGTGGGTTTTGGGTAATCAGTATGATATTGTCACGTTTTTTATGGGTTTATCAAGTTGTATATTTGTAGTTGGGTTATTGAGTTTGTGTTTAGGTGGTTGTATGGTTTTACGATCATTGTTAAATTGTATCCATTGGTTTATGTTATGTTTTATGATGTTTAATTCTTGGTAGTGATCTTTTTGTCTGTTTTAAGCAGGCTATATATCAAGGGGTTGTACGCGGCTAGTTAATGTTGTTGCGGTTGACAGTTTGAGTTGACAATGGGACACATTTCCCGAAACAGCAGTCCTCAACAAATATAAGTAAGTACTACTACAGGCAAGTTGTAACATATATAAGTGTTTGTAGTATAAACTAGTAGCTCACATGAAGCTGAAATCAACAAATACACATACTATATACAAATAAAACATACCTTCAGTCATAAATAGATGACTGAACCCAACATTCTAAAAGTGTAAAAAGCTCTGGATTATTTAAACTGTTTAAAGAGAAAACTCCAATGTGTTTGAATTTAAAAAATCAAGTTACCATGATATTTGGTGGTTTTTATTCCATAATATAAATTTTCTAGAAAATGTGTTTAATTTTGTCCTAAAGTAAAAGTAAATTATGTATAAATTTACAATGTATAAAGCATAACAACTGAATAAGGGTATAAGAGATTTTTAAAAAAATCAGAAATAACAAGGTTTTTGTTATTCAAACAATAAACATAACCTAAACTTTCGGCATAAATTCTAATTAACTTTATTTATTGAAAATACTTTAAAATATCTGTAATTAATAAAGTTTCATAAAACAAGAAGTCAAAACAATTAACTAATGTCATAAACCAATTACATTTTACAAAAATGTAATTTTGAATTCTAGGTTATCCGTTACTTCCTCCGGTCTCAAAATATGTTAAGAAAGTTATTTTAAAATGTCATTAAGGAAATTTAAGGTCAAGGTATTTTTTGTTATTATTATATAACTGATACTCTACAAATTTCGACTGGTTGATCTTTAACCAACAGGTTATTAAACTCCAGCAAGTGAAAGTACATAACTAAACATAACATGGCAGCCATTACTTTCAACATTATTCACAGACTTGCTTTACAACAAAATGTTATTAGTTAACACAATCAGGCGTACAAGGTATATTATGCTATTTATGCAATGAAACATCAAATTTTTCTCTGCAATTTGAGCTCAAGGATTTAGCCTTGAAATCTTGGGAATGACATCCCACACTTTCATTACCTTGCAACCTAGTTCAAGGTTAACCTAACCTATCAAAATATTGCAGGATGAGATATTTATTTCTTGTAATATTTAAAAAAACATAGTGTAAATTTTAAATCAAACTTTACTAATAATGTGATTTATTTATTTCAGAATACTCACAGCTATGTATAAATACTTTTTAATTTTAGCCTCTAATTTGTTTCGTTTTCCTTCTTCACTGAATATACAAATCCCACCAGCCTCCGCGGTACAAATACGACAAAGACGTTCGAATTTTTTATTTTCTCCCATTTTAAAATTCACCTGAGAAATATATTCAGTACGTTTCTGTAATAATTTAGAGCTGATATTTCATTTTACAAAAGTAACAGAAGTCATTGTAAACAACATTTTTTATTTCGGCCTCCTACTAAGAGGAGCAATAATAAAAAGAAAAACGACGTTGATTTCACAAGTGACTATTTGCGTCGCTCAATACTAACCATTCCTGCGCTATTGCAATTTAATCCTGACTATGACAGTTCGCTGTTTTAAGACATTCAATAGGTGATTGAACTTTCAATTACTTCTCATTGTATCTCATATTTCACTTAAATACCTGTTCAAGTTTAAATAAAATTAAAATTTCAGTTCAAATTGTTTTGGTTATCAAACATACTTTTAATTTTGTAATAAATTCCCGAAGTAAATAAAAACTACTACAAATTTCTTTAAAAATGGAATTTTGTAATCAAAGTAAACTAGTTACAAATAATTAAAGTGAAAAGAACTGGTAGAAAAAAAAATTGCTAACTTTTAGTTTCAATTTTTTAATGGACGACATGTAGGAGTTTTAGATAAATAAATAGCGTATTTCATAACGTAAATTTTATAACTTATCCTTTATATATTTAGGTAAATATGTATTTAGAATTATTACAAAAACAAATTTTACCTATAAATGTTCAGAGAACTTCATCTTTCCCTTCATTATGAAAGAATATGCAATAAGAATTACATCACCGTATGACTAATTTACAAAACTAGTTAAAATAGGGAATGCCTTTATTCTATTCAACAAACTCATATCTAAGTAATATTTTAGTAGGAAACAAATGGGCATGAAGAAATTTGTTTTTTTACTGTGTTATTTTGTTATTAAATTATTTATTAGCAATAAATTTCTAAAATTAATCTTCCATTATAAACTAAAAAAATCTTTATAATTTTATTCTAAACATGTATTATTTCTACTAATGTTATTAAATATTAAGGAATAAATAAATGCTTTTATCACAAAATATTTTGAGAATTTTAATTCAATATTGTAAAACTTTAATAAAATAATATTTCAAATGTGAGAGGATTCTATTCATGTTATTCATTTTAAAAAATTTGTGAAATGTTTTTGGAATGATGATAGTAGAATTCAAATAGCACAGGGTCAATAGCCTTCCACTATCTTAATTTAACAGTGGAACTCTGTTGAAAGTAAAGTAAAAATGCAAGAATAGCTTCAGTGTTTTCATGAATTATTTTAGAGTACATTATTAATACCCAAATGGAGCATCTATATTTAAAAGTTTAATTTTTACTAGTTTATACATTTTTTTACACTCAACACATTATTTTACATCCCCTGTTACCAACCAAGGTTTTAAGTAATTTACCTCAATTGTCTGTATAAAATATTGTTAAACAAATTGGTGAACCTCAATTTTGATCCATTTTGTTACTTTTTAATCAGTTATTCTAAAAAAAATTCAGGAAGAGAAAGTAAGTTTCATAAAAATGTTTGTGTATTTTAACATCTATGTAATAAGAGCTATAAACACTTTAAACAAATATAAAGCAAAACTAAATAGCATTATAATAACTGTTTGAGTTAATAATAGTACACTACTATCAACTAATAAGAATTATTTATAAATTCTGAAACCATAACAGCTAAGAACTTCTTAATATCAGTGTTGTAAAAAGTATAAACAAAAGCTGACTCAGTCCAGGGTTTTATATAATTGTCTTATTAGTTTTCTGAGACAGAAATAAAAAACTTTTTATGACATATAGTTTGGCCGGATAATTACCGTAGAAAATTTAAATTCAACTTAATTTAATTTAATCTGAGTTTAATCTAATTTCAAAATTTTTGTTATAAAACTTTTTAAATAAATTTGTAAAGCTATTTTTCCAATTCAGATGAACAAATTCTTAAGGTTGGTAATGAATTAAACATGAGTTTAAAAGTTAGAATCTGTTTAAGACCAACTGAAGAATTGTGAATTGGTTTGAAAATGGTAGACAGAAATAAATTAAAAAATATGATCACAACTATTTTTGGCAAGAGTTTATGAAATGGACTAAAAAATAAGTTAGTTTTTGAAAATGATTACTGAAATTTGCAATTCTAAATGAAAAAGGGAAATACACATGCATTCATCATTAATACAATTGTGCATGAAATATTTAGGTTTTTCGCCTGGGAAAAAAATTAGTTATACCTTAAACAACATTACAACTTAGAAATTATTGAAAAACTTAAAAAACTTACTAAATTCAAAGTTCGGATAGTCAAAGTATTGTTTAAGTGTTTAATTAAAAAAAAAACATATAAATTAATGATATTTTCTCAAGCATTACTGGTAAGTGGATACAGATTATGACAACACAATAACCCATTTTTTAGTTTACTTAGAATATACGATGTATATGTACATGTATGTACTCAAGTGCAATTCCTGCAGCTTCTTCAATCTCTAGAGCAAGGATTCCCAAACCTTTTGGTACCACAACCCCTCTTCTTGAAATGAAAGCCTCCCACGCCCCTCTACTTTACACTATAAATAAATGATATGGGCATATTAAAAAGAAACAAATATTATATATATATATATATATATATATATATATATATATATATATAAATAGATTTTTTGGACTAGGAGACTGACAGACTTACCTTGGTAAGAGTCCACTCTGTAGTCTTGAAATAGAAACACATAAAAGCACTTAAACAATGATATATTTCAACCACACAGTGGTCTTTGTCAATCGAAGAGAAAACACAAAAAGAAATATGAGAAAATGAAATAAAAAAAAAAAAAACTATCTTTTTTTTTTTTTTTATTCTCTCATATTTCTTTTTGTGTTTTCTCTTCGATTGACAAAGACCACTGTGTGGTTGAAATATATCATTGTTTAAGTGCTTTTATGTGTTTCTATTTCAAGACTACAGAGTGGACTCTTACCAAGGTAAGTCTGTCAGTCTCCTAGCCCAAAAAATCTAAATAATCTTTACCAACCAAAACTAACCTAATATATATATATATATATATATATATATATATATATATATATTAAATATGGTGATATGTTTTCTTGTATATATAGTCAATAAATTAAAAATATTTCAAAAACAAGAATACTTTTAATGAATATATTTATTCAAAGCTTTTCGCCGATTAAATAGTATCAGCATCTTCAGGAAAAAAAAATTATCTAATAAAATACTTTTACAAAATTAAATCATATGTACTACAAAGAATCATATGTTTACATAAAAATTTACATAAAGTGCAATACTTATAAACATATGATTCTTTGTAGTACATATGATTTAATTTTGTAAAAGTATTTTATTAGATAATTTTTTTCCTGAAGATGCTGATACTATTTAATCGGCGAAAAGCTTTGAATAAATATATTCATTAAAAGTATTCTTGTTTTTGAAATATTTTAAATTTATTAAATATATATATATATATATATATATATATATATATATATATATATATATATATATATTTATAGGTTAGTTTTGGTTGGTAAAGATTATTTAGATTTTTTGGACTAGGAGACTGACAGACTTACCTTGGTAAGAGTCCACTCTGTAATCTTTAAATAGAAACACATAAGTGCTTTTATGTGTTTCTATTTCAAGACTACAGAGTGGACTCTTACCAAGGTAAGTCTGTCAGTCTCCTAGTCCAAAAAATCTATATATATATATATATATATATATATATATATATATATATATATATATATATATATATATATAACAATTTATATATTTATACATACTTTTACAAGAAAATTGATATAACATTTCAAGTTTTAATTCGATAAGAGGAAAATCCGTTAGAGAGATGGATGAGCTTGCATTTTTTTCACTAGCATGCCTATTTGAGGTTGTATTTTAGTAAGGGTACAATGCAAGTCATTGGCAACATCAAGATTGTTCATATATTTTGTTTTTATTGCAACAAGGGTTGAAAATGTTTTTCCACACAAGTAGGTGCTTGAAAAAGGCAAGTATAATCAAAGAACTGCCTGTGATACACTTTTAAATGTTCTATCTACAATGAAGATATATTCACATTGAAAGGCAAACATTCGTTTTTCGACATTTTTGTACTATTATTTTTTCAAGCAGTCATGTAGATTTAATTTCAAGTTTATAAAATTTGCACAACCTTTACTTATATTTCTTTTATAAATGCATACATTACATTTAAATTTTCTGAACATCATGGGCAATAAAATTGTCTATGTAAAAAAAATTGAGGTGTAAATTTAGTTTTAAATTTCAATAAATTGTGTACTTAAAATTTTAACTAAGTGAGAATTTATCTTACTATTTTCCAACTAGTCTTCACTCTGCCTTGCTTGCTTTCACGTCCCCCAAGGGGAGGCAACCCCCCCAGTTTGGGAACTTATGCTCTATAGCACACCCAAATACTGTCTTATTCCTTGAGAGCCGCATTCAGGCCTTGAAATTAAGTCCTATTAATATAAATACAGTCCTGTGACTTTATAGGCATATCATGTTTTTTCTTATAATATGTTTAACTGTTTAATGTTTTTCTGTGAGTAATGCAACTACCTATCTTTAGAAGTTAAATATTTACTACACACAATAAGGGACTGTGATAAAATAATATTTGTTAGACATTTGTTCAACTTACCCACAACTTAAATGCTGTTTAAATGTTGAATTCTGGCTAGAGAGCTGTTTCAATGAAGAAGCACTTAAATCTTCCCTAAGTTCAATTCAAGACTTATTTAACAGACATTTATTATTTATGTTAAACAAATAATATTAAAAAAAATTCAAGTCAATTCTTACTAAGGTTGACAAACGAAATTTTATTTTATAATTATAATTAATATAAATAAGTATACACATATGATAGAATCACAATATTAAATGTCAAAATAGAAAGCAAATTTCCTTGTAATTTTCCATTTCCCTCTTTATACTGTATATCATGGACTATTATTTTTGTTTGTTACTATTTATTTGCTTTTTTTCACTTCTAATTTATGAAGCTGATGGTGGTCTATAACTTCTCATTCTTTCCATCTCTTGTAATGCTTAACTATTGCAGAGAACCTTTAGTTGGCTCTCTGCCTAAGTGCTGGATTTCTAACATATATATATATATATATATATATATATATATATATTCAGTTTGAATCCGATCAGGACATCATTTTTAAATTTAAATAATAAATATTTGTTGAGTCCATCTTCGCGTGAGCTACTAGTAATCACTTACTTTTAAAATGTTTTAAACTTGCCTATAGTAGCACTTACTTTGCTTGTTGAGGAGGGCCGTTTCGGGAGATGTGTCCCTTTGTCAACTCAGACCGTAACTCGGTTATAACTGAGTTACGGTCTGAGTTGACAAAGGGACAAATCTCCCGAAACGGCCGTCTTCAACAAGCAAAGTAAGTGCTACTATAGGCAAGTTTAAAACATTTTAAAAGTGTAAGTGAAATAATAAATAGTTAACAAATTGTATTAACATTAACTACAGGTTTAAAAAATGTATTTGAACTTGATTGGATGAATAAAAACATATTTTATTATTGATTTAAAATTTTAATATATATATATATATATATATTAGTTCTAGTAGAGCTTAAAGCTTATTTAGGAATTTTTGGACTAGATAGGAGACTGACAGACTTACCTAATGGCAATAGTCCAAAACTGCAATCTCTTGGAAATAAACACATATAAAAACTTAACACACTATTGAAATATTTCGATCAAAAATTATCTTCATCAGTCAAGAAAGAGAAAAACCAAAGACTGAAGTGAACCACAGATGTGTATAAATATCCAAATGTCACAGATCCGAAGATCATTTTTGATCGAAATATTTCAATAGTGTGTTAAGTTTTTATATGTGTTCATTTCCAAGAGATTGTAGTTTTGGAGTATAGCCATTAGGTAAGTCTGTCAGTCTCCTATCTAGTCCAAAAATTCCTATATATATATATATATATATATATATATATATATATATATATATATATTTATTTATTTATATATATAGGTTAGTTTTGGTTGGTAAAGATTATTTAGATTTTTTGGACTAGGAGACTGACAGACTTACCTTGGTAAGAGTCCACTCTGTAGTCTTGAAATAGAAACACATAAAAGCACTTAAACAATGATATATTTCAATCACACAGTGGTCTTTATCAATCGAAGAGAAAACACAAAAAGAAATATAAGAGAATGAAATAAAAAAAAAAAAAATAAATAAAAATTTTTATTTCATTTCATTTTCTCATATTTCTTTTTGTGTTTTCTCTTCGATTGATAAAGACCACTGTGTGGTTGAAATATATCATTGTTTAAGTGCTTTTATGTGTTTCTATTTCAAGACTACAGAGTGAACTCTTACCAAGGTAAGTCTGTCAGTCTCCTAGTCCAAAAAATCTATCTATCTATATATATATACATATATATATATATATATATATATATATAGATGGAGGAAATTCCATCTATATATATAGATGGAGATATATATATATATATATATATATATATATATGGAGATTGAAAAATGGGCAACTGTGAAAAGAAAGTGGTAAGGGAATGTAAATAGCCATATCAGTTCAACATGGCTGAAAGGTATTTGCTCTATTTCAGAAACCAATCAGCTAGCCAATCTCTCCAGCATTACTTCTACTGAGGAAAGATTATAAAACCAGAACTCCTGTCAGTTGAGAAAGTGGAGTACAATACTATTATTTTAGGTTCATGTTTTCCAAGCTAAAAACTATTTATTGATTTTTTTATGAACAAAGATCATACAGCAATGCTGTTTGCACAAGTAGACTTTGTTTTGCCTATTGGTTTATTTTACTTAACACAGAAAGTGTGTTATGTGCAGATAATAGTATAGTTGTTTACTGTCTGTCAGTGTTAGTTGATGGAAATTTTTTGAAACATGAGTGGGGCTTCCTTTAACTGCATAAAAAAAATTGTAGGTTTTAATAGTAATAACAGTTTTTGAAAGTGATATTTTGTGGAGGACAGGAATTTTCCGATGATATTCATGAAAAAAAAATTGGAGATGTATTGGATTTGTCGACCCCTTGCCCATGCTTATCTCAAGTTTTATCATGGCTCTGAAGATAGTATTTTGGATTCTGAATAACTTATATTTCGATATGATTACAACTCTGAAGAAAGAGTTTCAAATTCTGAACTATCACTTATTTCAAATAAAAGACGTACACAAAACTCACAGGTTAATCATTTATTAACTCAGACTCGCTTCAATGACAAAATCATCATCATCAGTGAGGGTTTCTACTACAAACTGTAACTAAAGTTAAAAAGTTGGAGTTTTAGTAGCAACGGTCACTGATGATGATGACTTTGTCATTGAAACACATCTGAGTTAACCAATGATTGATTTGTGAGTTTTGTGTACGTCTTTTATCTGTGTTACCATAACATCACAAGCTTAACTCAAAGGATAGTGGTATCACTTATTTATTGATCATACCAACCAAAACATATGTTTTCCTATTATTTGCTTATATTCTCTTAATAACTTTATTTTTGTACATAATACCTCATTATCATGAGTGCCTACAGCCGGGGCAAACGGAAGCTGCCGCATAGCTTACTCCCAGATTTAAAAAACAAAATAAATACCTAGGTGTCATTTATAGACCATGTATTTTTTGAGTTATTTTAAAAATTGATAAATTGTAGGGCATGACTTAAACCTAAAATATTTATACACAAAAGATGTTTTCCATGAAAATATATATATGATAGTTTTTTAATAAAAAGTATGAATAATTAGATTAATGTGTTTATACATTAAGTACCGTGGCATAGTACTTTATGAGTAGTAATAGGTGTAACATGGTTGAGACTTTAATATCCGGTTATCAAAAATTTCTAGATAATAGAACTTAACATATAAAGCATTTAACAGTATAAAATATATATACAATATGCACTGTGCATAATGTTATGGTACCTATCATGGAAAATTGAATGTACTGTTGATACCTCACTTTTCATACTTGTTCGTATCCAATTACTGTATAGTTTGTACATATTAATAAAAGCCCACACTCGCACACACAAAATTTATAAGAAACAAATTGAAGAAAGAAGAGAAATTTATTGCTAAAAAACATTTCTGTTTATACAACATTAAAATAAAAAAATCACCAGTACACTAGTATAATGTATGTATGTATGTAGGTATATATAAATAAAACAAATACATAAAAAACAAGTCATTGTTGCAAATAAAAATACTTTAATCCATATGAAATGTATACAAAGAATCCAAAGTTAGAACAAAAAGGAAATGATTTCCAGCATAAGCTCCAACAATTGGAGAAGATGAGTCGAGTTTGATTAGCTGTTGTTTAGCGACTGACGGAACCTTTCTTCCTGTGATTCGATTACGTAGATCTCCTGTTACGATACTCGACTTTCTGTATACAAAAATATGGTTAGCTGCTTCACATATGATGGCATAGGATAGATCTGAAATAAAAGGCAACACATAAATAGGAACAGCGAATTTCTTTTATTTAAATGTTAAAAACTACAGTTTAAAATTAAACAAAATGTAAAATTCATTTGGTATGGCACTTAGAGTGGGTATTTTTGAAGCTGTAAAGATTTTATTTATTCTTTCTTTAGACATTGACTAAACTATGTTTAGATTTACTTAAACGCATTAATTAATAATTTACTTATATACTTTAAAATATTTGCAAACTTACTTTAAGTGTTTGTAGTACTACTTTAATTTTTTGTATGTAAATGCTGTTAACCTAAAACATTATACATTTCATCTGCAAATTTCTTTTGGCAACATCTGTAGATTTTAATTACTTTGTAGTACAAAATTGTAGTAACAAATTAATGGTCGAAAAACATGGAATTGTATGGATTACAATTTATAGCTAGGTGATTTCCCATGATTTTAGTAAAAACAAATTCAAAATGCCATAAAGAAACACACACACAAACATATAGGAATGTACTCAGGCAATAATTAGACTATCAATAAATAATAAGTCAATAGGCCTAAGAGAAAAAAACTTGTCCAATTCAGTATAATGACTATATACTCGTAAATAACATTAAAACCATAAAATATCAGGATTTACCACAATCACACAAGACAAACTATGACCATATAATTGAATTATCATAAAACCAAAACAATAATCCCAATACCACAAAAAGTAATAAAAAATATAATACTAGATTGTCAGCCTATTTTGTAATAAGTTGTCTAGATTGAATGTTTATTGCAATAGGACTCTCTTATGATGATATGTATATAAGGGATTAGTCTTGGTAACTTTATTGTAATACTGTCTTACTGTGTACAGTGGGTGAGGTTTTAACCGTGTCTCTGACCTTGAGATCTGGCTGGACTGGGCTGCAGTTCGGGGCAAAACCCAACACTTCGGAAAACATCAGTGTCATGTTTAAAGTGCAAAAAGCTCTAATTAACTAAATGATAATACTGTAATAGTATGATGTAGATATGATCTTTAAATGTGTTGCTCTGCTACTGCAAAGAAAGAGACGATATATGTATTGTTTAATGTTTTCAGTTAGGCTAGTAGTCAAATGCTAGAGCAGAACGAGGGACACCGTTAAACCTCATGCACTGTACAGCCATGACTTTGATGATTATCTTCTTGTCTAGATGCCTCATTGCTAATTTAATGCTAACTGTAAATGCTCGCTATTTGGTCAATGAGGTGTGCATTGTGAACAAATGCGAAAAGATGATAATGTGACTTCACGCATGCAATAGCGAGTCTGTGCTGCCACTTACTCGACGTTTGCCTTTATCACACATCCTTAATAAATACAATTTAAAAAAAAAACTACGGAACATTTTGAAATGTACAAACAAAACAAAAACCATCCTCAATATATGGTTAATATAAAATATTTAAAACCCATTACTACTTTTAAATACATAAAAAATTAGTCACATTTTATAAAGAATATGAAATTATAGAAACACAACACATTGTAGCCACATAAGTATAGTTGCGTTCAGTTAACCATGCCTTTGCTCACCTCTGGTTCTCATGTGGTACCACTTCTGAAAACATGTTACATTTTTAGAATGTTCTATACATCAACAACTTTTGCATTAGATATGTCTACACATATTTCAAGGTTGTTATTTCATATCAAAGCTAATTCTTATCATTGAATTTATCTAATATAGACCATTTCATGTAAGTCAGTGTTTTGAGAGCCCTTATCATGTTTGTAGGAATGTATTTATATTGATTCTACACAGGCCTCTACCTCCTGTCATGCCTAATCCGATCTCTCAAGGGGAAAGTTAAATGGTTTTGACTATGCAGAATTTATCTGATGAGAAATTTCAGTAAGTTGGTGATTAAGTCTAGTTTTTAATCATAAAAACAGCGAATAATAAAATCTTTATGATAAAAATAATAAAATGATGTAGTTAATAACAGCTACTTTTGTTCTAATTATTTATTATTTACATTCTTTGTATATTAGTTTCTAACTATGGTCTGTCAAGTAAGATCAGTGATGGGCGTGTTCTTGTCCATATGTGTAGCACTGGTATTGGTTAAACAAGTCACTGGGCGGAGGAGATTGAGTGATGCCTACTGCGAGTAGTTATTGGAACTTAAGTTTTTAAATTCGAGAATGTCTGTAATTTTCTGATGATGCTAACTGTGTTAACAAAATGTACATAAAGTTTTAGATATATGTAGCAAGGGTTGTTGTTTAATGATGATTATTACGCTACTATGCTCTGTATAGATTTTTGTAATAAAATCTTTGTTAACTTATTACTTTTATAAATTATCAACTAAGTATAAAAAGTAGCAATTAAAAGATATTTTTTTATATGTAAAATTAGTATATCTTTTAGAATACTGCATTACATGGAATAGTATTTAAATGCAGTAAAACTATATATACTGATTTATATTTCATTTTGATACCATAAAAGGTTTTATTGAAAGTACAGTAGAGCGTCGAAAATCCGAAGAAAGTGGGACTGGGGGAGGTTCGGATTTTTTAACATAACTTAGAAATTCCTAGTTACACTAAAAATGTTAAGATAAATGAAAATAAACACTTTATGTACTTACATACCTGCATAGCTATTGTACTTTGATTTGCTTGTATCTTTAAATCCAGAAGAATGTACTTGTTTTACAAAAAAAATTCAATACATATTTACAAATGTATGTATCTATACACAAACAAATTAACAAAATTGTATGAATCATTAAAATATCTTATAGAAAACCCTTGCTATTGTTGGGTTGTGTGTTTCGGAATTTTTTTTCTGCCGGTCAAATCCTGCATTCTCTCCGTTACACGTGTAGAAAAAGTAACACGGTTACATGCATGGCGGGGATTCCCTCACTCCAATTTAAATTATTTTGCTTTAGCAATAAACATACAGCATTAATTACTTTTACAATCTTTGGAGTGTTAACTATCTTTATGTACAAAAAGTTTCTTTTCTTTATTAATAGGTAAAGTTAGTTAAAATATTTATCTAAATGCCTCAAATTCCAATACCAGACCTTTACCTTCTGTAACGAGGTCACATGCGTAGGAGGGGAATTCCTCGCTAATTTGGGTTTTGATTTGGAGTTTTATAAAATGCTCTCTAAATTAATAAAGTCCTTCTAAATTAATGTTCTGTCCTAAATCACATCCATATTGATAAATAAAACTAATAATAAATATTTTACATTGTCCATTATTTTTCCGTTGCACTGACTTTATGAAGTTGATAAATTACTATTGTAAATACTTTTATCCACCACCAAATCCAATAATTTTACCTTGTTGTAATCACAAACAACAGGTAATTTTATTGGACTTAGTGGTGGATAAAAGTATTTACAATAGTAATTTATCAAATACATAAATATATCAAAGAATAATGTTTTTAACATGAAAGAATTACACAGTTTCACGTGTAGGTGGGGATTCTCTGCCAAAACCCCTCTAAACTATCTTTGTTGGTGGTCTATCGTCTCAAGATCAAATGAATCGTTTTTTTTCTGGTGTGTGATGGGCAAACGGAAGATGTTCACGAATTTCACACAAATATACCCGCATGTTTAGCAATATTATAAGATTAACTAAAAAAGCAGGGATTGCCTGCAGCGCATGTAACGGAGAGTTGAAGGAGGTGTTTGGAGTTTTGACGCTCTACTGTATATGTGGTTGTACAAAATAAAACCGTACCAGGTGAACATAAAGTAAACTTCCTTTGTTGTTTGGATGCGGATACATATCCAAAGGCTAAGAAACTGCCAATATGATTACACGGCCATGAAGAATCATCTAAAGGAGACTCCAGTTGCCAAACGCAAGCATCTACATCATGACGAATACAGAAAGCAGGGACAGTATCTGGATTCATTGTTGTGGACATAATCCATTGGTGACCTCCAAGGGTTATCTAAGTAATTAATAATATATATTCATATGTTAATAGCAATGTAAAGCAATGACTTGGTGTATACAGAATTGCAGCTATGTTTGTTTATTTTAAGCTTACTTAGTAAAAAGCAAATACAGTGAAAGCTCTTATATCCAGATCATGTGGTGACAGCCTGGTCCAGATGACAAAAAATCCGAATATGAGAGTCGTTATGTAATGATATACGTTTGTACTACATAATCGTAACCATTCCGATTGGAAGTAGAAATATGATTGTTTTAAGCAAATAAATTACACTTATTGAAGATTGAAATTATTTAAATAACAATATAGAACAGAATTTACAATTTAGTTACATGCCTGTATGTACAGTTCCTTAATACTGTACTGCACACACATAACATTAATTATCAGTATTGGTAAACAAAGATGTAATGACGGTTTGCTTGTTTTATTGAGCACGTTTCTTTGATGAAATATCCCTCCACCTTCAAAAGGGTAGATGATCGGCTCCTGTTCCTTCGTCTTGTTGTTGGGCGATCAGCTGGTCAAAACCTGGCCTGGAAAGCTGGATTGCCAGAGAACTGGCCAGACAGCAAAGCACTTTGCAAAATATAGAGCCTCACTTCGTTTTCATATTACACTCGGATGTTGGAGATTCCAGATATAAGAGCTTATACTGTATAGGTATACAAAATCCTCCTGGAGGTCACATACCTCCTGAACAGGTTTTTATGCAAAGTCAAGGATAAACATATAGATGTAGAACATTTGTTTAACTTTTATGGCCTAATTAAGAAAAAAAGGAAATGTCAGGGGATCACATATGTAATATTGTTGTTAATATTAATAAAATTGAGATTTTTCTAAAACTTTTAGTTGCATTTTAAATGTTTATGTGCACAATTTCTAAAAGCAATGATAAAACAATAAACAAAAATTGCCATAATATTAAACTATATAATATTTTTATTAAGTATTTTTAGACTTATTTTTAATTAATGATTAAATTTTAGCTTAGAATTAATGTCTTGAATTTTGTAGTCCATTACGTTCGGTGAAACTTAATTAATCACTTTTACATTAGTTTTTGACATTAGCGGAACGTTTCTGCTCCGTGGCGATCTTCATCAGTGTCTTCTGCTTGGAGTTGTTAGGTTAGGCGATGACTGTTTTAAAGGCAGGTTTTCGATAGTATCAAAGAGTATGTACGATTTGTATTGGGTTTGTTCGTTTAATATGTTTGTATTTTGTCTTTTCGTGTAGCCCATAAATTAGAAAAAAACAGGATACAAAATAGCATACAAAACTAATAACAATTTACAATACAAAATACGACCCCAACAACAAAGATAAACTACAAGCTCCAGGCATATACAAATTAAACTGCAACAAATTCTACATTGGGCAAACAGGTCACAGCTCCAAACAAAGAATCAAGGAACACAATCAACTCAGCATTCTACAATCACATAAAAGAAACAGGACACAAATACACAGACATTTACTATAACCTAGATATCTATCATATCAATAAAAAAGGACCACATCTCATCAACCTAGAACAATATGAAATTTACAATTAGACAAAAACACAAAATTCAAACATAATAAACGAACATACTCAATACAAATCATACATATTCTTTGATACTATCAAAATGTACCTGCGTTTAAAACAGTCATCGCTTAACCTAACTCTAAGCAGAAGGCATTGATGAAGATTGCCACAGAGCAATTGAAAACGTTCTGTCTTGGCAAGTTTTTCCAAATTTACAAAATTTAAAGTTCAGAGAGTCATAAACTAATGTAAAAGTGATTAATTGGAATTAATATTTAAAAATTCTTAATAAAATATAATGGAACATTATATAATATGAATTATGTACTTTACTCATAAATAAAAACTAAAAGCAAGAACAAAATAAAGTTTAATTTTTGGATAAAACAATTTTTACCTTAACACCAAGTGCTCTTTTGAGATGTTTTAATCTACTTTTAAATCATTACCTGATGTGTAGTATTATGAGAGTTTACATTTAGTCGAGATAGTATCGTCATTTCCCCAGGCAAATTATCACATTCTTCTAACTGCTCAAGATTAAAAGCTGGGGCACAGCCTTCCCCAGTATCTTCCACCTCCTTATCCGAACACAGATGTGACAAGCGTGAGTGTACCTCCCCTACAATACCAGGATCTATTATTTCTTCTCCATCTAAGTTGCCTTCAACAAAATATTGCCACATCAAACCTGTTTCACACTTTATTAGTGTTAATTCTAACCTGAAATAGTGAAACATTTTTTACTCAATTAATGTTTTTAAAAATTGAAAGCATTGTAATAATAAAAAAATACTCTAATAAAATATTAAGGAGTATAAGCAACCACCAAGCGATAAATTATTGAGTGTTGGGGTTTCCATAAATAGAAAGTTAAGGATTTATTTCCTCAAAATCTACTTTTCTGAACAATTAATTTTCATATAAAAATATAATGGAACAAACTAAAATTTAATAAAAAAAAAAGATATTTTACTTATTAAAAGTGTTTCTAAAATAATTATCTTTGTGTTTTGTTAATTTTTGATTTATTCAATTTAAATAACATTTTTTTAAATAAAAACAGAACTTAAATTGATTCAAAGTTAAAAGACTAAAACCTTCAAACTGAGGAATTGTTATAAATAATTTTTTGTTTTTTATACATAAACTATAAATTTACAAACATAATTTTTTTAATAAATGTAAACCTTTATTATAGGCATCTTTATTTGTAATAGGTAAATTGGTTAAATTAATGAATACATCATATAAAAAATGTGCAATTTCTGAAAGTGTCAAATAATATTGTAAACATTTTAATATGTTTGTAATTTATGTCAATATGTATGTTTCATAGGTTACAGGTTAATTTAGATAAATATTTTAAGGTTTCTAAGAGGCATATATATGTAAAAATAGAGTAGCAAAACTTCAATATTTAGACAGAAAGCTAAAAAAAATTTTTTTTAATTTAATGTATTTTTGATATAGAAATTCTGGTTTAAATAAAAAATAACAATGTTAACCCTTAGCGCTCGGATTTTTGTAACATGCTTTGCTTCCCCACTTGTAATTAAATTGGGATAAATTCCTCACCTGCAGGTTGCATTATTGTTTATGGAAAACTTTGTTTTCTCTTACATGATTTTAGTAAACTAAGCTATTTTTATTCACTAATACTGTATGTACATGATTTTATTATCTTATTTGTAATTTTGTAAAGTATGTTATCTTTGAAAACAGTCTTCCGCATGAAGTCCTGGTTTTCTGCCGCATGTTTTGTAATGAAAAACTGTTTCCCTTCTACCACCTTTTATCTTCCTGTTACTGCAAACTACACAATCCTTAGAAGTATTTTTATCATTGGAAAAGTTTAAATGTAATTTCCAATTCCGTCTTTCTTCTTTGTCAGTATTTGACGGCCGACCCCTCTCACTATACGGGCTATTCCTGATATCACCAATGCGTTCAAGTTTTGGCAAAACTATTTTTTTTAACAGGATTTTCTTTCATTTCCTTTTTTGTTATTATAGATAATAAAACTGTTTACTACAGCTACATCTAATAGCCAGAAAAACATTGTCCTCCACCATTTATTTGTTCGTTTTGTAAAACTGCACGGTTCATTATATTGAACAGCTAAATCTATACCACTCATAAACTGGTTATATTTACAAATACCTGTTGGTTTAGTTATTTTGTTTATGAAACTGAACTACATTCTAATAAATCAGGATCAAGTAAAAGATCAGGAATTTCAGAATCACTAATTGCACGTGAAGCCACGGCAAACTACGAGTAAACAAATAACCGGCAAAACTGTTACCTACTTGCAGCTTACAATGTAGCGGCAAACTAGATTTTGTGATGACTCACATATTCCTAGGCATTTTCAACTTAGTTCACATTATTTTCAATAGAGTGTAGCACCAAACGGTAAAAGATTGAATGTCGTGGGCTTCGCCGCAGACGAGTTATAGGCATTTGAAAATCGTGTCGGGTGACCCCCGACATACGAGTAAACTGCAATATACGCTTGGTGGGGCTCCCCCGACAGTCGAGTGCTAAGGGTTAATGGCTGTGATTTTTAAAAATTCAGAAACAATAAAAACCTTGCTTTTACTAACTTTCATATAGTAAAATTTCTTTACATAATACAATTTTCTTAAATCATCCTAAACTATGGCCATTACGCTTTGATACCTTCAACAAATTCATTCTCCAGGAAAATACAGCCCAAAGAGTGCAAGTCAGGTTTTTGTTTAAAAGTCCTATGGCCGATTCTCTGATAAAATTTGGCAAGTAGTAGCATAGGTTCTAACTTGGGTCAGAATTGCTTGTTTCAAATTTTAGCTGCATCGGTAAGTTTACAGGTTGGTAGGGGCCGAGTGGGTACAACTTTCTGGTGAGTTTGACTGTCGCAACACACTCCCACCATTAATAAATAATTAAATAACTGTTACCTTTGTCCATTGACAGTCCAAGTAGTCAAGCCTTTGTCAACAGCATGAAAAAGTTTTCCCTCTAGCAGTTTCTCTCCTTTGCATGTTACACTGATGTTCAGATCGTCTACTTCAATAACAAAATCATTTCTTGTGACTTCATCTCCAAGTGGGAATATTACATGTAAATCATCTTCAGTCTGTTTCCATGAATATAGCTTTGCAGTATTAGCATCCATTTGTTCTAAAATAAAATTTCACACTAGCAATAAAATTTATTTAAAATGTTATTAAGAAATACTTACTAGTAAGTAAAATCTGGCCTCTAAATATAAAATAAATCTTGCAGTTTTTGTGTTGTACATCTTGAGGTTTTTATAGAATTACACTTGTTTGTATTATCTTGGCAAAAAAACCACTAGTTACTGATTTATTCAGCAGACCCGTTTCACACTAGGTCAGCGCTTTTTCAATGCTGTGAATTACTGAAAAGAGTGTTGCTCAGGTGTGTTGTGTTTGTGTGAGTCGGTCTCACACAAACACAACAAAGCTGAGCAACAGTCTTGTCAGTAATTCACAGCATTGAAAAAGCGCTGACCTAGCGTGAAACGGGTCTGCTGAATAAATCAGTAAGTAGTGGTTTTTTTGCCAAGATAATACAAACAAGTGTAATAAAATAAATTTTATAAAATCTTAATAAATCATTAGATCATCTAATCACGTTAACATTATGAATAGGTTTATAAATATTAAAAAATTAAATTGTGTTTCTAAAATCTGAGAATAATCAGAACCACTTATCATTTTCTTCTTAAAATTTTATGTACACAGCATCATAGATATCTTAGTTTAACTTACAATCTATATGTCTCACAATTTATGTTTACTAATATAGACATAGTGTGTCTAGTAAAACATATTTGAACTGTCTAATTTTAACCTGATTATAAAATCTGTTATATGAAAAGTACAACTTTCAATATTTAGGATTGTTAGGTTTGAATTACCGGTACTAATGTTCAGATTATTGATATTTTATAGTAAACTCCTGAAACAGAATATAAAATATCTAATCATTGGTTCTCGAACTGGGGGTTACACCCTCCTTGGGAGATGTGAAGGCAAGTCAGGGGAAGCAAGACAAGTTGGAAAATACATTATATTATCGGAACAAACTTGATGTTGCTAATAGCTTGGGTTGTGCCTTTACTAAAATACAACTACAAATAGGCTCGTTAGTGTTAATAATTTAAGCTGAAGCATCTCATCAACAGATTTTTCTGTTATCGGTTAATATTTACCTTGCAAATTAAAACTTGAATTGTTATATAATGTTTCTTGTGCAAGTATGTATAAATAAATTGTTTTATCTTAAACATCCCAAAAAGTTAGGGAACCCATGATCTACATTGTTATATTGTTTCATGTGTTGCAATTGAATATTTTATTAGGAAATGCTTCCCAAAGGTTTCAAATATTTCAGTGTAGTTGAAGTGTAATTCATTTAACCAGCTAGATTAAGATTTTAAATTATTTAAAGGTTTTGTAAACTACTCATTATAAAGAAGAAATAAATTTACCTGAATTACTGTGTTTCTTTTCTGGTTCATCAATAGGATTCACTGAATCATATATGAATTTGAAGGAAGTATTACTGGCAATATACAAGTGTTCACAGCCAGGTTCTATGGCTACATAGTCAACTGCACCATTGCCTACCATCTTTCTTTCTGATAAAACAGTCCAACTGCCTTCTTCATCTTAACATTATCACAAACATTTAATTATTTATTAAAACACACACTACCCCTTAAGGTAGGAATATTATGATTTTATTAATTTAATTAGTTTTTATACAATTAATAGAGAAGTGAAAAGTTATTTAATGAAGTATAGTGGCAACCATTTAACCGTGCACTTGGCCTTGAGAGATCATAGTAGACAAGATTAGAGGTGAGGGTTACGTTGAGTCACTATAAATACTTTCCTACAAACATGATGAGGACTGTCAAAACACTGACTTGCATGAGACGGTCAGTATTACTTAAATTCGATGATAAATTAGCTTCGGTATGAAATAACAAACAATCTTGAAATGTGTGTAGATATATGAGATGCAGAAGCTGTTGATGGATAGAACATTCTGAAAATATAACATATCAATGATAATACATGAGAAAGTGGAAGTGAGAAACTACACGGTTAGCTGGACGCAACTATACTATAATGCTATGCACATACTTATTATGCTTATTTAACCGCATGATAATATTGCTTGCTTAAAACACTATTTGTCTGCTTGTGGGAACAATTCTTAGAAAAGGACTACATGTGTAAAAGCTGAGAGCAAACAAAACAAAATGAATTATATTTGGAATTTCTTCAAAGATACTAGCACCAATCTTACGAAAGAGTTTTGTTTTGATAAAAACAGCACGATTAAATGACAGATGCCAGTTTTAAGATTGAGTCAAGTCTGCTGTAATTAATGTATTACAAACCACAAAAGAAAATACTCAATTCCCCAAAAAAATTTCATGAATTTAACAAAATATTCTGTCTGTGAGGGAACTGACAAGGGTGATATCGAAAGGATAATAGTAAATGGTAACAACCACAGAAGCCTGATCGTAATCAAAGTTTCTCAGTAAATTCCTTCATAAAAAACAAGTAACATAAACAAATATTTTTCTTAAACTCACCAAAGACGTTTTCTTTCGAGTCAACTAATTCTACTTGGGTCAACAAAGAAAAATTTTATTCTAGTTACTTTTTATTAAATAATTACAATTAATATAAATAAAGTAACATAAAATAAGCTGTTTTATGAAACCATATGTTATCACTTTTTTTAAGCCAAATGGGAGGAAATAATTAATAATTAATGGGAGGTTTTTTGAAAAGTTTTCTCCCATATGAAACTAAAATTAATTCATTAATTTCAAATAATGAATTAATATTTGAAAAAAAAACTGTATTAACATCAAGCGTCTATTTACTACAAGTTTAAAAAAATGTATTTGAACTTGAGCGGACGAATAAAAAGTATTTTATTAATGATTGAAAATTTGAACAAGATATATATATATAGGGAGAATGTAAGTTAATAGAAAGAATTGAAAATAAAATAAAAAATAATTAATATATCTAAGACAATATACAGTACAGTCTTGATAATCCGAGTCCCGATATTTCGAGCCTTTTTTATCATTTTGAAAGAAATTGATGAATCAGACTTCCAAAAAATGTTTATATCAATACGGTATGTTAAGGAAATGAGTCAGGCTTCCAAGAAATGTTCATATAAAGTTCTATAAATTTATCTAGTCCATTTTAATTATGTGTATAGTAAGAGTTCATTAAAACTACTTTTTCTAATGCACAGGAACGTATTTCCGTGTAATCCAAGTTTTCGGTGATCCGAAGCGGTCTTGGTCCCACGTACCTCGAATTATCCAGACTCAACTATGTAAATATATTAAGCTTTGTCTATAACTTTATTCTTCTAATTTTATCTCTATTTTTGGGCTTGCAGCATTTTTGTGTAAACATAATGGTGTGTGAAAGAATAGATAAAACTGTACAAAATAACCCTAAGAGAACTTCTACAATGCTATTAGGAAAAAAGTTTGGCTATTAATGAAAACAATTTGAATAAAACGGTGTTTGCAACTGATGTATTCGAGGCTGGGGATGACTCATCATGACCACAACGAACAAGTTGGAAGGCAACTTCAACTTATCTCCAAGACATTTATTACCTATATATGATTTGATAAAAAATTAATGAAACTTGATTATGAAATTTAAAACACCTAAGGCACCATGCCTAAAACTATACAATGCTATATACCATATTTGTACTTTCTAGCAAGTACGTAATAATTGAGCTTGCTTTCGAGTTAAGATTGTGAATAAATAAATAACTGCATAAATATTCTTTTATGGTAACACATGTTTCAATGACTTATGTCATCATCATCAGTAATACAAATTTACAACTGCAACTGATTTGTAGTAGTGTCACTGATGATGACATAAGTCATTGAAACATGTATGACAATAAAGTATATTATTTTGTGTTTGTGCCTAATTATTTATTTATTTTCTTGTATATTTCATGTTTAAAAGTTACTAATTTTAATACCTTGATAAAGTGTAATCCAGTATAAGATAGTGTTTGCTAAACTAGCTTTGGGTCTGTTAAGATCTGGTTTTTCATCTTCTGCAATCTGTTTAGTAGTTTCTATATGTAGCAAAATGCAGTGTAATGTCTTTTCATCTTGCATGCAGCTATAAGTTAGCAAAAATGGCACTTGATTGCTCACTTTCCCACTATAATCACACTAAAAAATTTTTAAATAATACTTAATTCTTAGAAGTATGGATATAGACTAAAAAATTTTTAAAAATGAGTAAATTTAAAATTAAGAGTAAAATTTTAAACAAAATGTAATGTAGATAAACTAATTTTTAACTTCATTTTATTCACACAATATCAAGAGCACAGCGGTACAATATATTACAATGAAAATATTGGAAAGAACCCCAATACCACAAAAAAAAAAAAAAAAAAAACAAATAAACAAGTCATCATTCTAGTTTGTAACTTCTTGTTTGCTAGATTGTAATTTTGTAACACAACCCTCTGATGATGATGACATGGTTATCGAAATGTACATAAGGGTTTAATCTGAAGTAACTTGTTTGTTTGTAATTTTTGATTATTTTGTGTGGTATTGGGGTTCTTTCCAATATTTTCATTGTAGTTCATTTTATTTATTAAAAGGAACTTTACACTTCAAAGCCTAGCCCCTTAGTAATCACCCGTCTCTATCTGCCTGGAGGTTTTTAGATAAAATATAAAAAATTCATGAGATATAATAAATACCATATTTACAACAAATTTTACATTGTTGTAAAGGGATGAAACAAGCTCTCAGGAAACATATACTATGAATTGACTACTTACAAATAGATGGCGTTAAGCTCGTTTTAAAAACGTATAAAAAAGTGTACAAAATAACATAGCGACAATGTACATCACTACACTTCACTGTACATATTTTATATTGGAATGAAAATACATATTACATGTTATGTATCATTTTAAAGCTATAAGAAAATGTAATTTGAAAATAATTTATTCAAAATTAATTTTTTTTTTTTTTAATCGAGTCATTTACATTTCTATTCAGTTTATCAATGAAAAATATCTCGATTGTACCTCGGCCAAGATCGGTTTCAATGTAATTGTTAATGTCTAAAATCAACATATCTCATATCGAATCGCTTCCCAAAGTGTCTTTAGTCATTATATCTATAATGTGATATCTCTAACAATAAAAATTAAATGTACTAAATAACTGAAAGATAAATTTAAAGCTAAAAGCAACACACTTAGAAGCCTAAACAAAAATTACCCGAGTTACAAATTAACCCTTTGGACGCCACGGTCCGATCTATCGGACCAACGATGTGCAGGCGAAAACCGCCACGGTCCGATTCATCGGACCAACGATGTGTAGGCGAAAACCGCCAAGGTCCGATCAATCGGACCGCCAGGAAAACATTATTTTTAAGATGTATTTAGACACTTTTAAAGTTTGTTTCTATTGTTTTGGACTTTCGTTAAAGTCACTAACACTACAGGAAAATAATTTTCACAATGGTAGTACCAGTGACCTTGGCTCAGCTATTTGTTTTTGTCGTCATGGGGGGCAGAGCTGATAAGTCACATACTCTCATATAGCGCGATGTCGTTACTCATGAGTGTTTTCTCATTACTGTTTGTCCTTTTTTTTACAAACGAAAAAGAGATACAGATAAAAATAATGGTAGTGTCAACAAGGAACTTGGGTATACTGTCGTTATGAAATTATTAGACATGGAAAATTACTTGAATAAAGGATTTCACGTATTCGTAGATAATTGTTTTATCTCATTTCCACTGGCCACGGATTTGTATTCGAAGATGACTCATTTGACAGGCATGTTACAAATAAACAGAAAAGGAATACCTCCTATCCTGAAGCAAAAAATGCCTGTTGGACAAACAAAATACTGTCGCAAAACATATTTGCTTTTGGTTGCCAGCCGAATGAAAAAATCCCAAAAAAATCAAGTACTTGTCTTGTCAACAAATGCGTTTTTGACAAACTATTTTTTGTAGTAGAGTTGTGAAAATTTGCACACAGTATGATATTTAGTTACTAAATTGAATAAAAAGTTATGCGATGTATAAAAATATTTTTTTTACTACCTAATTTTTCATCTAAAGTAGATTTTTTGTATAAATTTTTTTTCTGTTAGGCATTATTGATTGATCAATAATGTTGTACAAGTAACACTTTTTGAATTACTAAATGTTGATAGCCCATGTAATTATCTACAAAACAAAAAAAAATCATTACATTTGCATAAAAACTAACGAAAGCACAGAGCGAAATGTAAACCGGTGCAAAATCGTTCAAACAGGCCTTGGCGGTTCTCGGTAGTACCGCTGACAGAGCGGCTGGCGGTCAGGAGTTGGGCTACGGCCCGAGCGGCTGGCGTCCAAAGGGTTAAATAAATGGCTTGAAAGTGTTAATAATAACAACTACTTTACATAAGAAAAGCCAAAGCATTCAAACTGAAATTTCATCTATGACGTATGATAAAGTAGCAATGGATGTATTTTCTTTCTTCCTTCCTCTGCTTTTTTAGCCTGTAGGGGAATAACTCTTTAAAAAATACAGGACAGGTAAACATTTATGTTTTAGTATTACTGTAGCTAAACACTGGAAACTATCCATTTATGAAAATATTATTTAAAAAATCAGCAAATATTATTTGTGAAAATGACATTCTTATTAGGAAAATTTTATGAAAAGGATATCGTAATACATTACATAGCAAAAACAACTAGATCATTTAAAATAAGATTTTTAGAACATCACAGAGCATTCATAACTAAAAATAAAAAGCATCAAATGTAGCAGAACACCTAATATCATACAAGCATAACATATCAAATTATGAAAATAACCTAACCATACTTAAAATAAATAATAACCCAATAGAACTAAACTCACTAGAAAAATACCATATTTATAACAAACTAATTAACCAACAGACAGCATATGTAGATAACACACTCTTCAAAAGCATAATACACAGAACATACGACAAAAAGTGTATGACATCAACAAATATCAACATCATGGCCCGAATAATGACACCAGAAAAATCGAGAAAAATGATACAGTAATTCAACAATGCCTCATCACACAAGGTAAAAAATTAATTGCACTTAGTAGTGAAATAATTGATTACAATTAACAATAATAACTTAGTAAAGTCAATGCAAAGAAAAAATAATGGAGAACGTTATATATATACATATATAATGAAGTTATTATTATTACTTGTAAATAATTTTTCTACCATTAAGTGCAATAATTTTACCTTATGTGATCAGGTCTCTTTTGGTCACTTGACCATTGTCGAATCACTGATTATTTTTCTCTATCAGTGAAAAATAATAGAGAGGGAAAAATAATCAGTGATTCGACAAAGGTCAAGTAACCGAAAGGGACCTGATCACATAAGGTAAAATTATTGCACTTAGTAGTGGATAAATTATTTACAAGTAATAATAATAACTTCATAAAGTCAGTGCAGTGGAAAAATAATGGAAAACGTGAAATAACACAATACACACACACACACACACACACACACACACACACACACACACATACACACACACACACACATATATATATATATATATATATATATATATATATATATATATATTTATAGGTTAGTTCTAGTAGAGCTTAAAGCTTATTTAGGAATTTTTGGACTAGTCCTATCTATTGTCCAAAAATTCCTATATATATATATATATATATATATATATAGATAGGAGACTGACAGACTTACCTAATGACAATGGTCCAAAACTGCAATCTCTTGGAAATAAACACATAAAAACTTAAACACATTATTGAAATATTTCGATCAAAAATGATTTTCACCAGCCAAGAAAGAGAAAAACAAAAGACTTCATTGAGTCTTTTGTTTTTCTCTTTTTTGGCTGATGAGGATCATTTTTGATCGAAATATTTCAATAGTGTGTTAAGTTTTTATATGTCTTTATTTCCAAGGAATTGCAGTTTTGGGTTATTGCCATTAGGTAAGTCTGTCAGTCTCCTATCTAATCCAAAAATTCCTAAATAAGCTTTAAGCTCTACTAGAACTAAACTATATATATATATATATATATATATATATATATATATATATATATATATATATATATATATATATATCGCAATATGTATTCTTGTGTATTAATAAAGAGCTAAGTCAAAATACAAATACAAGAATTATAATTGAATTTACAATTCATATATATATATATATATATATATATATATATATATATATATATATATATATATATATATATCGTGTGTGTGATATATAACGTAGTCCATTATTATTCCGTTGCACTGACTTTATAAAGTTATTACATATTAATTGTAAACAATCATTCTATAAATAAGTGCAATTAGTTTTTACCTTGTGATAAGGCACCTTTTAGTCACTTGACCATTGTTTAACCACTGAGTGTGTTCACAGATTCAGTGATTCGACAATGATCAAGTGAGTGAAAGGTGCCTCATCACAAGGTAAAAAACTAATTGTGCTCATTGGTGGAATAATTGTTTACAATTAACTTATAATAGCCTTATAATATATATATATATATTTTTTAGGTTAGTTTTGGTTGGTAAAGATTATTTAGATTTTTTGGACTAGGAGACTGACAGACTTACCTTGGTAAGAGTCCACACTGTAGTCTTGAAATAGAAACACATAAAAGCACTTAAACAATGATATATTTCAACCACACAGTGGTCTTTGTCAATCGAAGAGAAAACACAAAAAGAAATATGAGAGAATGAAATAATAAATATAAGTTGTAATCACAGATTGTGTAGAGTAGAAATCAGATGACACAGATGCACAGATTAAAGATATATATATATAAATTGTTTCCATGAGCATATGAGTGATTATAGTTTATATAAGTCTGTCAGAGGAAAAGAGATAAGGTTATTGGGAAGAAAAAAAAAAAAAAAAAAAAAAAAAAAAAAAAAAAAAAAATTGATTTATCTGATGTTGAGGTTAGGGGATTCTCTGGACTTGGTATACCACTGGTATGATAGTTCCCACCTTCTCAGTTCTGAGGGATTGCAATCAGGGGGGAGTGATTTAATTATTTTTGTGGTATAGCAGTCATCAAAAGTTGCGATGTTGTGACTCGCAGCATGTTGAGCTGTTGGTCTATCCATATTCATAATTTTAACATCATGTCTGTGGCCATTCATTCTGATATTCAGACCATCCGTGGTCAGGCCTATGTACTGTGCTGAGCAAAGTTTACATTGTAGCTGGTATATGACATTTTTCGATGTACAATTATGATGACCCTGTATTTTGAAGACCATTTTTGTTGTTTGGCTGTTGAAACTATTTGCTGAGGGGTGTATTGGACACGTCTTGCATCTAGGTGTATTGCATGGGAAGGAGCCATGAGGAAGTTTGTGTGGTTTCTCTGCATCAGGGTCTGGTAGTTTAGGATGTACTAGGATGTTTTTCAAGTTGGGAGGTTGCTTGTACCAAATTTGCGGTGGATCGGTGAAAAGATTTTTGGTGTGGACGGAAGCTTGAAGAATTTTAAAGCCATCTCTCAATATCTTGTTGAGTTTATGTAGACCAGGATGGTAGTCTGTTATTAAAGACAGTTTATTTTGTTCTGTTTGTGGTTTGGGGCGAACCGAGGATTGTGCTGAATGAATTTGGTTTTCAATGAGTCTTTTTGGGTATCCTCTTCTCTGGAAGGCTGTTGATATCTTTCTATTAAAATCTTCCAATTCCCTATCATTCGAACAGATTCTCTTACCCCTGATTGCTTGACTGTATGGAATGGATCGTTTTATGTTTATTGGGTGGTTGCTGTCGAAATGGAGATATTGTAGGTGGTTTGTCGGTTTGATGTGAATTCCTGTGTTGATATTTCCATCCTGGAGTGTTACCTCTACATCCAAAAAGGTGATGGCTGATGTAGATTTCTCCCAGGTAAATTGAAGTGTGGAGAATTGTGTCAGGCTGTCTAAAAATGCCTCAAGTGTTGAAGCACCCTGTGTCCAAATTAGGAAGATGTCATCTATATATCTATACCAACATAATGGCTGGTGTGTTTGTGTCTTTAGAAAACTTTCTTCCAACAATTCCATGTACAGATTTGCGTACGATGGTGCCATTCTGGTGCCCATTGCTGTTCCCTTTATTTGAAGGTAGTTCCTTCCCTCAAACTGAAAGTTGTTCTTCTCGAGGATGAACCTGGTCAGGTTCACAAGAAAAGGTGTAGTGGGAGAAGGCTTGCCTGGGCGTTTGTTTAGAAAATTCTCTATTGCAGATAGGCCGTGTGCATGAGGGATGTTGGTATAGAGAGAGGTGACATCTATGGTGACCAAAATAGTTACCGGGGGTAGAGGTACAGATATTTGTGAGAGTCGGTCTATGAAATGATTGGTGTCCTGGGTATGTGATGGAAGGTTCTTTACTAAGGGTTGAAGGTGTGAGTCGAGGAAAGCTCTCTCATATTTCATTCTCTCATATTTCTTTTTGTGTTTTCTCTTCGATTGATAAAGACCACTGTGTGGTTGAAATATATCATTGTTTAAGTGCTTTTATGTGTTTCTATTTCAAGACTACAGTGTGGACTCTTACCAAGGTAAGTCTGTCAGTCTCCTAGTCCAAAAAATCTAAATATATATATATATATATATATATATATATATATATATATATATATATATATATATATACACACACACACACAAAACAAACCTCAAAACATGGTTTGGAATTTATATTGGTAACTCTCATGACTATATAGTTAATAACATGTCACATCGTGTGACGAAAATAGTCAGTCAGAGAAGGAGGAGGTATGGGGCCCTGTGGATTTGCAGCATTTGTACTTCACAGCCAAGTCTTTACACCTAACTCTTTTATCTGATTGATCTATAATTAGTTTATCTGCTAACGATAAGGCAACTCATTTTCTTTTGGAAGATATTGTTAATGACAAAACACACTCATATATGAAACAACGAACCGATGCAAAAGAGTACCAGAGCCAGCAAACATGAAAAGACCAATAGCACATATAGACGGAGCCATTTTGTAAATCTCAGTAAAGATAATTGGAGTTCTACTATGTATAAATTGAAGATATGAAAGTGTTTACAACCATAAGTGGTATGATTTTCTAGTAAGTTCATTATGTAACTTATAATCTAGTTTTATTATTGCACAGTAACAACACAGCTTTAACAGCATTTTACTAATTTTTCCATGAAAACTGCAAATATGAAACATATTTAGATATTTTCCCATATTTTTTAATTTCGACAAGGTTCTGATACTGACAGGCCTGATCGATGTGGAGGTACTATGGTATGTATATATTAATAAATCTTAAATTCATTAATATAAACAAATCATCAGCATTACAATAACTTAAAAAAGAGATTTAGGATATATATTTTAGTACAGTTTTCTGCCTTTACTTACATTACAATATTTTCCTCTGTTGACACATTTTGGGGTGACTCCATTTTCAAAACTTAAATCTTACTATGAGTAATAGTAAAAGAGTAAGATTTAAGCTTTGAAAATGGAATCACTCTGAAATGCGTAAATAGGGAAACATATTGTAAGGTTAGGAAAGGCAGAAAACTGTACTTAAATACATACAAATATTCCTAACAGAAATGAAGATGAGTATATTGAGAATTTTAGAGATTTAGGAGTTGAAAAATCCTGAATAAATTTATACTGATTAAAAAGGTTATTCTTCTATAACTTTCACTTACTTTCCATTTATCCTGGGATCTTTTTGCAACATACATCATCCCTGATCCATCAGACACAACAACCAAGTCTCTACTAGGAAAAGAAATACATGCATCATAGTGACCAGATTCTTTAGACTTTTCTTGAGGTAATTCCCAGACTGTGGTGACACTCTCTAATCTTCCGGTCTGAAAAAAAAATATTATTAATATACCCATCTTCATTTCTGGTAGGAATATTTCTTTATATTTGAGTACAGTTTTCTTCCTAACGTTACAATACTCTCCTATGATGACAGGTTTCGGAGTAACTGCAATTTCAAAACTTAAAATCATACTGTTATAAGTACGATTAAACGGTAAATTTAAAACAGTAAGATTTAAGTTTTGAAAATGGAGTTACTCCGAAACGCATCAACAGAGGAGAATATTGTAATGTTACAAATGGAAGAAAACTGTACTCAAATATAATTAATAATAAATTTCAATAATCAAAAGCTTTCAGATTATTTTGAGTAATCAAAAGTCTAAACTTTAGTTACGTAATCAAACATCAAAGATCTTCAGAGAAAATTCAATAGACTTCATTAGGAAGAAGAAACCTAGTAAACACTTGAAAAAATGAGATTGGACAGATTTTATTCCATAATTGTCTCTTGGCAATTCCTCAAACCCTAGATCGTTGAAATGGTTTCATTTCTTAAAAAAAAGTCAATTTCTACATTCTTAAGCTGTGCAGTATTCTATTAAAAGAATTTACAGAAAAAATATATCAGTCAAAGGTAATAAAAACAAGGTGTAGCTCAGATATAACAGAGTATTAACAAGAAATAAATATAAACAACTTTTTTTTTTCAACGTAAATTCCTACTGAGGTCAAGAACAAAAAAATGTTATCAGTGTTTGCTTATTTCCAGTTTGATTGTTTATTTATTCGTTTCATTCATTTTTAACCATACGCAACTATTTATGATATTTGAGGTAGCCATGTCAACAGTTTAAGATTGTACAATGGAGGTTTTGACGACAACCAGATGGGGGGGGGGGGAAATTCATATATGTCTTTAAGGTATTCATTTCTTGGTATTGGAAAATTGGTGCAGTGCCAAAGTGAGCTAGACTTTGAACATGAAGATTCATAGTTCAAATCCAGCTGGAGCCCTGAAATTTTTATAATTTAATTATTCAATTGAAAAAACTTTATTATCATCAATTGTCATCTACTATAGGTTAAAGAAAATGTATTTAAACTTGATTGGATTAATAAAAACATATTTTATTAACAATTGAAAATTTGTATAAATATATATATATATATATATATATATATATATATATATATATATGAAGTTAATATATTACTATTTTTGAGTAATTTTATCCACCATTAAGTGCAATAATTTTATTATTATTATTATTATTATTATTGTGGAACAAATTTCACAACAGCACCATCTTACATAATCGCAAAAATTCTAGACAAAATCCTAAGGTCTAAAATACACATCAACAACACATACAATATAAAAAATGGATACGAATTAATTAATAAAATAAAAACGATAAAAACAAACAGCAACACAAAAATAATAAGTTATGACATAACTAACATGTACCCTAGTATCCCAATAGAAGAAACCATAGAAATAATAAAAAACAAACTGATACACAATAACGAAAAAAGAAACATAATAGATAGTATCATTACGCTAACCAAACACATATGTAACCAAAATTACTTCCAATTTAACAATAAATATTATAAACAAACAACAGGACTCCCCATGGGTTCACCCATATCATCTGTCATGTCAGAAATATATTTACAACACTTTGAACAAATAATAATTAAACCTATAATAAACACACACAATATCTCACTATGGACAAGATATGTAGACGATATACTTGTAATATACCAACCTACCATTCACAACGAACACGTCATAATATTAAACAAACTAAATACATACAACGAAAACATACAATTCACCGTTGAAACAGAAACAAATAGAACAATCAACTTCCTCGACATTACTTTAAATATAAATGATAATAAAATAGAAACTACAGTATACAGGAAACCTACTTCCAACAACACCACAATACACTACAAATCTAACCACCCCTGGACACACAAAATTAACACTTACAGTAACATGATAAATAAAGCAATAAAATACACACAGGATAACAAACAAAAATTAAATGAAGAATTAGATAACATTACAAAAATGGCAATAGAAAATGGATACAACAAACACATTATAAAAAATATATACAATAAATTCACAAAAAAACCTAACCTCAACACAACACTACAACCGGAACACGAAAATAATAAAAATAAAAAAATCTACCTAAAATATAAATATACCAATAACAAAATAGAAAAAATAACAAATATATACAACAAAGAATACTACACTCCAACTTACAAACCAAACAACAAAATAATAAAATATCTTAATAACACAAACCACATAACAAATTCAGAAAAACATAACCTATCAGGAATTTACAAAATCACATGCAACAACTGTAACGCTTTTTACATAGGAAAAACATCCAGAACATTTAAAATAAGATTTGAAGAACATTATAGAGCATTCAAAAACAAAAATTCTAAAGTATCAAATGTTGCAGCACACCTAATATCCCATAAACACGAAATTACAAATTACGAAAATAACCTAACCATACTGGAAATAAATAACAACCCAATAGAACTAAACTCACTAGAAAAATACCACATTTATAAAAACATACACAACAACTTAATGAATTTACAAACAACATATACAGAAGACATACTATACAGAAATATCATACACACAGATCAAGAAATAGTGCGCGTAACTTCAACAAACACCGGCTTCACGGACGTAGCATCCACAGCAGAGAAAAATCAGTGATTCGACAATGGTCAAAGACCGAAAGGTGCCTCATCACTCAAGGTAAAATTATTGCACTTAATGGTGGATAAAATTACTCAAAAATAGTAATATATTAACTTCATAAAGTCAGTGCAACGGAAAAACAATGGATAATGTTAAATATCAAGAATATATATATATATATATATATATATATATATATATATATATATATATATATATATATATATATATTTTACCTTAAGGTAAAATCATTGCACTTAATGGTGGATAAAATTACTTACAATAGTAATATATTAACTTCATGAAGTCAGTGCAACGGAAAAACAATGGATAACGTAAAATATCAAGAATATATATATATATATATATATATATTCTTGATATTTAACGTTATCCATTATTTTTCCGTTGCACTGACTTTATGAAGTTAATATATTACTATTGTAAGTAATTTTTCCACCATTAAGTGCAATAATTTTACCTTGAGTGATGAGGCACCTTTCGGTCACTTGACCATTGTCGAATCACTCAATGTGATTCGACAATGGTCAAGTGACCGAAAGGTGCCTCATCACTCAAGGTAAAATTATTGCACTTAATGGTGGAAAAATTACTTACAATAGTAATATATTAACTTCATATATATATATAAATAAGGAGAGTGTGAGGTAACAGAAGGAATTTGAAAAAGAAATCAGCAATTAATTTACCTACATGCTGTATTCTTTAAAAGCAGTAAAGAATACCGAAACTTACCTTTAATAGAAGTTCAAAAATTTATAATTCATGGAAATCAAGATATAACATTTATATACTATATTTGTGATTATGTATATAGTTTTACTTACTTCATTATTAATATTGGTTTTATATATTTTGAAAGAATTGTCCAAAAAGTAAACATTATTTTCTGACCATGGATCTGCAAACAAGTGATTGTGAAGTGAAAACACTTTCATGTGTAAGAAGGAATATTGATCTTCATTGGGAAATACTTGATCAATTCCTAAAAAAACACACAAAAATACATGTTAAGAAGTACTGTATTGGGGTCAAGTCCTAAAAAGGTGGTAGATGTAAATATTTTCATGTAACCAATTAGTTATTACACTTTTGCTATTACTTGCGACCAGACTTTTTGTTAACTAAAGGTTGTTAAATTGTTAACTTACACTTGGAGGAAACGTTTTCGTCTTACGACTTCTTCAGCCTCATATTTTTGCCGCTAGGATTGCTGCAGTTGTGCTTCTTTGGTACAATTAAAATACGAGGCTGAAGAAGTTGTACGACGAAAACGTTAACTCAAGTGTAACTTAATAATTTAACAACCTTTAGTTAACAAAAAGTCTAGTCACAAGTAATAGCAAAAGTGTAATAAATAATTAACAACCAGCTCGTCATGAACAGCAACAAGATTTCGATATTTAATCAATTAGGGTAAACTTTATAGGTATATTTTAATATAGGTACATAATAATTTTGTATAAAATTACAACCAAATCTATCCTGACTGGATACTTTATAGGTATATTTTAATATAGGTATATAGTAATGTTGTATAAAATTACATCTAAATCTATCCTAACTTGATTCTTCATAGGTATATTCATGTCTAGATGTAGTGCAGTGTGCTGTTGCTACTATGCGCCTGGTTTATACATGCCATTACAAACAAATAACTAAAATGTGATAAAAAATTAACTTCTTGTATTTTCCACAGAAAATAATGTTGGTATTCGTGTTCTACACATTAAAATAATCAATTAAAAAAAAAAACATTTGCAATAAGTCTCAATATTGACCTCAATTAGAAAGTCACTATCCTGTGACATTTAGACAACAGTTTTTTCTCTATCTGATTGACAAAATATATCAAATGTTTTATTCTGTTTCTTTTACTCTGCCTATATCATGTAAATAGATCAGATTATAGAAAGAAAGTATTCACCAAAACTAACCTAAAATTATATTTATTTGAACCCTGAGTTACATGAAAGAGGAACTAGTCTCCAAAGAAAACATTAACCTTATCTTTTTCCTCATTTTTGCAATTACTTTTAAAATGAATTTATCAATTAAATTTTAGTTTCCACTTATATGAATGTACACTAAAAACTTCATGTAATCAAAATGCTTATACAATAATACCCCGTACTTACGCCATAGGTGTAAGCATGTAAGTCGAATTCACGTGTCGGGGTATAATTTTACATACAATCATATAGGAATCATGTTTATTTGGGACCAAAGACTGAATAAAATAATAATTTAGAAGGAAAATGTGTATGTATTAAAATCTTAAATACGAATTGCAACAAAAAAATATATTATATACATACATAATGCAAAGTAAGAAGAAGTTAATTTGATATATAAGGCTTCATAAAATCTAGGAAATTCGTTTGAACAATTGAAGATTATTTTTCTTCTCACGCAGAATTTCCTCTTAGCTTGCTAATTTTCTTTTGTTATGTGGCAGAAATATGCTCATCATTGGAATCTATGGTTTCCAAAATGTGTAAGCCCTGCTCAATTAAACTAAGGCCTTTCGTCAAGTTTCTAACTGTCATTTCATCTTCTACGTCAACTGGGTTTAAAGAATCTGCATTTATAAGGTCTTGCTTGCACATTTCTATGAGCTCATAAATTAATTGTCAGCTCCTGGTTGTGTAAATCCAGCAGTTCTTGAACGTCATCATTATCCATTTCTAAATTGAGTTGTCTCGCAAAACTGACAATTTCTTTAGCAATTTCATCAGACTCTGGCACCGATTCCACCTGGCTTTCAGTGGCGAAAAAAATAAACACATCTTTTTCCAAACCCCATTCAAAGTTTTTTGTGTTCTCACAGCATCTAAAACATTAAATTGTTTCCTAAAATCTTCAAAAGAGACCTCGTTGTTCTGTCTCATAGCTCCATGCAGATGCCCAAATGATCTTCTTGTGTAATAAGCTTTAAATGTTTTGATGACCCCCTGATCCAAAGGTTGAAGCAAATTATTTGTGTTTAGTGGCAAAAATATCACTTTCTTGCATGTGTCGAAACTAGTTAAAGTAGTATAGGAGGATGGCCAGGTGGATTGTCAGTTATTAGGAACTACTTTCCGAAATCGTTGGAAGCACAGCTGAACTCCTGCAGAACTTTGCAGCTGCAATCTTTGGCCAACGATTTCAAATACCCTGCAAACTCTTCTCTCTCTTTCACAGACAGACTGGTCAAAAACATCCTGGTCTCTGCGAACAACACGGCTCCGTTTCTCGCCATAGCCATCAAGCTAGGAGTTAATCTCTGCGCCAGATTTTACCCGATCAGTGTTTAGTGGCAAAAATATCACTTTCACGCATGTGTCGAAACTAGTTAAAGTAGTATAGGAGGATGGCTAGGTGCAGTCAGTTATTAGGAACTACTTTAAAAGGAATTTGTTTAGACCGACAGTAACATTCGACTTGAGGTATGAAATAATGACCAAACCGGTCCTCAAAAAACAAAAGCTGTCACCCAAATCTTTCGATTCGACTTCCAAATCATGGGCAAGCTAGTTTCAGAAATATTTTTTAATGCCTTTCGATTTTCTGAGTGATAAACTATCAGAGGTTGCAACTTACAGTCACCAGGTTTATTTGTGCTAACTATCATTGCTAATCGGTTTTTGGCGGCCTTAAAACCTGAAAATATTTTCTCTTCATGAGCTATAAAAGTTGTCTTAGGCATTTTCTTCCAGAACAGGCAAGTTTCCGCATAACTCGAACAGCATGATTTAAAACCGCATAATTTGGGAATCGCGTAAGACGGGATAGCGTAAGTCAAGGTATTACTGTACTAATACATCCAACTTAACCTGTATCTGTTTGATAAGGGATTAATGTACAGATTTTTGTTCAATTTTATCTTTAAATAATAGATATTATTACAATATAATACTTTATAGTAGCTTATTGTAATCATCTTGAACTCACTGGTTAAACTATAAGTAATTATTGCATAACTGAGTACATACTTTAGAACTTACATGCTGACACATTTCGAAACAAATATTTCAACGATTAGCTTCGTAAATGAAACGATTGTTTCAAAACGCGTCAGCAAGTAAGTTTTAAAGTATTCACTCAGTTATCCAATAATTACTCATAATACTTTTGTTTTCAAATACTTACATTTTGGAAATTATTCACAAACTCAAGCAGTGTTTCTACATTTTTCCTTTCTATAACTTTTTATATTATTTATGAATGATAATTGGTAATTATTAAGATCAGCGACTACTGCTATTCTTCTATTCCTTGTTAATTTGACCATGTTAAACACAAAGCTGAAGTTATTTTTTAATGGCTAACATAAAATAAACTAACCTAACCTAGGTGCTTACCTTAGAGGTATTTTGGTGAATAAAAAGTTGATATTGCAATGAGATGATTCATGTTCACTTTGGTTTGCTCTAAAAACGAACTTACTTTGGCCATAACCCTTCATTCACACATTTTCCGGCCTAACTTTGGCAATGAAACAACCTTCACACACCTAAACTTGAACTCGTTCGTGATCTTCACTGTGTTATCGCACTCCAAACAGTTCATCTTCGTCGGCAGCACATTGTGCAAACATAAAGCCACAATAACCTGCTTCAACAAACAAGCTCCAAAAATAATGCTTGCAAGATCCGTCACAGTCCGTCATTACACACTAAATATGCGCTTTTTCGGTTGAAAAGTCAAGCGAATTGGCCAATCGCAAAGTATCTTTTAGGTCCCGTGGCTACTATAACCAAGATGGTTGATTTCGATTTATAACACACATTCGCGCCATTTTTAGTTGAAAAGTTACGTAGCATGTGTCGGCCAATCGGAAAGCATCTTGCGGATTAAGTGACTTAGATTTGCCGCAAGATTCGCGCCTTTTTGTTGAGAATAAAAAAATTTGCGTGATAGGAGCATTATAAAGCACCTAGGTCATGTTAGGTTAGTTTATTTTATGTTAGCCATACAAAATAACTACAGATTTGTGTTCAGCATGGTCAAATTGACCAGGAATAAAAAAATTCCTCTCTTCGTTTAATTTTAATATACTTTTGTAATTAATATTTAAGAAGAGTAAAACATCCACTCCAATCTGGACATAAGACTTATTATTATTTGCTTTAATCTTAAACTTTGGCTATTATTTTTAGTTACATCTTCAACATATATTATATTTAAGTGAAACGCATCACCCAAAACAGCGTTCTTCATTTAGACAAATAACAGTATTATAAAAAATATAAACAAGTGTGTTAACAACTTATTTTCTTTAAACGTTTTAAAGCATTTTTTCATATTTATTACATTTAAATTACTGTATATTATTTTAGTTCATAGTTTGCTTATTAAAATGACAGTTATAATATTTTTCAAACTAAATCTAAATTCAAAGTTCAATAGCTGGTTGAACTTCAGCCTTATTACTTCTATGCAAATTGGTCTAAGTTTTAGCCCTATACAAAAATATTATAGCACAAGCTGTCTACAAACAGGAGCATTAAATTATGTTTGGTATAGTGACAGCTACATGACTACCACAACACATGAATTACAACACTGACTGTAATTTCTTGGTAATTGTGTAAAACAAAATACTTTTGTGGAAAATTCAGTCAGTAACTATTTGGATTTATATAAGTATACATATTATACATATTGAGTAAAATGTTTCTTTTCAAAAAAATTGTTTTTTATACTATTGTATAAATTATAAATAGTTTCTGATATGTTTGTTAAAAAATAAATTATAATTAGTAGTGAAAAACACATAATAATATAATATATACAAATTTATATTTCTGTGTATTTTGTTTCAAAATCACCTGATTTATTATTATAAAATTGGTTCAAGAATAGAATTAAAAACAGTATTTGAAACATATTGAAAAAATTATAGTAAAATAATACACAAGTAAACAAACATCAAAAATAAGCAAGTATAACAGATTTTATATTTTTATTAAAATCTTAAACTTATTATGTAGTAACTTAACCATAGTTTTTTCAATTTATACATCTGGAGATTCATGTGAAAAAAACTAAAATAGTGTTGTTTAGAATTACAAAAAGCTTTACACTATGGTTCTAATAGAGACATGTCAAATAAAATTTTTCTTAGGTATCTTTCTATACATGCAATTGAAAAAAGTACATATATTAATATTGTAATTTATTTCACTTTTATCTAACATAATACAACTTAATACTAAAATTTCCAAGTTAATTAGGAGCTTTTACAATTTATATTTGGAAATTAAGATACAGTTAACTGAATTCGAGGTAGTTTTACTGAAGATTATTTTTAAATATATATAAATATTATAAAATATATTATTTTATTCAAAGCATATACTAATAACTAACTTTAAAATTGTTAGCTTAATAAAAATTTGGTGTGCACAAAGTTTATTTATGTTGCATTCTGTGAATTCAAAGTAATTGTTCCACTGTTATTGTGAATTGAATAAAAATAATACTTTGAAGAATTTCTTCAAACTAAAAGATAATATCCTTTAAAAAAAAGATAAAGTAATTTTCAAAATAAGTTTTAGTAAAAATGTATAAAATTAAAATATATTTAAAAGATTTTACTTTAAATTCTTGAATTTTGTAGTCCATTACTTTAAAGCAGAAAAAAATAACAGTTTAAAGAAAGAAAATTCATGATTCTTTTTAAATTTATTTATATTCAACCAAACTAATAAAGAAGACAATTCTTTATCAGATTCATGAGCTATGTTTCTTAGTTACACTAATCATAATCTTTCATCTATGAGACTACCTGGTAAAAAATAAATACATATTTTTCAAAATTATTTACTTCAATGTAATATTACCTTAGTTACAGAGTTGAAATTTACAATTTTGGTCATCTATGAACTGCCTGTACAAACTTTTGCTCGAAGTTCAAGACAGTAAAACTTTTCACAGCTGAAGTAGGAGAATCTAGTCATCCTCCTTTTTCTAAATGGATAAAATACACCATGTTCTTGAGGTTCAGGGCCATTGGGTAATGTCTCTTCTCCAAGTATCCTTTGTATATTAACGTTTAGGTTCTTCATAGGGTTGGTATTTGTATTCTCTTCTGTAGGTGCAGTTTTGTTAGTTGTTCGCACACGTCTCTTTGCCCTGTTTGGTAAATTCCCTTCAGCAGATAGACTTTTTCCTTTCCCTAACCAAATTGTGTTTGGAATTCACTAATGTTCTGTTTATCTCACCATAAAAAAATGCAGAGAAACCGTCTCTGTCTCTTTCGGCTATACGGCATATTGAAAGACATCTTGTCAAAAGCATCAACTGATCCTTTAGTTGAGTTATAAAACTCAACAATTTTTGCTTGTCCTGAAGGTTCTGCTATTGTGAGTAGTGGAGACCAGGTTTACCATCTTAGCCTTTTTGGTTTAGTACGAAACTAATACAAGTTCATTGTCATAGGCGAATAATACTAAATCAATCTTCCTTGTTTTCAGTTTCTTCATTTATGGAGGGATTTCTCTTTTTACTACAGGGTGTCTAATAAAATAGCTTGAAAAAATTCCCTGAGTTTTCCCTGACTTTTCCAGGGTGTCTAGTAAAATAGCTTGAAGAAATTCCCTGAGTTTTCCCTGACTTTTCCAGGGTGTCTAGTAAAATAGCTTGAAGAAATTCCCTGAGTTTTCCCTGACTTTTCCTCTTTTAGATGTCTATAGAAAGCCCAGTTTACATTAGGCCCATCCACTGATATCTGAAGGATCTTGGATAAATCCAGACTTTGAAGAACGAATTGAGTAACTCTTTTGCTTTTGTGTCTGTAAGGAACACAGAACTAAAATATCGAGCTTTCACTTCATCCGTCTCTGCATCCCAATACCTAACACTCAAATCCATTTGGGCTCTTTGTGATATTTTGTTTAAACTTTCATCAAAGCCAATTACATAGTTACAATTTGAATTTAATGATGTCAGTAACAGGTCTTTAATATAATTTGATAAACCGAATACAACACTACAGGAAATTTTATCTTTCCCCAATCTCATGTTCTGTGCAATGGTGCTATCAGGGATCATCCTTAGAAAGAGGCACACACTACCTTCTGCATTACGTAAAGAAGTGTTGCATTACTAAATTCACGCACCATATAATCTCTGCTTCAGTCACTTTATCTTTTAGTTTATATTTATCCTAAGGAAGGAGGGGAGGTAATGACGACATCTGCATGACGCGCTTGCCCGCTACGGCAATGAAAACTGGAACCTTCCATGTTGAAATAAACAATGTACAAATAATCACTGTCAAATAAAACACACACTATCACGAGTCTAGACAAATAGCTGGCTACGAATGTTTACACAGCGTTCTGTGTGGTCAGAAACAGACTGAGTTATCTGTTATCCCCCCTGTCCATATGATAACAGAACCATTGCGCACCCCAAGGCCATGGTCCAGGCTAAAACCTCCCAGCTGTACCAACTCGACACGTTTAATATTTATTGAATAAGTCCTGAAGTCATAGCATTGGGCTTATCAAATAAATAATGGGCATCTAAATAAAGAAGTGTTATTTCCTGACTGCCCTGCCCTTAAACCGCTGGCTTACAATACCAAATATTCGAGAGCAATGGCCACTAGTTTTGTTTCTAATCAAAATAAATATTTTCCCGACTTTTTAAAATTTTCCCTGACTTTTCCAGAATCTTAAAATTCCCTGACTTTTCCAGGTTTTCCCGGTTTTCCCTGTCACTAGACACCCTGTACTACTTTGTGAAGAATCTACAGCTGTTAATTGATGGTTTCTCAACAAGCTCAGCGTCAATGGGATGGATGTAAACCAATTATCCATGGTTACATTTCTATTTGTGCTATGAATAGATTTTGTCATTTCTATTATAAAATAGGCACCCGATGGCAGGTCAGACGTGTTCAAATACTTCCCCAAGTATGGCATACCTTTAATTAGATACTGTTTTATGTCACACAGCCTAACTATATGTAGTTCGTATATACTTGGTTTGAAAGGCAAATACATCCTAAATAGTCATCAGCCTCTGGGAAAAACACACTCCTGCTATTCATAAACAGTCATCTCTCAGACGACTAGGCAAAGAAAACGTAACCTCAAAACAAATAACATTTACACGTCAAATGCCTGCTTGGGATGACAGTGAGACCAGAAAGTTGAGGGGAGGAGAAGACAGCCCTCCTGATCTACTCTATCATAGCAAATATTGAGTTCCTGGAATGTTGTGTTGTCTGACAGACTAATGTCTATATGAATCTAGGGTTAAATTTGTCCCTTTTTTAAAATCCAAAATATAATTTAAACCTTTTTATTTATATCCTTTACTTAAAATCATTTAAAATTGAACTAAAGACTAATAATATATAATATTATGGTTGTCAATGGTTTGCCATAGAGGTAGGTTATACATAACAAGATTCATGTGTATTCAAAAATCAGTTTAAAATTCACTATTTAAAAAATTGTGGTAAATCCAAAAAGATAAGTAAAGTGCATATCTTTTCTTTTGCATCATGAAAGCAAAAACAGGCAAAAAACTACACATTAAAAATAACAACTTCATTACAGAAAGAAACACTAGTTATTAAACTTTACCATGTTTCAAAGAAATCCTACACCACACAGAACTTGGAAATGTCCTGAAATTGCAAACATTGTCTATACTGTCATTAATATGGGTGTCATAAAAAAAATCTTTAGTAAAAAACAAATTAGACTTTTTAAAAAAGTAAAACAAAGATATAAAACACTATATTTTTTCTTACTAGTGTTATTTTTCTTACAAGGTACAGCAATAGTTGTTTTGTTTGTCTTTTATGACAATCGAGTAAAGTATTGTTTTTATAATTACGAACTATACTGCAGGCTAGAAGTGTTTTTATAGCGATGTGTAACAGAGTTGTTGAGTTTTTTGACCAGCATAAATAATATAAGTACGACATTAATTAATTTGTGTAGCTTTTTATGTATATATGTACATAGCATATATATGCTATGTCTACCCATAGTTACATGACTTCTGTAATTCATCTTTTTCTTGAATTCGTCACTCCCTAGGTCCTGAATACGGCAAATTAGAGAGCTTCTACTGTACAACATATTATACAAATAAACATATTCACAAATCACTGCAGTAAATAAAGAAAAAAATAATCTCAAAACAAATAAACTAAAAAACACATACACAAAATAAAATTAACATATATTGCATGACCCTAATATCAGCACTACACAAGTAAAATTCAATAAACAAGAAATGGAACTGATACTCTGACAAGATATAATACAGAACTTAAACAGGATAAAATATACACACCCCAAAAAATTTACATCAAAATCAAAACATTAAACACAATAAAACAAATATAATGCCAACATAACCTAAACTTTCTGAAAACAGGCAAGAACAATATTATAGTAATAATTCATAATACTATATAACAAGGTATAATATTTCAACAAAAAAGACAAACGCAAATGCCTTCTAATAAACAACACACCAGCACCTTCATACAAACTCCTAAAACACTTAGACAATAAATAATTGTAAGAAGAAGTAACATTACATTAAAAACACACCAGTTTAGAAAGCAACCTGGATCTAACATAAAAATAAAAAACATTAACGTATCATACAAATTCTACACTATCCTCATTCGACATAACCCACATACAAATTAAAGAAATAGTAAACATACTAAAATAAATGTCAGCTAATATATCCACAAACATAATTGAAGATAGAAATCTTGTTGCTGTTCATGACGAGCTGGTTGTTAATTACTTATTACACTTTTGCTATTATTTGCGACCAGACTTTTTGTTAACTAAAATTTGTTAAATTGTTAACTTACACTTGGGATAAACGGTTTTGTCTTACGACTTCTCAAGTGAGAAGTCGTAAGACGAAAATGTTTCCTCCAAGTGTAAGTTAACAATTTAACAACCTTTAGTTAACAAAAAGTCTGGTCGTAAATAATAGCAAAAGTGTAATAAATAATTACAGAAATAGGAACACAAACAGAACTTATTACATCCCTACTTACATAAAACAATAAATACTACAAACAAAATATAGGCCTAACTTTGGGAATACCCCATCTGACAAAAATATTTAAACAAAACCTTAAACATAAGCACATCATAAATAATAACAAATATGGCCAAAAAATAATATACTGGTATATGGACAAGATGTTTATCTTATACAAAGGTAATAGAAGACAATTCCTTCCTTGGCCTCACAATTACAAAACAAAAACAACAAAATGGACATTTAAAATATACAGGAAATCCACTACAGGCAGCGTTATACAGACACTTCCAACCCCCCTATATAACAAGAACCTGCTGCTTTCTAGGTGTTGCTTGGGAAACCAAAGTATAACAATTTTTTCCTCCACTCTTTGATACAAAGACTGTCAATGACTGCTGCTTTCTAGGTGTTGCTTGGGAAACCAAAGTATAACAATTTTTTCCTCCACTCTTTGATACAAAGACTGTCAATGAAGACAGAATGAACCAAATGGTATTCACCTTCGATCTCTTTGGTTTACACAAATTTTATTCGACAATGCTGTAACTACAAATTTGTGTGCTCTAGACAGATTTTTTTCTGTATACAAAATTTTTTTATCTCTAGACTGAATTGTTAATTTCCAACTTTTTGATTGGGGTTAGTAATGTTCCTTGGTGGCTATTTTGCTTTATATTTCTCCAACTGTAACAAAATAATATTGATGACAAACCTTATGTTTTGCTTTATGGTTTTTTTTTCTCTTAGTCTTAATTTATCAAGAGTCGTACCAATATTTTGTTTTTGTCTTTAACTAAGTACTCTTTCTTTGATCCATATTTGTTAGCCTGATGATATTTTGTTTTTTTTCTGTTGAAATGATAGCAAAATTTATAAACCTTAAATACTTGATTCATAGCATTTGTAGACACTATAATTAATATTAAAATATATTCATATTAAAAATTAGTATGGAAAAAATGTGATAAAAATTAAGACTTTTTTTTCAGACAAACCTAGGCATACAAATATAAGGATTAATGTTTTTAAAGAATAAAGAAGTTTAACAAACACTACAAATAAATAAATTAGAACCAGATACAATGGCAAAACATTTCTCATATCCTTCAGAGGAGCTTCAAGCCGAATTGAAAAAAATTGCCAATGCACTTGTCACTCCAGGAAAAGGGATTTTAGCAGCTGATGAATCAGTCTCAACTTTAGGCAAAAGATTTGATGACATAGAAGTTGAGAACACTGAAGAAAACAGAAGGTTATACAGACAACTACTTTTTACTACAGATCATGCACTATCAGACAGTATATCTGGTGTTATAATGTTTCACGAGACTGTATTTCAAAAGAGCAGCAATGATGTCACTTTTATTGATTTACTAAAAGAACGAGGTATCATTCCTGGAATTAAGGTTGATAAAGGAGTTGTTCCATTATTTGGAACAGAAGACGAATGCACAACGCAAGGGTTAGATGATCTTGCACAGCGTTGCCAAAGTTATAAAAAGTTAGGATGTCATTTTGCAAAATGGCGATGTGTTTTAAAAATTTCAGAAAAAACACCATCCCATTTAGCTATTCTAGAGAATGCAAATGTTTTGGCAAGGTATGCATCAATATGCCAAGCAAATCGTATTGTCCCTATTGTGGAACCTGAAATTCTTCCAGATGGATCACATGACATAATTGTTTCACAGAAAGTAACAGAAACTGTTTTAGCAGCTGTTTACAAAGCGCTAAATGACCATCATGTTTTCCTTGAAGGAACACTTCTAAAACCAAACATGGTAACCCCAGGTAAAGATTGGAAGCAACGAAGTACTCCGGAAGAGATTGGACGACTAACAGTGATTGCACTACAGAGGACAGTTCCTCCCGCTGTGCCGGGGGTAGTATTTCTTTCTGGAGGACAAACTGAAGAAGAAGCTACTATTAATTTAAATGCAATTAATCAATTCAAAGAGCGCAAACCCTGGTCACTTACTTTTAGTTATGGTCGTGCACTTCAAGCGTCAGTATTAAAAGCTTGGGGTGGAAAAGATGAAAATGTGATAAATGCTCAAGTGGAACTTATGAACCGAGCAAAAGCAAATAGTTTAGCTTCTTTAGGATTTTATGAAGCAGGTACGATAACTGGAAAAGCTGCAAAAGTTGATTTATTTGTCAAAAACCATGCATATTAATCCCTTTCAATCATAAAGAACAATTTTATTTCAATAAAGAATTAGGTTTTGCAATTACTTCTAGTACTCTTTTGCTTAGTTAATAAATCAACTCATTTTGCATGTTATAACAAAATTTTACTACACTTATAAAAGAATTATTTTTTTAATCAGCTATTTTCTAGATATTAGTATAGTAAAAAAAATCAACTTACTAATTATTTGTAAAAAAATGTATGTTTAACTTTATGATATTTGAATGAACACACACACACACACACACACACACACACACACACACACACACACACACACACACACACACACTCACACACACACACACACACACACACACACACACACACACACACACACTCACGCACGCACGCACGCACGCACGCACGCACGCACACACACACACACACACACACACACACACACACACACACACACACACACACACAGAATTGCTTGTATATACAATTGAATACATCTGCAACATAAAATGTTTATAAGGTCAAAGACTAATTAACTGAAGAACTGTGGCAAAATCATACATAATAAAATACGGGGTGGACCCGAAATACCCAGAGTGGATTCCATTTAGCCATCCATTCATAAGACAATAAATGATGTAAGATATTTTTTCACATGGTGGACATTACAATTTACAATGCATTTGTATATTACACAAAATAAAAAAAATATATATATATATACAAGAACTTACCTGATTAAATGTAATACCAAACTGAATGAAGTGAAGTCAGTCCACAATAACTTCACAAATAAGGTAATGAAAGGTTCTTCACTATGGGATATTAATGGAATCATCCCTTTTGAAAATAAAACTAAATATCTAGGTATGAACTTAGATGCTAAACTAAGATGGAAATGCCAAATCAAGAAAAAGAAGGAGGAATTACATATCAAATAGTGTAAGCACTATTGGCTCTTGGGTAGAAAATCATACATTTTAAGAAATCAAATAAAAATCTAGTCAGATTTTGAAACCAGTTTGGCTGTATGTCAAAGGTATCTAATGTAGAAATTCGTCAAATGTTTCAAAATAAGGTGCTGATAAATATGGTCAATATATATATATATATATATATATATATATATATATGATGAAATATGGTTCTTATAATATGATGCCCCTTGGTATATAAAAAACTAAGATATAAGAGATCTAAATATCCCGATGATAACAGAAGAAATAAAGAAAATGGCCTAAAAACATGAAAAACAAATTCACCTTCATCCAAGGGCAGTAGCTCTTTATAAATAACTTCTCGATAACCACTACATGGTTAGAAAATTGAAAAGAACCAAACCATTTAAATTAGGGGAGTGTAGTATTGTGTTGTGCTAGTTCTAATAAATGTAAGTAACAATGTCCAGACAAGAACTAAAAAGTTAATAGTCACCTTAGGTATATGAATACTTAAGGTAAGATAATGCAAGAACAATTAATGATTGATCTTATAAGACCAGTTTTAATAACAATTTTTAAAAAAATACTGAATTCTATTGTACAGATTTTTGGCTTTGGCAACATTATGATCGGTTAGGCAAAATCATGCTAACACACTTATTTAATTTCTATGTTATTATATATCTACATCAAACTTCGTTTCCAGATAACAGAATAATTTTATATTTGTTTGAACAAAACTTTTAATTTAAAAAATAATTTGTTTTTATTGTGTTGAAATTTATTAATATTGTAATATTTTTATTCATAGTTTTGAATTGAACTAAACATTAAATTATAAGCACAAATTTTTAAAATTGCTTGTTGTAATCAATCATCTTGAATTCACAGATTAAATAATATGTAATTATTTGAACAACTTTGAGTAACTATTTGAGCATGTTTTCTAGTATTTCAAATGTCTGTTCAGTGACTACATTGGAGTATAGATTTTTCATGTCGAATGTCATTACTTTTATGTCAATTTTCTATGTGTACAGATTTGTTTATAGGACTTCACACTTTCGAAGACGAATTCCTATCCCTGCAAGACTCTGTCAAATGCACTTTAATGAGGGCATACAATTTGTTTTTGCCTAAACCTTATAACCAACCATGGTTTGGGTGTTATTTTATTTAATTAACAACCAAGCTTGTGCCCAACCATTCTTTTCTTGAACTTTTTGGAAATTTCACATACTGGTAAAGATCATCTACCAAACAAGTATTGTCTAAAAAACAATTAGTCTGATTGTTGAACTGTAGTATTTATTTGGAGTGTTAGAACTTAAAATAACATCTCTTGTTAGATTAATCGAAGTTGTAGTGCTATTTATGCCATAACTGTTTTACCTCACACTAACAAGTGTATGAAACGGTTTAGTTGATTTTTTATATACCTAATTATGCACCATATGAAGACTTATTTTAGTAAATGTTTGCAGTTGTTGTCTTGTACACCTTAAGGTTTTAAATTTCCTACTATTGGTATCACTTGGCAAAAAAACACTGCTTACTGATATTTTTTGGCAGACCCGTTTCGCATTATTTCAGTACTATCAATGCTGTGTGTCACAGAGAAAACTCTTTGAGTCTCTAGACACACTTTTTTGCTAAGTGATACCAATAGTATTATTAGTAAAAATTATAATATTTATCTAATAATACTCAAGAAAAATATTTGTAGAAAGCATACCATTATGTAACTCATGACGGTAGACTGGTATTGAATCCAGAGATAGCTTGTACCCATTGAAGTTCTTATCTAATAAGTTTTTATCTGGGCGCAGTTCTATCATTTTATAAAGTTCTATTATAAGCACTTGAAAAAGCTTCTATTATAAAGTGTTTGTAGCACTTGAAAATCTGAAAACAAACAAACATTTTTTTTTGTCAAACCTATATAAATCTTATACTGTGTACTGTTATTAATGTATAGTGTACTGAAATAGTAAATAGAATTTAAAGTTATACAACCTATAAAATCCAAAATAATAACAGAGAATGTGAGTCAAAACATTTGAAGGGCATGTAAACGAAATTAAATGAATTCATAAATTTGTAAAAGTAAAAGATGTTAGCTGTAAGAAAGTTCTTGGTGAAGTGTAGGGGGATTGATGTTTTTCCTTTTCATATTACACATTTGAATGTAAAATGTAGGGAATTTGTTTTTTATAACAGGCTTGATAAAAGCAACAAACTAGTTCCCGAAACGCACTATTAAAATTAATAGTTTTGACTCTATATATTCAACCAGTTCAACATTTATTTAATACTTATTTCGAGTGGTCAAATAAACAAGAATTATCACAAAAAGTAATTCTAAACAAATAAAAGTTAATTTAAATGTCACAACCCATTGGGACTAGAAATTGAAAAAAATACCAATATAACTGCCATATACCAATATATTGGAAACTATAAAATGAATGTTTCTTAATAAAATACAGTATTATTTATAATATATTACTACATGGCAATATAGCTGCAGAGTACATAATTAGTTAGATATAATTGGGTGTTTAAAAAAGCGGCAATTGTGAGTATTAAGGACCCCCTGAGATTAAAATTGAAAATTGTTAAAAAAACGCGTCCTAGGATGATAAACAAAATTATGTTTACCAACATAAGCTAGTCATGTAATCAGTTGTAAGACTGAGGGAAATTTAGGCCATGTTCTCAATGTGGCAATAAGTTAACATACATAGGAAACCAAAATATTTTTATAATTAATTCATAACCTATAATGACCATAGATACCTTGTAGCTAAATAGTAGTGTATTATGCTGCTATTCGTGAAGAATTACTTGATAATGCAGTACATTTTAACAGTAAGGTTATATTTATTTGGTGATTATTATTGTAAATTTCTACTTATGTTTTTGACATTTTAAAACTCAAGGTATCATTATAAAACATAGCACTGTGTTATACTGTATTAGAATATATCTGCAAAGAGAATTAATCAAGTTTGGATAGATCTAGTTATACAAACACAAAACAAAAAATTAATTAAAATCCAACAACAAAATTAATGGCATTTACAACACCGCTGGAGTTTACAAACTAACTTACAGTTTGTGCCCCAGTTTTAACATAGGCCAGACAGGGAGGTCATTTTATACACACTACCAAGAACGTATGAACACACGGATAAACAATAACTACCAATCAAACTTCGTCGAACACCTCATATCCACATAGACATAAAATCTAACTAAACACTTTTAAATGTTTTATAGTTAAGTGTTTAGTGATTACTAGTAGCTCACGCGAAGATGGAATCAACAAATGATAAAATCTAACCTACAAATTCTTCATAAACAATATAAAAATAACCGTTACACAACTGAACAATAGGAAATATACAAACATTTCAAACTACACCCTACACAGATGCTCAACACCCAACTACATTATAACACACATTTTTCGACATCATAACTCCTAACTTAAAGAATATTAAAATTTAAAAACACTTAAGAATAATTACAGGGTTTTCATTTCTTTAAAATATAACCTCTCTGGGGCATAGGCAACATTTTAATTTATTACAGTCTTTTTCCACATATCATTATATATGTTAAGTATTATTAACAATTTAAAATATATATGTTGCACAATGTCTCAATCAATCCTATAACTTTACAATTACAGCATTGGGGGAAGCAAAAAACAAAAAAAATTCAATGAAAATAGCCTTTTTACATGTTTCATGCAAATATAGGCACGGTTTAGAAATGTAAACATTTACCGTTTATTTTTATCTTTAATTAAAATTTCAAAATAACATTTGATTATTAACCTTAAAACCATAGAATACGTCCAGAAATAATTATAATTTTCGAGTACTGTATTGAATTTTAAATAGATACAAAAACAAATCTAAAACAACTCCCCTTAAAACATATATAGTTAAATATAATATAAAGTTATTGTCGAAATGCAAATAAACTTGCCTTTATCAACTCCTTATAGAATGTATTCAGTGTCGCCATCTCTCCAAAAAATTAAATGTTAAATTCACTATCAAGGTTTTTCGAAAATATTTAAAAATTTCAAGCAATAACCTTCAAAGGATATTACAGTACTGTATTACAAAAAGAACTCGGAGGAAAATAGTTATTTTTATTATAATTTTGTCAAAAGACGATGGCTTTGTAATGAAAATAAACATAAGGATTCAAATATAAAAGTTTATTTTTGATAGATGTTTTATTTATTTAAATTTAAAAATACATCATAGTAGCTCGAAGTTTTTACTTCTTAATCTTGTTAACTAATCTTAATTCTAGAAATTTTAAACAAGATAAAGTAAAAAAAAAAAACAGTTTGAAAAATTAAGCCATGTTCATTTTAAAATATTTAAATTGCTATTAACGGACTAGACTTCAAAGTTTCATTAAATCCTATTTGTTCATTTTAATCGGGGTTAAACATTTATACATATGTTAATAATGTAAAAGTAATATATTAATGTAAAGTGATAAAATATTAATAGTTATAAGAGATCTTAAACATTTAATAATTTATAACAAACAATCCTTTTGTAGATATTTTGGTCCGTAACGATTGAAAACAATTTTATGTTTCTAGAAAGTAAAATTATTCCTTGCTTGAATTTATAATTAAAATAAATGTAAAAAAGCTACGGAGGTATAACGTTTTCGAGTGTTGTACTCGAATTCATAGGTTGGCAGTCTGTTCTAGGTAACAATGTTAAATTGCAGAACGTTTAGCGGTTTTTTTTTTAAAAATAGGCTTTATTATATGATTAGAATGTATGTAATTTATATTGATTTTGTTTCTTTACTGTTTTATTTTGTGTTCTAATATGTTTGTAAACTTTGGGCCCGGTTTTGTAGATGTGTATAATTTCTACGTTTTAGTTGATTATTGTGTAAATTTGATTTGTTTTTATCATGTAATTAACTCTCAGCTACTATAATCTGAAGTCCTATAGGCAACCACTCAGTCGTTATTTTATGTAGATTAAAAAGGTTTTGAAAATGAATTACACTTTTTCAAGGTTTGTTATAAATTAATGACTTATTTTAATATAAATTTACGATATTCAATAAATTCTAAAGTTATTTTAAATATGTCTTACCCAAAGTTTTTTATGTAACCGTGCTGTGTTTTCTTTTAATTGTATGTTTAGGCCATATTTGGTTAAACTCATACTAATATATCTTTGAAATATCTACAAAGTTACATTTCAAAACAATTGTAGGTAATAGTTTACTGAAAGTCCACCACTAATTTTTTCCCAGATATTTTAGTTATGAGTATATTCTAAACAAGGAAAAAATTAATTTAACTATTGCCTAATTTTAAGTTCTGTTCTTCATTTCTTAATAGTGGGTTTTGAAAAAATGATGTAAAAAATAAGGTATTCAAAATACTTCACTATATTATTGATATATTACACAATTACTATTAAAAAAACTTATCCAATAATTTATTTATGTTAAAACACTCATACAGATTGATAATTATAGGAAATATGGTTTTGAGTCTAAAATTCCAGACATTATATGTATTTATTCCTAGAGCACTCCAAACAAATAGAACTCCCACTTTCATAAAGGATATTGTCAGTAGTTGTAATCTAAGTGGGCAAAACGCCAAAGTTTTTCTTTTCTTATGAGTTTGAACCAGTTGATGTTCTTCATGCGTGGTAGTTTTAGAATTTGCCAAATAGAAAGAGAAAATTCTTCCTGAATAGTTATTTGGAACCTTGATAACATATCAGGGCAGAAGTCAAGTTCTTCATGAAGTCCATTTTCACCATTTTAATTGTATTCTTTATGCCTGGTGAATTACAAAGGCATTAACACTGGATACTACATCAATCATGGTAAAAAAAGTGACATGGGCCATCTTCTAGTTCTCCTACTTGACAAGTTGCATAATTTGTTGATCATGGATGTCAAATTCACTTTCAACCAGATTAAAAATGGGTTTTTCTAGTTTCCCCGTTTCAAAACGGTTCTTAGCGGCTTTTTGAATTGAAGACACAATGATTACAAATTTTTGTTTATTGGAGACAACCCATATTTAGCTTCATTATTTGAATTTGGGTTAAATTATTTTAGATTTTAACCTTGGTTTTTTCATTGTAGTATGTTAGTCCTCTGTCTTTCAGATTTTGCACTAGCTCGAATGAAGAGAACTGATTGTCCCCAATCACATTCCAGTTAATCCTTGTATCAGTTTCTTGAGTCTCAAAACTAACAGGGTTGATTTAATCAGCTATTGTTTGTGTTTCTTAGAAGTCTCCATCATTTACAGCAGGTTCTGGTGGTGGAGAATTCAGAGTGTCATAACCACTGACCTCCTGTTTTGAGTCGCTGTTGTTTGTACTTTTTATGGAGAGGTCTGGGTCCAGGACCATGTCATCTTCATAAAGTGGAAAGTTTTGTCTAGACATTCATAAAAAAGTTCTAAAATAACTTCACAGTTTTAAACCATGGTTGAGATGTTGATGGTCTTGTAGATGTTGACAATGAATCCATTGCAGTTTTTTAAATTTTCAATGAAATATTTATTATTATTCTAATAGATCCTACAGATTTTACATTGAAATTATAAAAATTACATGAATAGTATATAATGTCCCAGGGATACCACAATGCACTACTATTGCCTGTCTACAAATCGTAAAATTTAAATACAATAATATTATGGCTAGTAAATAAAGGACCTGAGAACAACACTACTTTCACAGCACACAGACTATTACCTAACTGAAAGGTACTGTGCGTGACTAGTTTTTTGGAAAATAGAAAAGGGTTGAGACATTGAAGGATTGCCACCATCTTACAGACGTTACAATAGTAGTTAAGGTTAACAAATATGAATTATTGCAACGAATTATTGAGCAGTTCTTATTATAGATACAGTTCTTTGAATCTATGCCATAAGCTGTAGCCTGCTTAAGTTGTTAAACTTGAAAGAACATCTGTTTTTATAATGTTTTTTTTACTTCTGTAAATTTTTTAAATACTTTTCTACACAAATTTTCATATTTTGGTTTGAAACAAGGTGCTGATATAGTTTCATTAATTTAGACTAATTTTTAACAAATTTGTTGTATTACAATGTAAATATTGGAAAGAATCCCAATACCACAAAAATAATAAAAAATAACAAATAAAACAAGTTACTTAAGATTATTTGTTTGTTATTTTTGATTATTTTTGTGGTATTGGGGTTCTTTCCAATATTTTCATTGTAATATATTGTACCACTGTGCTCTTGATATTGTATAAATTTGTTGTAATTGTTCACTTTGAATAACTATGAATTCAAGCTGTTTCTGCCCTTAGGAAATGATTTTTGGGGATTTAGACAGGATGACATCTGCCTCCTCTTAAAACCCTGTGATTGTTAATTTATATCGTAAGAAGTTAAGAGATTTCATAGATAATTTAGTTCAAAAAAAATTGTAGTGGTATGACTGTTTTCTAATAGTTAAAAACTTTTGCCTCTATATTCTTATTGTTCTTGACGTGCATACAATGTCATTCACATAGATAAAAGTGAATCTTTTTAATCTATTCACCTAAGACCAAGTTTTGATGCTTTTTCAAGTGATGCTAGTGCAGAACTTGAACCACAAGTAGTTATCATAAACTGGGATGTTTTTCCCCATGCTGAATATTAACTTTTACCATCCGGTTTCAGTTGGATTTGCCCAAAACTAATAACTACTGTGCTAAGAAATGCTATCTCTCTATTATTAGGAATTACAGTATTTTATTTATTCTCCTGTTACATAGTCTAGTATTACAATTTCATTTTGGTGTCAAGCATGAAGTCATATTCTTTAACAGGGCTCATGATTTTAGCAGGATAAGGGTCCTAAAACCTTTTATTAATCCTCAGTCAGTCATTTTATTAATTTAATGTTACATCATTAAAAATGTTTTACTGTTCAAAACTTTTATCATTATGTATATAACTTTAATATTTCTTGACATGTGTGAAACATCTTTTTTTTGTTTGTATTTTACTACATGAAACAGATGTTTCTAATTAAAATATTAAATACCCCACAGTTCTTCTTATTTTGTTTTCAGTCAATTCAATTTCTATTTTTTAATTATAATTATGTTAAATATGTTATCATATTTGTCTCAAATATATTATCATTTTGAATGTCATTTATACTATTGTAATTTCAACAATTTGATCAATGAAATTTTTGTACAATTATCACTGTGCAATCTTTATACAAAATTGGTATATAAACAACAGTATCTTTAATTCTTGAATTTTGTAGTCATTTACGTTCGGTTAATCTTATTAATCACTTAAACAATAGTTTATGACTATCCCAACTTTAAATTTTGTAAATTTGTTAAAACTTACTGAGACAGAACGTTTTCGATCACTATGTGGCGATCTTCATCAGTGTCTTCTGCTTGGAGATGCCGGGTCGAGTGGTGACGGTTTTAAAAGCAGGTTTTCGATAGTATCAAAGAGTATGTGTGATTTGTATTGTGTTTGTTCGTTTAATATGTTTGTACTTTGTGTTTTTGTGTGTCTGTAAATTTCATATTGTTCTAGTATGTTGAGATGAGGTCCTTTTTTGTTGATGTGTAGGATTTCTAGGTTATGGTAAATGTCTCACACTTAATTTTGGTAATAATTGACACTGGAACACTGTTAAAACACATTTTTTTAAATACTGAAATATTTTTCTACAAATTGCCTCACTATGTTATACCACTTTACTATATAAATGTATTACAAAATATCTTTGTAAATAAATTAATTGTGGAATTGAATGGTTGACCTCAACTTTCCTCAATCTGACAACAATATTCTTGTATGAGAAACTAATGTGTGTAATCTTAATTAAGTTTTTTGTAACCAAACCGATTAGAACTAAAGACCTTTTAATGATATTTAATATAGCTAAATATTAATATAGTGCAATATAGCTGAGGAGGCTAAGAAATGTGTAGATCATAACGTTTCAATAATTTTTGTAAATAGAAGTTATGTTTGTATTTTCTAAACTTTCAATTAATGTTTATGGTTTGTGACTTTTAAAACCAATTTTCTCTTGTTTAGAATGTACTTCTCAGTACCATATGAGGTAAAAATGAAGAAATCAGAGTTTACTGAGTTCTTGTCAACTATTATGCTAAATTAATCTGTCAAACTGTTCAAAGTCTACAACGGCTTCTAGTTTTTATGGAATTTCTTAGCTAATAAAGATTTTTGCTTTAAAAGAATCAAGATGTCAATAGGCAAATGACTTGAAATAAAAAAAAAAAAAATACTTGATATTTCCTATACTTACTACTGTTAAGAGTAATTTATTTTCTACCCTTAGTGATCATTATTCACAATGTTCTTAGCCAATATTTTTTTTCTCAGTTTACGTTTATTTTTGTTCAAAAAAATTTCTTCTGAATGTGTTAATTGCTAATGCGTGAATTTCAATAATAGGCTTTTGACAGTTAAGTTTTGTTTGCAAGTCTGAGCACACCCCACCCCATACACACAGCAGACCCCCCCACACACAAACAAACAAACAAACACACACTATGTATTGGACCAGCCTTGTCACAATGTCTGCTTCTTTTGGTGAACACAACAATTCCATTTACGTTAAGGAGCTTCAGTTTAATGAAATGGTGGAGACTTGTCTGTGATTGTCAGCATTCATTAAGTCCATGATTACTGTTTTTCACTTGAATCTTATATTGATTTCTAAAATAGGTTTAGGTTTTTGAAACAAATTCACATTTGTTGATTCCATCTTCATGTGAGCTACTAGTAATCACTAAACACTTTTAAATGTTTTAAAAAAGCCTATAGTAGCACTTACTTTGCTTGTTGAGGACGGCCGTTTCGGGAGATGTGTCCCCTTGTAACTCTGGAGTTACGGTCTGAGTTGACAAAGGGACACATCTCCCGAAAGGGCCGTCTTCAACAAGCATAGTAAGTGCTACTATAGGCAAGTTTAAAAGTGTTTAGTAAACAAATTCAATTGAGCACCTGTGATTTTCAATGGTACTTACCCTTCCCCCGCCCCATCTATATGGTAAGACATACAAAGGGTATTTTTGGACTATGTCTGTGGAATAAACTAAATTTACATACAGTATATAGGCTACTGTATATGTAGCAAAGGCGTTTTTTTTATAATGGAATGTTAATTAAATTAATTCTGGTAATAATAACTTTAAATGTATTTTGGGTTTAAATTGAATGTAAAGCATTTAATATTCCAAGAAAGGATTTGAGTTATGCTTTGTTGCAAAAAGGTCAATGAATACAGAGGAATGTTTCCAGTCACACCACATTTACAGATATTCACCTTCCTAGAATTTATCAGCTAGCTTTGTTATCCTTGTGGTTGTGATATACATAGTTTCTCATCTATTGAAAACTTGATTCAATTGAAAACCACTAAAATTGTTACTACTGTTTCCCATTCAAAAATTATTTGCACAAAATTTTATTCCCTTATGACTTTATTTTTATTTTAAGAAAAATAAAGCATTGTGTTAGGTTTTTACATAGCCTACTTTCAAAGATACTGTAAAACTGGAGTTCTTAATCTTTCAGGCTCTGTCCCCTCCCTCTTGCCCCTCTTATTTATGTTTGGTCAAAAAAAACATTCTGAGTATGAAAATGAAACTGATTAGGTCTGTTAAGAATCAGATATTTTTGTTTAACTTTCAATATAAAAATTTATGTATAATATAGACGGCAGTTTGCACCACTGGATCAGCTGGCAAAAATAATTTTTATGATATCGCCATTCCAAGTTTATACGCTGTTAAAAATCACTATATATCTTTATAGAAATAAATAACAACCTGATGGCCAGAATAGTGTGAGGAATATTTGAACTATAGATTCAATGTTTCTCCACCAGAATGTGCAGTCATCTCCATTTTCAAGAAATGGGGCTCGGTCTAGTATTGCTGAATGCCGCCGACAATACTGTTGGTGATTTGTTAGAGTTAGTTGGACCTTTTCATGTATACTAAAATATTTAGCTTATATTCAAACGCCTTAAACTAAACTAAAGTATACTTTTATAAACCATTATATTATTTTACTTTTGTTTTATGGCGGCTTGATATCGCGACCCACGATGGAGCCTACATACAGACGGTTATAACTCTCGCCTCGGTAACAGATACGGGTTTTCAGTATTTTATATCTCTTTGTTGTTTACATAAATTGCATTTCGTCGTGTAAAGAGCCAATGTTCAGGTGGCAGACAATAATTGACATGCAATTAATTATTCATGTAACTAAATATCTATGTATATTACAACTTACACTATAATTATTTAGTACATGTATTAGTAATAGAACCCAACGGGACGTCTTAAACACCAACCCAAAACTCGTCAGTAGGCCGATGGTTTATATAATTTTGTTAAATTTTTCAAAAACTATGGCCCTCAGCGGTCGCTCATTCCGCTCTCCCCTGGATTCACTTCTGCTTGTGTTTGTTCAAATTTGTTGTTGATGGTTATTTTTTCTGTGTAAAATAACAATCGAAATATCTAATGTTCGGAATAAAACTGTTTTGTAGATACTTTTTAAAAATCTGGTTAATGAAGTTTTTTAAAAAAAGATAAGAATAACTTTTAAATCGGGGTCTTTATGATTTTAGTTTAGAAGAGAATTTATAGTGAGAGGTAGAACTGAACTTAAACAATTGCGGATCTGTGAACAATGCTTCGTCGAAAAGTTTAAAAACAGACGCAAACAATGGCACATATTTAACTCTCCCGGAGAATTTATTGAAAAGTCTTTGTTTTTGTAATTATTTCTCTGGCTTGCCATTAGAGTCAGGAGAGACAAATAGAAATCCGAAGGACAGATTGGCGTAAAGTTTTGTCCAAGTCTTACAGAAGTACACAAAAGTATCTTTGTATATAAATTACACTTAGGGAACAAGCATCAATTGTCCCTCGTTAATATTTCAAGCTGGAAGACGAGAATGAAACTTACCCATTATCGTTCCTGTTATTCTAGATAAAAGTGACCCAAATCTTAAAGTTCTTTCTCAAAACAAAACTATATTATGCATACACTCAACTAATAGAAAAGTTTATTTTCAGTACAAAATTGTATTGAAATTGGAAGTTTCTTTACAACAATAAAAAAATAATAGTAATAATAACTAATAATATTAAAATATCATTATGCTCACACACACACACACACACACACACACACACGCACACACACACACACACACACACGCGCACGCACGTACGCACGCACGTACGCACGCACGCACGCGCGCACGTACGCACGCGCGCACGTACACACACACACACACACACACACACACACACACACACACACACACACACACACACACACACACACACACACACACACACACACACACACACACACACACACACACACACACACACACACACACACACACACACACACACACACACACACACACACACACACACACACACACACACACACACACACACACACACGCACGCACGCACGCACGCACGCACGCACGCACGCACACGCACGCACGCACGCACGCACGCACACACACACACACACACACACACACACACACACACACACACACACACACACACACACACACACACACACACACACACACACACGCACGCACGCACGCACGCACGCACGCACGCACGCACGCACGCACGCACACACACACACACACACACACACACACACACACACACACACACACACACACACACACACACACACACACACACACACACATACACACACGCACGCACGCACGTACACACATACACACACACACACACACACACACACACACACACACACACACACACACACACACACACACACACACGCACACACGCACACACACACATGCACACACACTCACGTTTCATTAAACAAAACATGGTGTTTGATAGTTTGTTTTCATAAAAATAGGATTACTCAAAGTTTAGAAATGAAATAAAATGAAAATGGTATATATTGATAAACATATTATATAAATTCAAATATATAATTATAAATGGTTTTTAGTGTAAAATAATAATTAGTACTAAGGTCTAAAGGAATGTAAATTTCTTCAATGCAAAATACATTTGTTGTTACTTTAAACAAATTACCTGATGGAAGATGCAAATGATAGAAACCATTGTATTTAAATTGCGTTATCAAAAGAAAATACAAAACACATTATGTAAATATTTGATGTACTCAAACCACAATTGTCTTTCCATTAAAACAATATTCCAAAGAAAGTTTTGTTTTACAAACTTCGGTTTAAATAATTCATTTATGCAGAAATTGAAGTTACAGAGCACTTGAGGACATAACGTATTCACTACCGTAGAACTTTCTGATGCTTTTAGATCCATATACTCACACAAACCTTTCTGTGTTATTTGGCCACCCTTACTCTTTCTATACGCAGACCTTTATGCACTATTTTATTCCGAGCATTTGTCAAGTAAATAGGATAATATCCACGATATCGCTTGCCACTATATACATTTATTTAATCACTTTTACATTAGTTTATGACTCTCCGAACTTTAAATTTTGTAAATTTTGTAAATTTGTGAAAATTTACTGAGACAGAACGTTTTTGGTCGTTCCGTGGCGATCTTCATCAGGGTCTTCTGCTTGGAGATGTTGGGTCAAGCGGTGACGGTTTTAAAGGTAGGTTTTCGATAGTATCGAAGAGTATGTGTGATATATATATTGTTTGTTCGTTAATTAGTTTTTACTTTGTGTTTTTGTGTCTGTAAATTTCATATGGTTCTAGTGTGTTGACATGTGGTCCTTTTTTGTTGATGTGTAAGATTTCTAGATTATGGTAAATGTCTGTGTATTTGTGTCCTGTTTCTTTATGCGATTGTAAAATGCTGAGTTGGTGTTCTGTTTGTGTTGCTCGACTCTTTGTTTAAAGCTGCGACCTGTTTGTCCAATGTAGAATTTGTTGTATTTGTCGCAGTTTAGTTTGTATACGCCTGGTGCTTGTAGTTTATCTTTGTTGTTGATGATAAATGTATTTATAATCTTAAGTTTCTGCCATTCGCAGCATCGTATATTTCTTTCCGTTTTGGAGAATGTTTTCCATTCAGAATTATCTACGTTCTAACTACATTATAATTCTTGCAGTTTTGGGTTTGTACATCTTGAGGGTTTTATTTAATATCACTTGGCAAAAAGACCACTACTTACTGATGTTTTCTGTTGATGCGTTTCGAATTTGGTCAGTGCATTGTTCAATGCAGTGAGTCACGGATAACACAGCTGACAAAATGATTGAGTGCCACATTGAAATTGTTACATCTGTAATATAAGATTAAAGGTTACTGGAGAGGCTTTGAAACGTGCCAACCGTAAGCATGTCAAGGGTGGGAACAATTCTAAAACTAATGGTCCTCACAACATTTCTCTAACTTTTATACTCAGAAATATGCTACGAAACATTTTATAAGGTTATTTTGTAAAACGCGTTTGTAGTAAATTCATCTTTGTTTTTATTTCTACATATCAAAGTTTATCATCTTCAGCATGTCTTTCTGTCTTCATTTCCTCCCATTCGTCATCATGCATGTGTTTCTAACCGATGCTAACTAACTCTTGCTGTGTCTAATACTTTTGGATCTTGTGTATTATATCAGAGCACTTTAAACTAAACGCACGACTTATTTCCTACTGTTTTTCAAATTTTGCCTTCCTGTACATTCTCTAATTGAAATTTTATTTTTCATAATCCTTATTTTCACGACTTATCTTCTGTTTAGTTCCTGAGACAAGATATTGTTCCAGGAAATCTTTTTCTTTGTATAATTATATTTACGTCTAATTTGTTTTCTGTTATATTCTCTCACCGATTCCTCGCACTTTGAGGTATGTTTTTCGCTTCACATCAAACATCGATCTTGTTCTATAGCAGATAAATAACATGTTTCTAACGTTGGATTTTGTTCTCTGCAGTTCTACCAAACTGCCCTTGGTGGTAAATTGGGATTTCTTTAGATTCAGGACTACGTCTGTTGAGGGACTTTGTTTTTCCCGAAGTAACAACGGAAGCGTCATCCCATTTGCTTACCTATTTCCTACGAACATCCCATTTGCTTACCCCGGCTCTACGACAGGTATGCAACCACGCTCACATGTACCATAGCCTATATAAGTTGCATCAACAAAATCAGACAGTTTACTGTCCCTAGCGCACGAAAGCCAAAAAGGTTTTCGGAGGTAAATGGCTGGGTAGTAGCCAGTAACTTGGTGGGGTGACGTTTTGAAAATTCAAGATAACACGTGCATAAATATGTTTCGATGCAAGAATTGGGGATATCTCTACATAACTTTTCTGGCCTTACGTTCTGTGTACTTTCTTATTTGTATTTAAAAGTTCCATAAATATTCAGTTTCGTTTCAACATTTGGCGTGGGAGGCTCCATCTTGCTGACCCTCTTTGTTCTGCATGACCCTCCATCAAATTATATCAATTATTCGCAATGTTTTGCCCTTTCTTCATAGTCAACAATGATCTAAGACGTCTGTTACCTTGAAATATAAACACTGTATTTTTTTATATATAAAGTATTTGTTTAACTTTGTTTTTCTTAACAAAATATTGTCGGGACTGTTGTAATTCTTTCTCTCTGTTATTTCCAAACAAATCTTACCGAGATGAAGCAAATGTAAAACAATATACAAATATAAAATAAAAAACTGTGTAGTATTCTAAAATTATCAGGAAGAACTGCTTTTAGATTGTTTAAAATTCAGTTCTTGTTTCTATCCAGCCGGCTTGCGCTAAACTGTTGTGCAAAAATGTTTAATCTTGATTGCAAGTTATATTTTCTTCACGAAATCACAAGCTGAATGCAAATATCTTGGATTGAATTAATTTTCGTTTTATCTTGAAGTCTTTGAGTGTTCCTAAACTTTTAAAATAAATTTGGTAATATTTTTTGATATCGTGATTTGAAAATACGTTCTAAACAATGCAAAATTATTTAAAGCCTTAGATAAATAGTCCTCAACAGTTGCGTTAAATAACGCAATATAAGCATAAAATCGCTTCTCAAAAATAGGCTACTTCTGTATGCGAGAAACTGTTGAAAAACTACCGCATTATGTTACATCATATTACTATAAAGCTATATTATTGTAGTTAAAAATTATCTAGTTGGGATAAATTCATGTTTTAAAAAAATAATAAGTTATTAACTTGGGTTATTTTTCATCAAGACAACGATTTCCGGTAATCAGACGTTATAAATTTTGCACATACAAAAAAAATTACTGTTATTTTAGAAATGTGTTATAAACAAGAAAATAACTTATAAAAACTCATTTTGGCAATCCAAAAATAAACAATTTTGGGAAAAATTTAATCTTACTTCCACACAGGGTATAAAATCAAATTTTTATTATTTTAAAAAGGACTACTATATTAGAATATAATAGCATTAAAGTATTTCTATAAATTATTAGGTTAGTAAGGATTTGGTCTTTTTAAGAAAATAAGTAATAACTATTTATATTATAATACAAGTAGGCCTATTATAAACAACAATTATTTAATGTCAATTCCTACTTAGGTCAAGAAAAAAAACATTTATTTTATTTATTTACAATTACAATTAGTATAAATAAAAGTAACATAACCTATACGTTAAAACAGCTGTTCTACCACATAACCTATAACATAAAATCAGCTGTTTTATGAATTCATATGTTATCAGTTATTTTAAGCCAAATTGGACAAAATAACTATATTGCATACCTTATCACTTTTGTCAGCAAGTAATTTCAAAAGTTATCACTCAGTTATGGATTATGTATAATAAAAGATTAATCTATGACGTAAGCGGTAGTGTAAAAACGTAGCCTGTATCAGAATTCACTTGTTGCCACCTCCCTTGTTAACAAGTTATCTTTTCTTGCTAAGGTTTATTTTTTTTATTATTACCAGATACATAGTTTAACTGGGGAAACATCATATACAGTTATACGTGTATGTAAGTTTATGTCTCTTTACTTAGAGCGTATAGGTTTAAATTCGAATTAAAAAAAAAAAAAAAAAATACTTACTTTACTTTACTTTATCCAATGCCCGCCCTTGGCTGTTGAACCATTCGGCGTCGAGCCTCCCAGTAACGACCGGTTCTGGACAGCTGGTCGTCCAGTTCAGGACAGGTTGAAATGTAGTCCCCATTCATGACACCATTGAGACAGAGCGGACACGTATCGGATTCCGCTAGGCCAAAACGGTAGAGGTGGGCCTGGAGATAGTCGTGTTTTTTTTTTTTTTTTTTTTGGAAAAAAAACTATTGTTTTTTTACTTTTAAAATATGTTTGCTTTGTTTAGAATTTATTTTCAAGTAACAGATGTAAAATGCAAAGCAATTGAAGGTGATGTAGTGACGGTAAACTATTCGCTTTCTAAAGTATTTTTGGAATTGGGCACTCTATGTCACAGCTACAACGCCCAACACCTGCTTCCGTGTTATACATCTTAATTGCTTAGCAACGCCTTATTATAAAAACCCTCTAATGCAGGCGCAACGTTGCTGCTTAAAAGCGACTTTTTTAAAACCCCTATCCTATAACAAAATAAACATCATTCTTTTAAGGGCAGAAGCAAAGTGCTGATATTATAATATAGGCAAAAATAATATTATGGAAATAATAAAAAGTAGCGTTTCCAACTATCAAGGGGGTTAACTATGAACGGGGCTTTAATAAATTATAAGGCGATATAGACTAAGTAATTATTAGCTCCCACACTTTTATGTCTACTAATCTCTATACACCTAACATTTATAAAAGCGTCCAAACACTGTTTTAATCAAGACTAATAAGAACTTCTGAGTTTGCTAATAGTATATTTACACTTAACTCTGTCATTAGAGCATTGGTTCTGAAACTGACGGGGGGGGCATGAAGGCAAGCCAGGGGGGCACGAGAATAGCTGGAAAGTAATGATTGCTAATGACTTGTGTTGTGCCCTCACTAAAATACAACCTCGAATAGGCATGCTAGTGTACAGCATGCAAGCTCAAGCATCTCACTAACAGATTTTTCTCTTATCAGTTGAAATTTACTTTGCAAATTAAAACTGAAATGTTATTACATGTTTCTTGTGAAAGTATGCATATATAAATTGTTTTTCATTTGTATAATATTTGATTCTTTTTCATATGCACATACCATTTATTTACAGTGTAAAGTTAAGGGGGGCGTGGGAAAATTCCATCTAAAGAGGTGGGGGTGAGGACGCAAAAAGTTTGAGAACCTCTGCATTAGAGTTTTTAATCTCTTATCTATGTTACAAACACTGATCTGGCTACACTCTTAACAGAACCTTTATGTATAGACTTGATGCTTCTAAAAATTTTTCGTCTTTCTAGCCACTTCTTAGACAGCTCTACAAGCTCTTTGCCGTATATATATATATATATATATATATATATATATATATATATATATATATATATATATATATATATATATATATATATATATATGCTGATACGTATTCCGTCACGGATGGAAAAATATGATGAATAGTTACTATCTGGAGTACATCCGTTCATTCTGCAGTCCATAAATTCGCAGTTTCGACGTTTCGCTAGAATCTCATCCAGCATTGACGAATTTATGGACTGCAGAATGAACGGATGTACTCTAGATAGTAACTATTCATTCATTTATATATATATATATATATATATATATATATATATATATATATATATAATTGTTTAATATTCCTGATGATGTTGGTACTGTTAGCCAACGAAAAGCTTTGAATTGTAAATTCAATTATAATTCTTCTATTTGTGTTTCGATTTAGTTTTCTATTAATTCACAAGAATACATATTGCGTAATTTATATATATATATATATATATATATATATAAAATTGTTTAATATTCCTGATGATGTTGGTACTGTTAGCCAACGAAAAGCTTTGAATTGTAAATTCAATTATAATTCTTGTATTTGTGTTTTGACTTAGTTTTCTATTAATTCACAAGAATACATATTGCGTAATTTATATATATATATATATATATATATATATATATATATATATATATATATAAAATTGTTTAATATTCCTGATGATGTTGGTACTGTTAGCCAACGAAAAGCTTTGAATTGTAAATTCAATTATAATTCTTGTATTTGTGTTTTGACTTAGTTTTCTATTAATTCACAAGAATACATATTGCGTAATTTATATATATATATATATATATATATATATATATATATATAATTTTATTATTTGTAACAGCAATTAAAATAAAGAATACAACTGAGTTTCTCTGTAGAAATATGTATGTTTATTCCAACTATCTTGTTCCACAGATTTGTATGTTGTATAACTTATAATACTCGTATAAATACCTGCGAACGGAGAAATGACATTTAATGTTCTTAATTATTTTAGTTTATATTATGTGTTGCAACAGCGTTCACTCAATGTTATCTATTATTTTTAATAAATCAATATTTCACGTAACAACCAATTTCAACTTTTCTGACAACAAACAAAAAATGCTAAATTACTAACAGCTGATCTAAAAACATCTTTCTAAAAATAACAAACAGCTGATGCTTGCAACGCGGCAAAATTCAAAACAAGAAAATTATATTTAATATTTTTCTTATATATATATATATATATATATATATATATATATATATATATATATATATATATATATATCCGTTGATTCGCAAAAGAACAGATTTTTAAAAACTAAACAGTTTATTAATACTATTTATTCCTTCAATTTAATTTAGGAAGAAACGACCGTAACTAGTAGGCCTAAGTGCGGACGTGTAGAGCAAATAATTAACAGAATATCATATTCTTACCATCTAAACAATTCATCAACTCTAACGTGATGCAATAAAATGCATTATATTGCAAAATTTATGGTGTTTGTTTTACTAACATAAGGTTTTGAAAGTTATGTGTTTGACGTCTTATCCATGCACTGAAAGTAGTTAGAAACTTGAGACAAACAAAAAAGTTTTGTAAACTCGATAAATTTACTTTACTTGTAAAGTCTAATGAGGTGTGACGGAATGCTAGGAGTAAAATGCATTTTACGGACTTGAACAGTGTACGTTGAGGGAAGTGCGCTCGCTTCCAATTGCAATTCGTAACACTCTACTTTTGCAAGCACTATTAATCACTCGCCCCTTACTACGTCTAAACACTACGGTATTCAGTTTTAATTAACTTTTATCCTTATTTATTAATATAAACAAAAACACTGATTTTGTGTCTAAATATTATTTCAACTTGTGTCACATTTTTTAAGAGCGGGAAAATAAATGCGGTGGAATTTGAAAACTTTATGACTTAAAATTTCATTGAGACTTGTCGCTTTCTCCTCATTTTTTATTTGTTGTATAACCAACACATTTTGTCATGTGTGATCAATTCGGGATAGTGGGGATTGTATGGATGGATCTCAACGCACCATAGGTTTTTCTTATGCCCTTAATAATCTTGTAATACATGAAGCTTGCAAAATTATTCCCATGTCTATCCGACAAACATCCGATATATTGTTGGTATATTCCTTAGTTCGGTAGGATTTAGTCAACACGCATTAACACTAGTTGAGACAGTGACTTATGTAGTTATTAGAAAACCATTTCCTAAAGGCGTTACCCTGAGTAAGTAGCCCTTGAGGACAGGAATAGTTTTCTGATTTACCTGCTCTGAAGTGTAGTTTTCCCTTGCCTGCCCTTTAGATATCACAATCTGCAGATAATGTTGAAAAATGTATTCGTTTTTAAATTACAGTATTTTGAGTACACAATAAAAAGTTACTGAAATTAATTAGCATTAAAAAAAAATATAATATTTAGTGTTATGTAAGACTTTTCGTGTTACCTTGTACACAATTACTATACAACTTCATGGGAGAATTTTGGAAGCTAAAACTAATAAGTGTTACAGGAATTCAACATGGGTAAGCTTTACATACAGGGCCAAATTATATATATATATATATATATATATATATATATATATATATATATATATATATATACACAAATACATACACACACACACACACACACACACACACACACACACACAACACACACACACACACACACACACACACACACACACACACACACACACACACACACACACACACACACACACACACACACACACACACACACACACACACACACACACACACACACACACACACACACACACATATATATTAAAACAACATAGGTTATTCAAATACAAGCATATTTATTAATTTATATCCAAAGCTTTTCGTTGGTAAACAGTACCAACATCATCAGAAATGAAAATTCCAAATTTAGCTTTGGATATAAATTAATAAATATTCTTGTATTTGAATAACCTATGTTGTTTTAAATTATTAAACAAGAAAACGTATTATATATATATTAAAACAACATAGGTTATTCAAATTCAAGAATATTTATTAATTTATATTCAAAGCTTTTCGTTATATATATCGATTTGCCACTTCGATCAATATCTAGTAGCTTCACTTCTAGAAAGGTCTAGACTTTACGATGAAAGTCTGATCATTGCGTCCGCTCAAGCGTGGAAGGACTTGTAAATTGGTGAAGGCGTGTTCCATACACCACAGCCTTGCCCATTACAATATACAGCAGTAACAAATGTTTCTACTGAACGTTATATTATAAGTTATAAAAAGATGAAATAGTGCGGTTGTTATGGAGAGCATTTTTAATTTATTGTTATTTGTATTTAAAAAAACAAGGATTAAAACAGCAATATTTCTTTGTGAGTACATAATACCACAGTAGCTGCTTAATAAATAGTTAATATCCAGCAACAGATTAATACGCGAAGAAGAATGCTAAGACAGCGTAATTTAAATTTTACCATACCATTGGCGGTTTTCTGCAAACTATGGCCAAGTTAATTGAGTACAACAAGACACAGTGCCACGGTTAATAATATCGCTCATTAAATTTATAACACTATTAAGCTTAGATAAAGTAATTTTGTAGATTAATTTTAATTTATGTAGCTTAAAACGTTTTAAAGTAATTGTTTATATTTTTACCTAAACCTAAACACAGAAGTTCTATGCTTGGTATAATTTACTGTTAATAATCATCTAGCTAGAAAGAAAGAGGAATATATACTAAAATAAAGTGCTAATCCTTTTATTCAAATGCCGTAAATAGCTCGTGATCAATATAGTTTTAGCTAAAACTAGACCCAAACACGAAAATAATATTATAACCATTTTCCTAAGATTTAGTTAATATCTACGTTTCCTATCACCGTAGTGAAACTTTATAAAATATCTTTAATACTTGAACAAATTTATTTCATTTCTTCATTAAATTACAATAGTTTTTTTAAATTAAGGGAAGTACATTTTTTCATTCCATGTTAGCGTCGGGAAACACTAAAAGTCTGAACTCGCATTGCATTAAATAAACTCACCAAATGGATCAAGGGAAATGGTTTAGAATAGTAGCATCTATTATTTTTGTATAAAATGGTGCTGAATAATGTTTTTATAAGTTATTCTTTTTGTTTTAGACAAATGTAGATAATAAATGCAAGTATAATAAATTGTTGATAATACTTTTTCGAGTTTACATTTAGGCCCTTAAATTAAATTCACTTCAGATTTTATAAGAAACTCAGTATTCTACTATGTATACTTTTAATAAACTAAGTACTACCTATTCTAACATTAAACTCAGTAGTCTATGCTTACATTAAACTTAGTTTTACATATTCTTACACTAAACTCCATACTATCTCTTCTTACATTAAACTCAGTATTCTACTATGTATACTTTTAATAAACTAAGTACTACCTATTCTAACATTAAACTCAGTAGTCTATGCTTACGTTAAACTTAGTTTTACATATTCTTACACTAAACTCCATACTATCTCTTCTTACATTAAACTCAGTATTCTACTATGTATACTTTTAAAAAACTAAGTACTAACTATTCTAACATTAAACTCAGTAGTCTATGCTTACATTAAACTTAGTTTTACATATTCTTACACTAAACTCCATACTATCTCTTCTTACATTAAACTCAGTATTGTACTATGTATATTTAGAAATAAACTAAGTACTACCTATTCTAACATTAAACTCAGTAGTCTATGCTTACGCTAAACTTAGTTTTACATATACTTACACTAAACTCCGTACTATCTCTTGTTACACTAAACTCAGTATTCTACTATGTATACTTATAATAAACTAAGTATTGCCTATTCTAACATTAAACTCAGTAGTCTATGCTTACGTTAAACTTAGTTTTACATATTCTTACACTAAACTCCATACTATCTCTTCTTACATTAAACTCAGTATTCTACTATGTATACTTATAATAAACTGAGTACTACCTATTCTAACATTAAACTCAGTAGTCTATGCTTACGTTAAACTTAGTTTTACATATTCTTACACTAAACTCCGTACTATCTTTTGTTACAATAAACTCAGTATTCTACTATGCATACTTATAATAAAATAAGTACTACCTATTCTAACAATTAACTCAGTAGTCTATGCTTACGTTAAACTTAGTTTTACATATTCTTACACTAAACTCCATACTATCTCTTCTTACATTAAACTCAGTATTGTACTATGTATATTTAGAAATAAACTAAGTACTACCTATTCTAACAATTAACTCAGTAGTCTATGCTTACATTAAACTTAGTTTTACATATTCTTACACTAAACTCCATACTATCTCTTCTTACATTAAACTCAGTATTCTACTATGTATACTTATAATAAACTGAGTACTACCTATTCTAACATTAAACTCAGTAGTCTATGGTTACGTTAAACTTAGTTTTACATATTCTTATACTAAATTCCATACTATCTCTTCTTACATTAAACTCAGTATTCTACTATGTATACTTATAATAAACTAAGTACTACTTATTCTAAAATTAAACTCAGTAGTCTATGCTTACGTTAAACTTAGTTTTACATATTCTTACACTAAACTCCATACTACCTCTTCTTACATTAAACTCAGTATTATACTATGTATACTTATAATAAACTAAGTACTACCTATTCTAACATTAAACTCAGTAGTCTATGTTTACGTTAAACTTAGTTTTACATATTCTTACACTAAACTCCATACTACCTCTTCTTACATTAAACTCAGTATTATACTATGTATACTTATAATAAACTAAGTACTACCTATTCTAACATTAAACTCAGTAGTCTATGCTTACGTTAAACTTAGTTTTACATATTCTTACACTAAACTCCGTACTATCTTTTGTTACATTAAACTCAGTATTCTACTATGTATACTTATAATAAACTAAGTACTGCCTATTCTAACATTAAACTTAGTAGTCTATGCTTACGTTAAATTTAGTTTTACATATTCTTACACTAAACTCCGTAGTATCTCACCTTACATTAAACTCAGTATTCTACTATGTATACTTATAATAAACTAAGTACTATATTCTAACATTAAACTTAGTAGTCTATGCTTACGTTAAACTTAGTTTTACATATTCTTACACTAAACTCCATACTACCTCTTCTTACATTAAACTCAGTATTCTACTATGTATACTTATAATAAACTAAGTACTACCTATTCTAACATTAAACTCAGTAGTCTATGCTTACGTTAAATTTAGTTTTACATATTCTTACACTAAACTCCGTAGTATCTTTTCTTACATTAAACTCAGTATTCTACTATGTATACTTATAATAAACTAAGTACTACCTATTCTAACATTAAACTCAGTAGTCTATGCTTACATTAAACTTAGTTTTACATATACTTACACTAAACTACATACTATCTCTTCTTACATTATACTCAGTATTCTACTATGCATACTTATAATAAAATAAATACTACCTATTCTAACAATTAACTCAGTAGTCTATGCTTACATTAAACTTAGTTTTACATATTCTTACACTAAACTCCATACTACCTCTTCTTACATTAAACTCAGTATTATACTATGTATACTTATAATAAACTAAGTACTACCTATTCTAACATTAAACTCAGTAGTCTATGCTTACGTTAAACTTAGTTTTACATATTCTTACACTAAACTCCATACTATCTCTTCTTACATTAAACTCAGTATTGTACTATGTATATTTAGAAATAAACTAAGTACTACCTATTCTAACATTAAACTCAGTAGTCTATGCTTACGTTAAACTTAGTTTTACATATTCTTACACTAAACTCCATACTACCTGTTCTTACATTAAACTCAGTATTCTACTATGTATACTTATAATAAACTAAGTACTACCTATTCTAACATTAAACTCAGTAGTCTATGCTTACGTTAAATTTAGTTTTACATATTCTTACACTAAACTCCAAACTATCTTTTCTTACCTTAAACTCAGTATTCTACTATGTATACTTATAATAAACTAAGTACTACCTATTCTAACATTAAACTCAGTAGTCTATGCTTACGTTAAACTTAGTTTTACATATTCCTACACTAAACTCCGTACTATCTCTTTTTACATTAAACTCAGTACTACTTACTCTTACATTAAACTCAGTAGTATATCTGCGTACGTTCAACTTAGTTTTACATATTCTTACACTAAACCCCATACTATCTCTTCTTACATTAAACTCAGTACTACTTTTACATTAAACTCAGTAGTATATTAGCTTACTTTAACCTCAGTATTACATATTCTTACACTAAACTTCATACTTTCTATTTTTACATTAAAATAATTTTTTCTACTCTCTCATTAATCTCATTAGTATATTTGCTTACGTTAAACTCAGTATTACATATTCTTACACCAAACTCCATACTATTTCTTTATACAATAAACTGAGTTCTACTTACTTTTACATTAAACTCAGTAGTATATCTGCGAAAGTTAAACTCAGTATAACATATTCTTACACCAAACTCCATACTTTTTATTCTTACATTAAACTCAGTATTATACATTAACCTCAGAACTATATAACTTTACTTTATAGTCACTACTTCCTACTCATATACTAATCTTGTACTACTAATTCTTAAGTTAAACTCAGTACTACCTGTTGCTTCAGTAAACCCAGTTATACCTGTTCTTACATCAATCTCCTTACTACCTATATTGCCACTAAACTAAGTACTGTCTGGTGTTACTAATGTAAGAACTCAGTACTATTAGATCTTACATTTAACGTAATACAACCTGTTCTTATATTAAAACCAGTAATTACTTTTGTTCTTATTTTAAACACAGGAGAGAGAGGATTTCAATGAGATTTTACTTCAGTAAAAAAAAGCTCTGCAAACAGTAGCGCTTATCTGCAAACGTGAATAAAGTGGGTTGATATTTAGCGAGATATAACTAAGTTAAACTTGAGTGTAAACTGTTTTGCCCCCGAGATTATTTTGTCTCAACTCAACCATTCCGGAACTAGGGCAAACCGAATATAACTTTTAATAACTCAATACAAACACTGATAATGTGTGTTCAGTGTTGACAGGGCAGTTAGTAACGATCGTTTCCCATTTTATCAAACATTTTAGTTTTGCCCTCGGGATGGACCTGATCGTTTTAAGAAATAATTGTTTAGTTCAAATTTCGGTTAGTTTTGTAATTAACTCACTAGAATCTTAGTCATCGTTTTAAATATAGGTACACATATAGGTACATCTGGTTGGAGATGTCGGGTCAAGCGGTGACAGTTTTAAAGGCAGGTTTTTGATAGTATCAAAAAGTATGTGTGATTTGTATTGGGTTTGTTCGTTTAATATGTTTGTATTTTGTGTTTTTGTGTGTTTGTAATTTCGTATTGTTCTAGTGTATTGAGATGTGGTTCTTTTATGTTGATGTGTAAGATCACTAGGTTATGGTAAATGTCTATGTATTTGTGTCCTGTATCTTTTAGTTTTTTAGTGTGTTTGTGTCCTGTAAAAAGCTGAGTTGGTGTTCTGTTTTTTATTCTCTATTCTTTGTTTAAAGCTACGACCTGTTTCCCCAATTTAGAATGTGTTGCACTTGTTGAAGTGTAATTTGTATACGCCTGGTGCTTGTAGTTTTCATTGTTGTTACTACACAACACGTAAACAACAACAAAGATAAACTACAAACACCAGGCGTATACAAACTAAACTGCGACAAATGCAACAAATTCTACATTGGGCAAACAGGTTGCAGCTTTTAACAAAGAGTCGAGGAACACAAACACAACACCAACTCAGCATTTTACAATCACATAAAAGAAACAGGACACATAAATACACAGGCATTTAACATTACTAATTAAAAAAAAATACTTAACTAAGTGAATACATAATTGCTTACTTTCTGACGCGTTTCAAAACATTCGTTCCTTTTACGAAGCTAACCCTCTACTCTTCCCTCTACTAACCCGAGTTGAGGGTTAGCTTCTTAAAAGGAACGAATGTTTTGAAACGCGTCAGCAAGTAAGCAATTACGTATTCACTTATTTAAGTACTTTTTATTTATAGTTTAACCAGTGAATTCAAGATGATTACATCAAGCAACTTCATTTACCATAACCTAGAAATACTACACATCAACAAAAAAGGACCACATCTTAACACACTAAGACAATAGGAAATTAACAGGCACACAAAAACACAAAGTACAAACATATTAAACGAACAAACACAATGCAAATCGCACATACTCTTTGATACTATCGAAAACCTACCTTTAAAACCGTCACCGCTTGACCCAACATCTCCAAGCAGAAGACACTTATGTATATCGCCACATAGCGATCGAAATAAAATTTAAAGTTCGGATAGTCGTAAACTAATGTGAAACTGATGATTAAAAAACGTTGTACGTTTTAACAAAATATTTTATTTTTGGCGAGAATGTTTTACTACGAGCCAGGACGAGTTGCCCCCTTTAATTTTATTGCTTCATGCTTAGGAGTGGGGATGCGTACCCAAGGCAAAACCTGCAACTATTATTCTTTTTCATATTAAAAAAATATCTAAAAACTTCTAAAACCTAAAATAACTAAAAACTGTAAATTTTTTGCAATAATTATAGTGAAAAAAAGCCTATTTATAAGTATACTGGCGGAATATCTCAAATTTTAAAACAATAACATTTAACCCCTTTAAAATAGTAATAGAAAAAACCTTTCTTACTGAACACCTACAAATGAAACATGTGTCACATGTGTTATACAATCATGTGGGATGTGGTTTTTATGTTGTGTAGTGTAGATGTTTCTTGGAAATGCTAACGTTAGATATTGGGAGGAAACATTTCGCCATGAGTCCGTTACTAAAGAAGATATAATTTCGGAATGTGCCACTAGACACTCGAGCCATGGTTTCGCTAATCTCCCACCAGAACAGGGACGATGAATGCAATCTGTGATCTTGTCATCTATCCTCATCAGCTGTAACGGTTATCACACACTCTTCAGGATACACAGCCAACATGTGTACGTTTATATCAGGGCTTTTTATAATTAACCTTAAATATTACAAAAAACACAAATTAAACACTACATGAATAGAATGACAAAATAATTCACTATTTAATGATTATTACGGTAAAAATGTTTAAAACTTTTATAACGGAGGGCTTATTACATCTTAAGCTAGGAATAATTTAATATTAGATCCATCTAAATAATTCAAATCATGTCTGGAATGTGAATAATTGAACCGAAGCACGTCCTAGATATGAAGGCATTTTTCTGTTTAGTCCAGCGATGAATTTTTTAAAACATTGTCCGACATCTTAAGGTTGATAATAAAATCTGCATAATCGATGTGAGTTAAATGTAAGAAGTAACTACTTTACAATATACAGGGTTATCATGCGGTTTCGAACATGGTTTAAAGAAAAACGGAATTACTTACAGTCAATGTTGTTTATTCATCTAATGTGTCGTCTGGAACAGTTTTTTACATAGTTAATAGTGCGCCCTTAGTCGCTAGACAAATGTCCAGACGATACCCAACTTCTCTGCAAACATTCGTTAACATTTCCTCGGTTATGGCTGTCATTGCTTCATTAATTCTGTTTTTAAAGTGGTTCTGGTCGCGAATGTTTTGTGAATAAACCACACTCTTAATGTACCCCCACAAGTAGTGTCAGGTTTGGACTCCCTGGAGGCCACAGCACAGGTCTTTGCCGGCCTATCCATCAATCTCCAAACTTTTCGTTCAAAGCGTCCGTGACCAATGAACTGAAGTGTGGGGAAGCACCATCTTGTAGGAAATGAAGTTGATGAATGTTTTCAGAGATACCAATAGCACATCTAGAAATCTCCCTACAATCATCCTACGAATTACAGAGACCGCACCATTCTTTTATGACAACCCTGTATAGATAAACTAAATAGTAATTAGGACAAAGAGTTATAGACATGAAAAGGCCAAGGGGAAAAAGGTAAATTTGTAAATAGCTTTATTTTATGAAAACGGAAATTTAATTTTTCAAGGCTCATAATAAAGTGCACAGTACAAATATTTTAGACCGCAATAACTCTGTACCTTCACTTTTGTGCGTACAAGAAGTAATCACGTAATTGATTGCGAGAATCTACGTATTATATCGCGTAAGAAACAACCTTTGTATCTAAATATGTAAAAAATGGACCTTAATCTTTTTTCCCTGTGATCTTAAAAAAACAAGATATTTTTGTTCTAAAATTATACTTTTTATAATAAGTTTATTTACAATATTTTTAAATATATAAAAATAGGTTTTATTCGTTTCTACTGTGTCTAGAAAAGTGCTATTCTATTATATAAGGTGTTTGTATATATTTAATTTATTATAATAATGTACAATTTAATATTTATAATTTATATTCTGATACAAATAGGTTTACAATTAGTTCAAATACCAAATAAGTAATACTTAAAGGATAAAATTTAATATAAATAAAGCATTATCTTGCCTTTTTTTTGTAGGAAGTGTGTTGGATTATACAATTGGCGGGGCCCCCAAATGGGAGAGTCCTCGGAAAGTGCCCAAAATTCTTCATGTAAATTCAGCGTCTTAAGAAGTAAGAAAAATATCATAAGCAAGGTATTTATATTATCCGTAGGAGAAGTATAAAGTACCTTATAGGTTATAATTAAAATTATTGAAACATTTGTAAGGTTTTAGTTTAGTTACACAGTTTTACGAACATATACAAGTAATAAATAGCTAAATCGGTTACACTCGGGTATAAACATGTTCTATATGACTTTTGTTCAATTTGAGGCAACACTCTCACTGTTCTTGAAGGTTTTGCTTCATTTTATTGAAGAGGGGTTGTTTCATGCTCGTTGTACACATGAGTATTTTTTCCTGTTGTTGGACGATGGGGGTTGGTGGGTCATTACGGAAAATCTTTTCAATCATGTCCCAGACGTAGGCGTCAGGGGGTGTAAGATCAGAGGAGCTGGTTGAGACTGTTGCCAAAAGTATCTTAAAGGAAAGAAATGTTGTCTAAGGCAGTGCGGCTGGTTGCGCAATCTAGCTGGAACCATTGTGAACGAAGGGGCGGGTTTTTACACATGAGTATTTTTTCCTGTAGTTGGACGATGGTGGTTGGTGGGTCGTCACGGAAAATCTTCTCAATCATGTCCCAGACGTAGGCGTCAGGGGGTGTAAAATCAGAGGAGCTGGTTTGTTCTAAGGGAGATGAGACTGTTGCCAAAAGTATCTTAAAGGAAAGAAATGTTGTTTAAGGCAGTGCGGCTGGTTGCGCAATCTAGCTGGAACCATTGTGAACGAAGGGGCGGGTTTTTACACATGAGTATTTTTTCCTGTAGTTGGACGATGGTGGTTGGTGGGTCATCACGGAAAATCTTCTCAATCATGTCCCAGACGTAGGCGTCAGGGGGTGTAAAATCAGAGGAGCTGGTTTGTTCTAAGGGAAATGAGACTGTTGCCAAAAGTATCTTAAAGGAAAGAAATGTTGTCTAAGGCAGTGCGGCTGGTTGCGCAATCTAGCTGGAACCATTGTGAACGAAGGGGCGGGTTTTTACACATGAGTATTTTTTCCTGTAGTTGGACGATGGGGGTTGGTGGGTCATCACGGAAAATCTTCTCAATCATGTCCCAGACGTAGGCGTCAGGGGGTGTAAGATCAGAGGAGCTGGTTGAGACTGTTGCCAAAAGTATCTTAAAGGAAAGAAATGTTGTCTAAGGCAGTGCGGCTGGTTGCGCAATCTAGCTGGAACCATTGTGAACGAAGGGGCGGGTTTTTACACATGAGTATTTTTTCCTGTAGTTGGACGATGGTGGTTGGTGGGTCGTCACGGAAAATCTTCTCAATCATGTCCCAGACGTAGGCGTCAGGGGGTGTAAGATCAGAGGAGCTGGTTGAGACTGTTGCCAAAAGTATCTTAAAGGAAAGAAATGTTGTCTAAGGCAGTGCGGCTGGTTGCGCAATCTAGCTGGAACCATTGTGAACGAAGGGGCGGGTTTTTACACATGAGTATTTTTTCCTGTAGTTGGACGATGGTGGTTGGTGGGTCGTCACGGAAAATCTTCTCAATCATGTCCCAGACGTAGGCGTCAGGGGGTGTAAAATCAGAGGAGCTGGTTTGTTCTAAGGGAGATGAGACTGTTGCCAAAAGTATCTTAAAGGAAAGAAATGTTGTTTAAGGCAGTGCGGCTGGTTGCGCAATCTAGCTGGAACCATTGTGAACGAAGGGGCGGGTTTTTACACATGAGTATTTTTTCCTGTAGTTGGACGATGGTGGTTGGTGGGTCGTCACGGAAAATCTTCTCAATCATGTCCCAGACGTAGGCGTCAGGGGGTGTAAAATCAGAGGAGCTGGTTTGTTCTAAGGGAAATGAGACTGTTGCCAAAAGTATCTTAAAGGAAAGAAATGTTGTCTAAGGCAGTGCGGCTGGTTGCGCAATCTAGCTGGAACCATTGTGAACGAAGGGGCGGGTTTTTACACATGAGTATTTTTTCCTGTAGTTGGACGATGGGGGTTGGTGGGTCATCACGGAAAATCTTCTCAATCATGTCCCAGACGTAGGCGTCAGGGGGTGTAAGATCAGAGGAGCTGGTTGAGACTGTTGCCAAAAGTATCTTAAAGGAAAGAAATGTTGTCTAAGGCAGTGCGGCTGGTTGCGCAATCTAGCTGGAACCATTGTGAACGAAGGGGCGGGTTTTTACACATGAGTATTTTTTCCTGTAGTTGGACGATGGTGGTTGGTGGGTCGTCACGGAAAATCTTCTCAATCATGTCCCAGACGTAGGCGTCAGGGGGTGTAAGATCAGAGGAGCTGGTTGAGACTGTTGCCAAAAGTATCTTAAAGGAAAGAAATGTTGTCTAAGGCAGTGCGGCTGGTTGCGCAATCTAGCTGGAACCATTGTGAACGAAGGGGCGGGTTTTTACACATGAGTATTTTTTCCTGTAGTTGGACGATGGTGGTTGGTGGGTCGTCACGGAAAATCTTCTCAATCATGTCCCAGACGTAGGCGTCAGGGGGTGTAAAATCAGAGGAGCTGGTTTGTTCTAAGGGAGATGAGACTGTTGCCAAAAGTATCTTAAAGGAAAGAAATGTTGTTTAAGGCAGTGCGGCTGGTTGCGCAATCTAGCTGGAACCATTGTGAACGAAGGGGCGGGTTTTTACACATGAGTATTTTTTCCTGTAGTTGGACGATGGTGGTTGGTGGGTCATCACGGAAAATCTTCTCAATCATGTCCCAGACGTAGGCGTCAGGGGGTGTAAAATCAGAGGAGCTGGTTTGTTCTAAGGGAAATGAGACTGTTGCCAAAAGTATCTTAAAGGAAAGAAATGTTGTCTAAGGCAGTGCGGCTGGTTGCGCAATCTAGCTGGAACCATTGTGAACGAAGGGGCGGGTTTTTACACATGAGTATTTTTTCCTGTAGTTGGACGATGGGGGTTGGTGGGTCATCACGGAAAATCTTCTCAATCATGTCCCAGACGTAGGCGTCAGGGGGTGTAAGATCAGAGGAGCTGGTTGAGACTGTTGCCAAAAGTATCTTAAAGGAAAGAAATGTTGTCTAAGGCAGTGCGGCTGGTTGCGCAATCTAGCTGGAACCATTGTGAACGAAGGGGCGGGTTTTTACACATGAGTATTTTTTCCTGTAGTTGGACGATGGTGGTTGGTGGGTCGTCACGGAAAATCTTCTCAATCATGTCCCAGACGTAGGCGTCAGGGGGTGTAAAATCAGAGGAGCTGGTTTGTTCTAAGGGAAATGAGACTGTTGCCAAAAGTATCTTAAAGGAAAGAAATGTTGTCTAAGGCAGTGCGGCTGGTTGCGCAATCTAGCTGGAACCATTGTGAACGAAGGGGCGGGTTTTTACACATGAGTATTTTTTCCTGTAGTTGGACGATGGTGGTTGGTGGGTCATCACGGAAAATCTTCTCAATCATGTCCCAGACGTAGGCGTCAGGGGGTGTAAAATCAGAGGAGCTGGTTTGTTCTAAGGGAAATGAGACTGTTGCCAAAAGTATCTTAAAGGAAAGAAATGTTGTCTAAGGCAGTGCGGCTGGTTGCGCAATCTAGCTGGAACCATTGTGAACGAAGGGGCGGGTTTTTACACATGAGTATTTTTTTCCTGTTGTTGGACGATGGGGGTTGGTGGGTCATCACGGAAAATCTTCTCAATCATGTCCCAGACGTAGGCGTCAGGGGGTGTAAGATCAGAGGAGCTGGTTGAGACTGTTGCCAAAAGTATCTTAAAGGAAAGAAATGTTGTCTAAGGCAGTGCGGCTGGTTGCGCAATCTAGCTGGAACCATTGTGAACGAAGGGGCGGGTTTTTACACAACGAAATCTCCTGAGGTCTCCTGCAAGACGACCAAGAACGACCCTAAATAGGTCACTATACTACAGCTGATTCAGTTTCCGTACCGTCTATTTTGACCGGTACGGTATTTTAACAACTGTAATAATATTTGCCTATATATAAGGGCACTGATTTCCTCGCAAGAAGTAATTCCTTATTTTATGACTTTTAGTTAAACTTAAATTAGTGTACAAATTACTAATTACAAAGAAGTCCTTTGCGAAATGTTTGGCAGTAAGTGTGGCTACTAATAGGCTCAAAGGCTACTAAACCATTTTGTCGAATAATGTTCGCCGCAGAGAATCCAGGGCAATTAGAGAGAATCAGGTTTAATGAGAGCGGGATAAAGGGTATTTTGATCGTACGAGCGTCGTTATCTTTAATTATAAATAATTTCTCTATCCGTGGTGGTCAACATTGTTTAATTAAAATTCACAGACACAAGGTCAGAGAATGGTGGCTATAAAAAATGCGTCTATATTTTACATATGGGTTTGAAATTGAACCATTCCAAGGCCAACCACTCTAAGGTTCAAGCGTAGAAACCCTTTGTCAAAATTTTATTTTCAAGGTCATTCCAAAACATTGTTTAGTAATTGGAATATATATATATATATATATATATATATATATATATATATATATATACACACACACAAATATATATATATACACACACACACACACACAAATATATATATACACACACACACACACACACACACACACAAATATATATATATAAACACACATACACAAATATATATATATATATATATATATATACATGTATAATATGTTTTCTTGTATGATAATAAAAAAGAATTCAGATTATTAAAAAACAAGAATTATTTATTAATTTATATTCAAAGCATTTCGTTGATAAACAGCACCAACATCATCAGGAATGAATAATACAATAAAGCAAGATATAAAACATAATTATGTTAAATTAGAAATGGAATTGTTACCAAATTTATAGAAATGCCAAGTTTATCTTCTTAACATTATATAAATTGAATATAGGATCAAATTTAGAATGTATTTGTATTTGTTCTTTTAATAATTTGTTATTATTACTGTGTTTATATATTTTGAATGCTTCATATATATTCATTCTTAATCCTTTATTAATGTCTTTTATAAGTTTCATATTTTCAATATTTGGAAAATGGGTTTTATTATTAATGCAATGATTTGTAAAATTTGATTTTTATATATCTGGTTTTTTATAAGCATATAAATGTTCATTATATCTTTCTTTTAAGTTTTCTAGGTTTGACCTAAATAAGTTTTATTACAGCATTCTCATTCTAATTTATAAACACTACCTTTGTCATGGATATTATATATTATTGTTGTTCATTATATTTATTATTTAATGATTAGTTTTGTATGCAATTTTGACATTTGTATTTTTAAATAATTTGGTAATATTTTTTATTTTATTACCAGTCTATATTGTATAGTCATTATTTTTATGAATTTAATTATTATTTTGTTTATTAAAAATGTTATAATTAAGTTTTTCGACAATTTTCTTTTTATAACCGTTTTCCTGCTATTTGATACATTATGTTTTTTCTCTCTCATTCTATTTTCTTCATTCATGAGGATTTAATGCAATCTGTATAATAAATTATATAAATTATCCATTTTTCTTTACATGAATGATTACAATTATTCGGTTTGTTTGTGTTGATTTACTGTGTATCATATATTCAAATTCTTTATTTTTTATTATTGTTAAATGGAGAAAAGGAATTTTGTTATTTGTTTCCTTTTCATGAGTAAATTTTATCCAAAATATGTGTCCAGTTCACACTATTATTGTTCGATGTATACATTCCGTCATCTACATATCTAAACCAATATCCATTTTTATCATATATTTTTATAAATAATTTATTTTAGTATCTAATTGTTGTAACAATATTTCATATAATGAACTTGATAATGGGGAGCCCATAGCAAGACCATCTTCTTGCTTATAATTTTTATAAAATATATGAAAAATAATTTTGATTTAATATTATTTTCAGTATATTTAAAATTCTTAATGTCGATTTTTTACCTTTCTCATGTTGTTTTTTTTACGTTAGATTTTATAATTTCCTGAGTTTTGTTATAGGTATGTTTGTATACATATTTTTTATATGTAATGATATTAGTTTTGTATTTTCATCAATTTTAATTACATTAAATGTTTTAATAAGGTCAATAGAATTTATGATATTATGATTATTATTTAGTTTTATTTTATCTTTAATAATATTTACCATACTTTTTGATATTTTATAAGACGGAGCATTTATAAAATCTATTAACGGTCTTATTGGTTTATCTATTTTATGTAATTTAACAAGTCCATTCGATATTGGAATTTTTTAATTAACATTTATATAGTTGCTAATATTATCTTTATTACATAATTTATATGAAGATTTTATAATATTTTTTTGTATAACTTTGAAATTTATTCGTAGAGTCTTTATATATTTCACAAAATTATTATGATCTATATATTTATACGTTTATGTTATGTGTTCATTCTTATCAATAATGACAATTGCATTACTTTTATTTCCCTTTACTGTAATGAGATTGTAATTTTTGTTCAAATCTCTAATTTCCAAATATTTTTCTCATGGGTTTTATTAACTTTTTTTATTTTTATTCAATTTTTTTATTTCATAAGCTACTTTGATTCTCGTATTTTCATTTAAATTTTCATTTAGTTTAGTAATAGATAGTTCCGTATCTTTTATAGTGTTATTATTTGTCTTTTTTATATTAGTTTTATTGTTTTATAGTAGTTTTATTTTATTATGATTAAATCCAGTATTTCATAAATTAACTACATTAAGCTGAAAATTATAAAAATTAATTTCAGGTACTTCTTTATTTTTTTTTCAAACTTCAAACTTTTAAGTTTTTTGCAACAACGTTTTATGGGAAACCCGATTTCCGTCCCGATTCTATGGGAAAAACTAGAGGCTTATAAAAACCACGAAACCATAAGCAAATATAGTTTCTTTCTCCCATTTACATACAGAAATGAAATAAAATTGACTGTTTTTTCGAAAAAATCCAACTATCCGAATGGGCCCGGTCACAATCGAATCGGGTAATTGGAGTTCCCCTGTGTAGAGAAGTTAATCTGGAGCGAAGTTCGGGAAGACAA